>CM033626.1:32963301-33390801 GCA_019453435.1 Rhinogobius similis
GACAATAACATGTCAGACACACAATAATAATAATAAAACATACAGACATTCATGTTGGCTTGCAAAATCGCATTGATTTATTGATTTTCTTTCCAGGTTGTGCTTCATAAAAGGCTCAAAGGCTGAATATCTGACTGTGCCCCTCTGTGCTCTGATCTCTAGCATCATCCAACTGAAGATCAGCTTTGCATGTCTTTGATGTCACAAGTAACAGTAATATCTTTGTTAGGAAGTCATTTTATTTCCTGATCCTGGCTTTCTACAGCTCTGCCGTAATGATGAGGACGAAAAGGACTAGGACCATGTCATTATCGCTGACCGCTGAACCTCAGAGACCTCTAATGTGCTGCCACAGACTATACGCGCTTTGTCTTGCCAGCACTTTCAAAGATATGAGAGGGATTTGTAAAACAGATCGATGTGCAATGATATGGCTGAATTAAATGGTAATTCATCAAATGTTTGCACAATGAGGACAGCTTTCTTCAGCTCATAACACATTGGCAACCGGCGCTGACTGGTTCATTTGTGCTTTGTGTTGACGATAATGGTTTATAGTGCTGGGTTTTAGCATCAATACAATGTGACTTTCTGTATGACAGCTATAACAGCCTATATATGAAAGACAAAAACAACAACAACACTGTATTTTGTGAGTTTTGCGTTGCGTGTTTATTGTGCTACCCTGCCAGGTCTCATGATTCAGAATCTCAACAAGGACAAACAAAGGTAAATAAAAATACAGTCACTGGATCTACTGATATTGGCATTTTTGTAATAGCTCTTTTGCTCATGTGCAGATCAGTTTTTGTTAAATGTAAAGAGCAGTGCACACGTGAGTAAACCAAATTGCTGAAATGCATTTTTCTGATAAGATATGAGGACATTTAATTCCTTACCTTTATATTAATGCAAAATAAGTATGTTCCTATGTTATATCGTATATAAATGAAATGTCTATTTAAATGCATTGATTTTCGCTGAGTACAATACATACATGCATAGCCATCAAAATTTCAATTATGACTAATAATGGTTTTCATTGACAGCCTTGTGACCAGCTGACCTACGTTACTTTAAGGTTGCTTAATATTGATCCTTCTGATGTTTGCCACATTTGCAATGGGAAGGATTTGGCAAAGACTGAGGTTCTGATGCATGAATGTGAGAATAACCCCTGAGTCTGGACTGAATGAGTAATTACAACAGTGTGTTACAAGTGCAAGGCATTATTAAATGTTGGTCTAGCAGAAAAAATAAGATATTAGTCACAATATTTTGTTGACTGTATTGTTTTCCTCAAGAGAAAAACAACTAGAACAATTCTTTAAAACATGGCTTTATTAATCATTTATTTTAAGAAATAATAAAAAAAAACAAGACTGCTTAAAACTGTGTGTTTGTTAGCTGAAATGTGTCGCTGTCCAAGGTACTGAAACTAGAGAATTCCTTTACTTTAGGGGGTCACACAGCCATCAAACCTTTTTTTTTCTTTATAACTTCTATTTTATTTTGCTGGTTGTATGTCTGTAACAAAAAAATATTCCTGATTCTGATTCTATGTATAACTAAATTAGAAAAAAGGCACAATTCTGCCTGAAAGCTACAATGTCGTGCTTTTTCTTATTTCAAGACACATCCTTGCAAAACTAAAAACATCATGGTTTGTCAAAAGCACAGTGAGTCTTAGTTAGTGACAGTTCAGTCAGAATCAGGTCAAACTGAACATAATTATCAGAAGGGGCAAATATGATAATTTATTTGGATTGGCAGCCCATTCTGTCCATCAGCCCCAGGACAACAGTGACAGTAGAAGTAGTGTAAACCACATGTGTAATGCCCAAAACCAAATCTAAATTATTATCTTACAATATAAAAACTGTACAGTGTTGTATGTTTAGATATTAGCTTCACCAAGAAAACAAAAGCACAGTTTACAGCAGTGTATTTGAGCTGAGTATTTGACTTGACGTGTGTCTGTTGATTGTGGCGGAGATGTGAGGAGACTTGTTGTGCTCTCCTCCACAGTAGCACGCGCCTCAGCTGTGTGGCCCATTAGAAAGCCCTTAACGTCCCTGTGCAGACCCGGCCTGATCCACACAGCCCCGAGGAGCCATAAAATGTTGATTTATCTGCCTCTCCCGCTGCTCCGAGCATCCAGCCCAGAGAGGAGCTAATGATGGACTGCCGCTGCTACTTAACGTCGACTTTGAGCAACGCTTTAAATATGGAATGGGAAAGAGGAAATTAGCTTGCATTTTTGCCACTGTGGTTCCAACAGCCGCCGAGGCCCCAGACGTTGAGTTGAAACATTTTCCCTCAGATGATAAACGCACGCACGCAGAGAGGGCTCTTGAAGGTAAGCAGGAGGATGTAACTTTAATGATTTGATCTGGGTAGTCATTAAGTTGTAAGAAGGAGTTATTAGGCTGTTACTTGATGCTTGTGATTCCGGGAAGGATGCATTTATAAGTTAGGGACCACAATGAAACAAGAGTTAACAAATATGGGTGACGTCATGTGCACAATTATAAAAGGATTTCATATTTTATTTATGACTTTATTTGATAAGGTAGAGCTGTAAACTTGTTATAAATTTTGATTATTGTTTTACATAAGTCAAGAGACAGTTTTGAAGAAAATTTGGGGAAAATAAATACAGGAAGTAGCACTGTGAAAATACATCAGTTAATCTATTTCATTAATACACGGCATTCAGATAACATGTATTTAAGAAAACAAATCTATTGTCATCTATTTTTGCATTTACTTATTGTGTAAATTAGATGAGCTTTGGCCCATGTTTACATTAAGATTAATTGGTAACAGTTAGAAATGTCACCAAAATTGCTGAACCTCGGCTGCAAACTATACTTTGTTCTTTTACGAGACACAGGTATGAGTGTGACCTCTGTGTGAGAGACTCATGATGGGAGAGAGAGATTATTTTAGCTGTTGTCTGGTCAGACATTATTTTATCGATTAGCAGTTTGTTTTGTACCTTTGGGATTTTTTTTAAATGCACTGTTAACCAAATAAAGGTGGAAATATGGAACTAAAGCCTTCTAGATACAGAATGTATGAATAAAGTGTATTTTTGAGGAAAATGTTTAATTGTTTATTCTTTTTTTTGGGCATTTTTATGTAATAATGCTAATGTCTTTGTTATAAAAGGTGTTTGTCATGTGTTTTAGAATCTGTGCAGTTCTAATAACGATTATGATTAATGTAAGTCTAACTGTCAACTAGTCACTTTAAATACATGCCGCTCTGACCTGTTTTAATGTCTGACTAAAATGGGCCTCATTTCAAACTGAAGCTGTTTCTGAACCCTTTGGAGCACAAACTATTGTCTGGACTCTTTGTGAAGCTGATCAAGTGTAATCAGAGTAAATCAAATGCCAGAGGCGTTTGATTTACTCTGATTACACTTGGAAACAAGTGTGAAATATATGAAGAAGTGAAGCTGGCTTTAGATTTTGCCTGATTGACACTATTTTTGGCTTTTGTTGGGTTCCTTTTTCAAAGCTGAAGCTAATTAAAAAAAAAAAAAAAAGTTTATGTAATAAGGTAAAAAAAAAAAAAAAGTAAAAATAAAGTTAAAAAAAAAGTCCAGGCGGAATCCATATAAACACATTTTACACTTACATTTTTTTTAATTTTAGTATAATTTTTAAATTTGTGCTTTTGGAGTAGAAACTGACCAGAATGTTTGATTTGACTGAAAATAAGTTTCTTTTCATATTGAACATGTCCAGCAGCTTGATAGTTTCCTTATATCAGATAAAAAGGAATACATTAATTTAAAAAATCTAGTGTCCCGCCGGTGGGACGCCAGAATAGCAACTGGTTGCTGTCCTATAGAGAGCATTAGCAGAAGGTTGGAAGTGACTAATGACAGTCAACCCCAGGGCAGATGTGGCTACAGTAGAACCTTACCAACTCATAGTGTTGAAAGTGAATGAATACTGCAATGTGTCCAAGAAGTACCATAACAATAAATGCAGTATAATTAAATCCTGTTGTACACAGTTTGCATTGTGTGAAAGTGAAAGTAACCACAAAAAGCAAGCCTTTTTACATCTCACTGGAGTCATTCAGGGTCAAATCTTTGAGGTACTCCATATTCCAAATGTCATTGTATCTTTATATCTTCCTCCTTTGTCACCAGTCTGTAATGATATCAGTGGTAATAATTCCGCTTGTCTTTCTCCCCGGTCTCTCTCCCGGGTTGAACTTAAGTTTGTAATTCTCACAGAGCGCGTCCAGGTGATGGCCAGCTCCCTCGGGCCCACATTAAAATTCCCTCCAGTGCTTCTTTATTGCCCCAGACTCTTATCCCATTGTTTCTGCTGTATTTACACAGACACCCAGCTATCACGAAGAGAGAAACCGCCCAGAGCAATCGAAAGACAATGTTAACTTTGCCCAACAAGTGCAATGAAGTAAATCAACACGACCTCCAGGTAGGATTGTCTAATATTTGTCTAACCTTTTTTTTTTAATATATCACTGCTCATTCATGAAGACGTTCTCTTAAACTTTCCTCCAGACAGGATTAAAGTCAATTATTTTACTTTTGCCACTTGACATTTTGCAGACAAAAGCTGGAGATTTGTCTGTTTTGCTTCGTGTCTCTGTTTGGATTTGCTCTATTAAAAAAACCCATTGAAATGAAAAGCCAGTGGACGTTGTAGCTTGATTGAAGTGCGTTGACACATTCACAGCCTGATAATCCCACAAGGTCAGCCCAGAGTTCAGCCGTGATGGACAATCGGGGAAGAAAAGGACACATTTTGGTTTGGATTTGACCCAGAGACTTTGCACTTATCTCCTCAGAGAAAAGAGTGAAAAAAAAAAAAGATCAGCACGAGCTCTGGCCACAATAAGCCTATTAGCATGACTCTGAAAGACCACAGAAACTAATGTGGACAAGACGTTTTATTACAATTCAGAACTTATTCGATTAAGTTCAGTGTATTGTTGGCACGGGAATGTATGTTGACCACAGACTTTCAATTAATTAGTTTTAAAAGGACTCTACACAATTTCTTAACCATGAGTGATGAACATGTTTCAGAGTAAAGTGTTAGCCCACCTTCTTACTCGTTTCTCTCAGTCTGATGTTGAACCATGACAGAAAAACAACTGTGCCGGTCAGTCCCAGGCTGTTGTTTTTGTATGATTCTCATCCAAGAGAGTCTCTGATTGGATGCTTGATGCTGACTATCCTTGACAGTTGCTTTCTTACATACTTCTCATGCCACCAAATGTTGCCTCCATTTTCTTTTTATATTATTCCCTTTATTCCAGACGTTTCTGTGTGCGCCACCATCTTTTTTCCGTTGTATTAGTTCACACGGGGCGGCCGAGCTCAACAGAAAATAAGTTCTACACGGACTAAAAAGCAGTTTTCATGCCGCCCAGGAAATCGGTACAATGCTGACTTCTTGTTGCATGTGTACATTAAACATTTTACACAAATCAATCTACTTTATGTAATGTTTTAGAGATTCAAACTGGACCGGAAGTGCCATTATGTGTGAAGTGAGAACCTGTGGCACAAAGAGGCAAAAGTGGGCGGGGCAGAATACGGTGAATTTAGAGTAAAAAATAATTATCCTTAAACAAGAAGAAATATTATTCAGTATTATTAAGCCCTTTCATTTTCCCTTTCGGAGGTACCAGTGCTTCATTTCTGTTATGTTAAGTAATCTTAAATAATCTAAGCTGTGCCATTCTCAGAGCACACTCTACCCCCATCACTTGATGTTCTTTGGTGAGAAAAGAAAACCTCCAGAAAACCTCCTTTAAGTCTGTTTGCTTTCACCAGACTCATTCAGATCATTTCAGCTTTCATGTTACCTAAACAATGCAACTAACTTCGGAAACACTTTATGATACCCACACTTATACATAGTAAAGCATGAACAAAGACTTTATTCAGCAATTTCACACTAAGTAACAACTCCGTGCTCCGTCCAGATATAAAAGTTCAGCAGTCGTTGATTTGCAGTTTCTGGTCCGAAGCTCTAGAATTCTCCTCAACCGAATCTTTCAAACTGTGTTCTTATTACTATCTTCCTGACTGTTTTTATTTGCATTCTGTGAAGCACCTGCACCTTGCACATGCACCATTTAGGCTGTTGGAAGGCGCTCTAGAAATAAACCTTGATTGATTGAACCCTAATCTCTTAATTATGTAGTTAAGTCTGGATATTTTTCATAAATGTATTAATTCAGTCTTTGTTTGTGCTTTATAAAGGCTAATTAAGGTGTAGTTATTATAAAGTAGTACTGAAACTTTATGAAGGTACAGTGATCCCTCGCTATATCGCGTTTCATCTTTCACGGCTTCGCTGCTTCACGGATTTTTTTTACAGTGCGGATATTTTTACAGTGCATTGTGCTCTGAATCCTGATTGGCTCAGGGGCTTTACTGTTGTCTAGTTCTCAAATATAATCGAAGGTGGCATATCCGTTTATAAAAATCTTCTTGCTCAGAAAAAGAAAGAGCGCCAACAACTACCCATAAGAATGTTCTTCTCTCGGAGAAAGACTCCTGAGCCTTCAGTAGAAACAGACGCTACAGCGGAGCGGAGTCAGGACGAAGAGGCACAGACTGTGAAATACGCCAGTGACAATGTTTCCAACCTTGTATTACTATATTAAAATTATTGGGCTTTAAAACAGGTTTTGATTTTTGGTTTCATTCCATAGTTCAGTATTGCATTGTAAAATAATAAAAAATAATGCTGACTACTTCACGGATTTCACTTTTCGCGTGTTATTTTTGGAACGCAACTCCCGCGATAAACGAGGGATCACTGTACATAGCTTTACATATTAGTGATATTATACGATGTTGGTAAATCAAACTCAAAATTCCATGGCATGTGTAGCATTGGTACCAAATTGTTGTTATACATTCAACAAATCACACATCAACAAGAAAATGAGATGCAACATTTAATTCAATAAAGTATATCATTTGTCAGCTTCATTATCAATAAACTCTAAACAATATAATAACAATAAATTACATTACAAGCAGGTAATACGAAGTCATTAAAAACACTACAAATTAAGGTGTACGGACATCTGTTGACCACAGGGAAAAAAAAAAGAAAAAAAAGATGCAGCAGTTTGGCCTCATCCTCCAGTTTCTACTCTGTCTTTGAAACAATCAGAGCAGTCACCAATCACAGGACATGCCTGAGACAGCACTGACCAATCACAGCACAGATCCAGGACAGGGCGTGACCCCAGTGCATTGTGGAACCAACTTTTTCACCTGCTTGTTTACATGCATATAAATACTACACTGACCTGACATTATAAACCGATTTCGTAAATATGTCGCTGAGGTTACACAGGTCTTTGGATTTTCCTGATCAAAGGTTTTACAGAAACCATAAACTATAAACTATGAGCTTTAGCTTATTTGAATACACTGTAGAAATCCATTTGTTCAGTTCCAATTTGAGGTTAACGTCGCATGTGCTTTTTTGATCCAGTATTTAGAAACATTTAGCCTTAACATATATAAAGATGCACTATGTAACTTTTCCGCTATCCGTTTTTCTCCATGAAGATGTTATTTCTAGGCCTAGAATATTGCACAACATGGCATTAAAGGTAAATATCTTAGGGGATGCCACCAGGCCCAGTCCACAGATCTGTGGAGATAGATAGAAGATAGATCAGTTTAATAACAAATTGTCAAACAATTACATCTCCATGGAGACGAGCACATGGTGGATCACCCACTGGGAAAGTTAGATATCGCACCTTTAACTATCTATTAGTATCTATTAAAACAAAAAATAAATACATTAAAAAAACCTAACAAATCAAAGCTGGGGTACCTAATTATGTTTTGTAAACGAGTCCATTGTTTTCCTCCAAAGAGAATATTGTCAAAGCAGCACTTAAGAGACAAAAATGAGGCCGCTGTACGCAGTCTGTATGTAATAATACAATCATTTAATTCTTGTCAAACCAAAAGTAAGAGTCAAAAGCAGCTCTCTGATTGGCTGTGCTTGGGTAGTCCACCCCAGTCTCAGAAAACTCTCTTCTAAAGCTGTGCACGTGGCTAAAATGAATGGTGTGGATATTTACGATATGCAAAAGGGTTTGTCAGAATTAGTTAGTTTCACAGAGTTAGACAGATTGTAAATGAATTTTGTAATGCCCAAAATCACAACAGCCGTTTCCTCTTTGGGCAACAATGAAATAGTCAGTGATCAGTAATAGAAAAGCAGTGTTTAAATACCTCTGTTTGCGGTGTAAAAATCAGGTACTCCAGCTTTAACAGACAAATACATTATACATTTTCCTCCTGAAATCAAACCAAATGGGTTTGAAGCAATGGGTTTTGACTGAAAATGTTAATCTTTTTGAATCCTAATTAATAGTTAAAAACAGGACCAAGATTAAACCAATAAATAAAAATAAATGGTTAAAAGGAGTTTGAGGACTAAAATGATAAGATAAGATAAGAATAGATAATACATTACATTTGTCTACATTTTTACACAGGAGTTAAATGTAATGGTTAAAATGTTATAAAAACCTCCAACCTGCATTAAGCTTGGTTTTAGTGTGTTTTCTTGCTTAAAATGAAAAAGTCCAAACAAACGGCGCAGTGCTCATTGTAATAAAACTGCAGAGAAACAGTGGCATTCTAACCCAAGAACTACAGTGATAATCCCAGTGTGCATGTCCCATTAGCGGCCCCTGGGAGCACATGTACACACGGCGGTCATGATGGAGAGGGGGCGATGTAACAGGGCAGGCTCCAACTGGAAACCAGCTGCCGGGGTCAAAGGTCAGGGCAGGTCGGATCACCACGGCGACGCGTAATGATGGCTCCTACCTGTAAAACACAAGCGGAGCAGACAGGGCCCATCAATCAGCTGCAGGCCCCACTGAGACGGCGGCGAGAGAGCAGCGTTTAGTGTCCCCAGTGTGAGGACAGATGCACACACAGATACAGTACACACTACACACTACACACATAACATATCGCCTCGCTACATGTTTACATAAGGCATGTAGGGGTTGTTTACGCTCACTTAGCATCTCTCTCATCGGTACGCAACACACACTGGTACATCACGTCCAAACCTATCCATGAAGCCCCATAGAGTTATTACATCTAAAAGGTGTACACAAGTAGATTAAAAGTCTAAACGATGTATGATATAGGAGCTTTTAGATTTGATTCATTGACATTTTTTCAATCTTAAATGGCAGAAAATATGACCTTCACTTTCAGTTTACAGTAAAAGTTAGACTGCATACAATTATACTTTGTTTAAAGGCGCTGTACATGATTTTCAGAGTTTTGAAATGTGAAAAACAGAACTAATAAAGTAAAATCTAGTTTGCCTCAGTACAGATATATTGTAAAAGCATCTAATTGGGTGAAAATGACGCAATAGTGCTTTATCTGCATCTTTTTATTGAGTGTTTCATTCTATGACAAGCAGGAATTGTTGTTGAAATGCTGATGTTTGTTAACTTTACCCAGGAGGGCAAAACTTGGTCGGGATTCGTGAAAAGCGATCATAAACTCATCACGGTGAATATTTAGGATGCTGAAACTATGATAAAGCAATACCGTATTCATCTTAGCTGGTGGTGCACTCGCTGTAAAAAAGTTACATAGTGCACCTTTAAAACAGGAAAGTGAAGCATATGGCAGAGTCAAGATGATTTACTTATTTTAGACAAACCGTATTCATTGAGTGGCAGTTAGTTTGATGAAAATTCAACTCCTGCCGTCACAGATACAGTCCACCTCCAAATCTTAGTCTATTTTATTCTTAATTTTATGCATGCCTCTTTTATATATTTTATTATAATTTATTCATTGTTTTCTGTTGTACCTTACGCCAAAACAAGTTCCTATGTTTGTGAATTTTGATCTGATTCTGAAATATTCTTCACAGCAGCAGCAAAACCACCTGCCTCCTCAAAACTCCATCTCATTCTCATTAGCATGCCCAGTGATCATGTAGGGGGAGAATAACTGCAGCATGTTCGTAACAATTCATTTAATTTCCCCTTCCCATGATGTCACTGCCTCTAGAAGTCCTAATATGTGAAACAGAGATAAAATACGCAAGATGTATTTGTATTAGACGTATGTCATCGGTCTGTGTCAGTTCAGGTCTCTTCTGGTTGAAACGAGACAACATGTTTTTTTTTATCTCCGTTGCCTTGACAATGGCAATTCTTAAGGGCTGCAACAATTAATCAACCAATTGTGTCGACTATAAAAATCAAAGTCCCATTTTGATCTTGATCGTATACCGCCAGAAGTACAACCCCATTATCCTGGCAACCTAGAACCTTAAAAGAGAGCGGTTCCAGCTGTTTCCTAAGAAATCTGATTGTGTGGATGTCATTCCGATTACAACAAAGCAATGAGGAGCGATGTCTCATGCTACAGCATACGCAATTCATACATAAAGCAAAAAAAAAACAAACTGAATAAATAAATAAAAGAAATGCTTGTAACATGGATGAATTGAAAGGTTCTCATCAAACACACATACATTGCTTAGCTTGTGCTTCCTCACTAAAACCACAGACGTCGTGGGGTAATTCCGACTTTACAGACGTCCCTAAAACTAATCCAATTCAAATAAGTCTTACACTCAATAAAACATTTAAATAACAACACTGCATAAAAATACACAATGCGGAATGCAAAAAAGCTTGAAAAGGATGTCATATAATCTCATCGCAGAGTTGTTAATGTTGTGACTGAGGTAATGTTATTCCCATTCGGCCTTATTTAGATGGGATTTGATCTCAGCAAACGATGTTAACCAAATTTCTTCCAGAGTTTACTCACGGTCTTTCCAAAAGGCCTCTTGGTGCCTTATTATTCCCTTTCATTTGTGAATTATTAATTGGTACAAAAAAGCAATTTGTTCATTTTATTCTAAAGGTGTCACAGGTGGCGGCCAGTAATTTATGAATGGTGGTCAGCACTGGAGTTTTAATTAAGTCCAGGCCAAGAGTTCAGTGTGCAAGAGATGGAAGTGGTCCATTAATCATGCAGTGGGCCGGACACTAGAGGCACACTCACTTTTATCTACACTACTGTTAATAGGTGAAGTGCACGGAGTCTACAAAGAGGAGCTTTATCTGGGAATTTGATAAAGCTCATTAAATTCGGACCAAGTTAGTTCAGGGTGGTCTTTCGAGAGGACAGCTGTTAGAAAATGGTTAAATTGAATCCCCAATGTGTGAAAAGAGAGTTGATATAAATGCAGTGATTCCTGGCCCCAGAGGCGTGGCATGATGCTAATTGTGCTAAAATAATGGGTTTTATAAAATATTTCCTAGCCTGTAGTAATGTGATATTGCAGATATTACACATAAAACAAGGGCAGCACGATTTGGGAAAAATATATATTGTGATTTTTCTGACAAACATAGAGATTAAACTAAAATTTGTGTATTAATAAGAGGATTCTGTTCAAATGCAGAAGAAATGAGAAAAATCATTTGAAATAGGCCTCTGAACTGACAAATAATAAAAGAATCACATGTTTTACAGATAAACTAAAGGCCTTGAAGTTTTTATGCAGAATTTGACAGGATATTTAGTTTTTCCCTGTAATTAAAAATTAGCAGTCTTTGCGATTTGCGTCCATTCAAATTGCTATTTTGATTCGGTTGAAATTAAACTACGTAAAACTTGAAAATACAGAAGTCATGACAATTTTCTAATGAATTTTATGGCCTATTTGCGATGAATTGAGTTCTGGCTCTTTAACTCCAGCAAAGTTGTAGCTGTAGTTGACGTATTACCATTCCCTGCAAACAACAATAAATCACGGAGCAGAAGTGATTGAACGTAGCACCAATAACCCATCGATCTCTCCTCTGTGTCGTCGCGATCTCACGTACATCCCCTTCTCTGACTTGACTTAAAACCTCTTAAGTTGTGGTATAAAATGGATAAAAGCTTAGTCTCGGTTTACCGATGATGTGAAATGCAACAAAAACTCAAAGTAGTACTTTTGAATCAGTCATTCTGCACACATTTGTCAGTCAGCGAAGTGGAACATTTATAATGATGCAATTTATCACTTCATTCCCGGTGCCAATACATTTTCTAATGATTGCCTGTCAAAATATCCAGATCTGATTGGCACTGGGGTCATTCCATCAAAACACAGAATAATTTAGGCAACATAAACGCAAATAAAAAACAAGAATAAGAGGGATAATAACTGTAAACAACATGATTAATACGATGAAGACCAATGACACCACAGTTTACATGTCAGTTCAGTTACATCTGTAGGACTTTTATTGAAAAATCTTCTCATATTATTCTCATATTATGGGCTATTCTGCAAAAAGTGGTGTTACAACCCAGTTCTGCGAGGGATAGGGGAGGGAACAAAAACAAGAGGGAAAAGAAAGTTAAAGAAAGTTGTAATTCAATAAACAGGGGTGTAAAGGTAAGTTAACAGAATCAACACAAAGCAACTAAGAAAACAAAAGACAAGAACTAAACAAAGGAATGCCATCAGTCTGACCAGAGGCCTGTTCTACGAAGCTGGCTGAACTCATCCTGGATCGGTTCCTCTTACCTGGACTGACCGAGACATGAGCGTCTCTGGATAAGCCGTACTACAAAGCGGATTCACATCTCATTCTGTCAACCTAAGATTCTCTGAATGAGACGGTGCGCGTTCATAAAGGGGTGGAGTTAGCGCCCGTCAGCCAATTAGAACAATGGAGAAGGGAAGAGTGGTGTACTTTTCACAGGAGGAACAAGCTATCATCCTCAAAAGTTATGAGGAAGTAAAAAGTACAATTGTGACAAAGGGAACCACGGTGGCAGCAGCTAAAGTCAGAAAAGAGGACTGGGAAACAAATGTTGATTCACTCAGTGTGTAAGTTTGATGGGTAGAGTTACATGCGAAGCTCCATCGATTCCAATGACATCTCAAATGAACAAAGCTCCAGTTTGAGTAATACTGACCAGCCTTCTTTACTGTAGTTGTAACCCTATTGGAGTAAAGTGCACTTGGAAACAAGTGTGCAATAAGTGTAAGAATATTGTGCAAAGTAAAAAAAGCTGCGCGTTAATCATTTACATGTAGATTCTTCAACTTGATTCCTTCACAAGAGAGAATCGAATAATCTCAAGAAGATAATCATTAGGGAAATCCAGTGGGTTTTGATGATCTCTGAAGATTCTCTCTCTGCGGAGCGCTCCTTGTACAATCCATGCGCCCAAATCAAAATGGGTGGACAACATGTTTTTAGTAGAAATAATGCTGTGGGAGCTCAGATGAGGTCGTAGGAGCTGGTTTATGGAGGATTTGTCAAGAGGAGCGATCTGTTTCACAGACTCAACTTTAAATTGCACAACCCTCAACAAGTATCTTTGTGCTACCTTAGCCTCGTGCAAATCCAAACATAAATGCCTCCATCTTTTTCCAAAAACTGCAACTCAGGACTATAGTTTACTACATTGTTAAAGCACATTTTTTAACCAGTTTGTGCACAAAGTCCGCTCGACACAGTTTTAACCACTTACGCTATCTGTTGTTGGAGAAAGATATCGCGTCGATAGTACGTATTTGTCACTGCAGTGGGATAGAGCATTTATTCAGGAAAAGTGCAGTGAGGAGACGTGGAGAGACAAGGGACAAGACAGGGAAGTCGGATTGATGAGAAAGTCTTAAATGCCACCAGTTTTTAAAATGCCTTCCCTCCACATGCAAGTATCAGTGAAGGTGCAATGGAAAGGAAGAGTACAAGGGGCCAGAGTTGATCGTGAGGGGCAGAATCCATGTAGCTGGAGGCCTAGGAGAGTGATGGGAAAAGTATGAAGTTTGACAGGAGAATGAGCATGACCACACTGCAGAGCCGGCCCATGAAAGGACCTCGGGCGACCCGTCAGATTGGTTATTTTGTGCCCATCTGCGCAATGTTCCTGTCCCGAGCACTGGAAGGACGCCAGTTTAGAGGCAGGAGGTGACTGTCGAGGTACATTTGGGCTTTCGTGTGCGAGACAGAGAGGGAGAGAAACAAGAGAGGGAGAAAGAGGGGCAGGGAGAGAGATCGAGGAAAAAAGAAATAGAAGATAGGGAAAAAAAGGGAGAAGGAGAAAAGAGGAAACTGAGGGAGAGAGAGTATTTTCTCCTCACGGCAAGTCACATGATCCTGGCATTTGGGTAAAAATATGTCAGCTAAACTCAGATAGTTCAGTAATAAAGATTGATAAAATCCAACTGGCACACATATATTTAAGGACTACTATTAATCTCAATTTCTAAAATGGATCTTGAGGCGAGACACTACAGGAAAAACTATTTCAGTGTTTTTTTTTTGCTCAGTTTGCTCTCTCATATTGACTTTCATGTGGCAACAACAAACGTGTCCAGTCTGCTCCTACAGATGTTTTATTACTTCATTTAATTCACTTAGGTTTCTACTTTTTCCCATGGGTTTTTTTGTAGTTTTTCCTCGCCGCGAAGGAGGGTCAAAGGACAGGGGCATTCTGGGACAGTTATCTGAACTGCTTTTACCTGTGGCCCATCGAGGCAACTGTTGTTGTGATTTTGGGCATTATAAAAATAAATTGATTTGATTTGATTTGATTTGACTTCATCCATTGATTTCTATTGGATTCAAAGGCTGTTTTCTTAAAAAAAACAAAACAAAAAAAAAATTTCTTCCAGAGACATAAGGATCAACACTAAAAGTAGCTCCCACACATCAAACTGTACCATCTTGAACAAGATTTTGACAAAACATACAGAAGGATTTTTTGATATCTAATTTTAAAACAGATTTATTAAAATCAAAAAATGAGATGAAATTGTATGTTTTAGGACAATTTTCAGTCAAATCCTCCTCTTTTGTAGCTAATGTGTACAAAATGAACCAAGAAATTTATACCTGGTTCTGTCCTATTTTCAGCTTTATATGTCCCAAATATGTGACATTTTGGCAGTTTTTACACATAAAATGCCTAATTTCTACATGAAAACATTTACATGATGAAAAACTTGTAAGTAATATAGTTTTTCTTACATTTATATGAGTAAACTGCAGGAGAAGTCTAGAAGTCTACAGTGTCTCACCTTAAATATCAGATGGACTGGATTATTCAGCTTTTTCCCTGAGATGGGAAACAATCAATCTTTTAACAGCCCAAGCAAAGCTACAGCTGGCAGCTTTACACCAAAACAGTTATTTAAGAGCTTTGTTCATAATCACAGGTCAACAGTGCGCTAAAAAAGTGAGAGTCTGTTTTCATTCATACATGTCCCGTCAAACACCTGTTGTTTTTCTGATTCAGTGGCATGTTTACTGCCCCATGTAGGGACTAGTGTGGATATTCTGACGAGAGAGAGAAAGAGAGAAAGAGTGAGGATCCATGAGTCCTGTAGAGATCAGAGGCCACAGAAGGGCTGGTTCACTCAGGGCGAGGTGGCTCTCTGACGCTTTGAAGTGTTTGGTCCTGAACCACCTTCTGTCAAACGTCTGCTGAACACGCAGAGTTTTGCCACACTGTCTGCTTTTCAGGGGCTTTATTTGTAGTTTTCAGTCTGCAGAAACGGGATGAAAAACGTCAAGCAAAAGACAAGTAAAATGAACGTATTATATTTGAATGCATTTCATCATTGACTTTCATGGAGGGCTTTTGTTGTTGCAGTTTTTAAAAGGTATGTAAATTCTCTGGTGGATTTATTAATATATTGACCTTTACTCAAGCAGGATAGACCCGCTGTGATTTGGAATCTCTTTTTCATGTTTTTAGTGGTCAAGGAAACCAGAGCACCAAGAGGGCCTACAACATGTAAACTCCACACAGAAAGGCTTGTGCGGCTGAGAATCAAACCCAGGACCCTGCGTTGTGGTGAGAGCGCCAACTGATGACCACCCAGATATTACAGATGAGCACCATGAAGACCATCTGATAAAACAAGGGTAATGTTCTCAGTAATTAATGAAAGCAGTAAATTATTGTTAGGCAATACAACAATGTGGCTATGACCTGAAATGACAAAGTAAGGTTTACTATGAACATTTTTGGTAGAGGGTTTGGCACCTGCTTATCTCCATGACGGACAAAACACAAATTTTCACTGTCACTCACTGTCTTTGCACACAGAACAACGTCGTCCTCATCTTTGACAGCCCTGATGCGCAAAGTTCAGAGTTTTTTGATTGAACTGTTCAAATATTTGTAAAGCTGTAATTTGATGGATCACAAACTTACTGTGGAAAATCACTTTTTTGTACATACACACGCTTTATAAATGAGACTCCATATCTGTGGCGAGGCGACCCCCCCACTTGAGGTAAAGTGTCATGTATTTTCTTTGCTATAAAGCACCTTTAATCAGATGAATGCAAAATAGATATGTGTTTTTAAATTCCAGGCAGTACAATAACATCAAAAGGAGGTGGCTCTTACACAAGAAAATTTACATATTTGTGGATTTCAGCTCCTTGTTTTATGCAACATTTTAAGACCAACAGCTAGTGCACTCCACTAAAAAGCTGATTCAGGGGCTAGTGAGGTGGAGAATGTGCACATTAAATGTATGACATGGCAAGCATTTATGTCAAGTTATATTGCAACAAATGCACTAGCTGATCAGCTGATATACAGTATGCAAGGCCAATGACTAACTTGGAAATGTAAGGCATTAAGCCAGGGCAAACATAATGGCTTTGATTCACATTCAAGTGCATAGTTCTGCCTTTCAAAGAACTACATGAGTCACCGTGTTACACAAGCCTCTCACAGCTGTCTACAAAGTGAATAAGTCTAACGCAAACCCATCTGTGACAGCACAAGCAATAAAAGGCGAAGGCTAGTCACACTTAAACTACTTTTAAATTCACATTCAATTCAAGCGGGCTGGAGTAGCACAAACAAGTCCTATAGTCAACAACCGCATGCTCCATCACTGAACGCAGCAACTTATGGACATTTATCCTCCAGATTTAGAGGTCTCAATCCAGGCCAGATCAATTTGGACTTGGAGGGTGGGTCCGCTTCCACAGCCCACGTTCAGATGCAGGGAAGTTAATAGCTCCAATCAATCACAGCCAAAACCAGTTTGCTGGCACCCGCATTGATTGTCAGTCAGCGGGCAGGATGAATGGCATCTGGGTATAATGTAGAGGAGTCCGAGCCAATAGTATTTTCTAAAACGTGGACTAGGGGAAAAATATCCGGAGGTACTTGGTGAAACGAAAGCTTTATTTTGTGCTGGACGTGTCTTCAATCAATGGCGCTAAATATACTGAAGAGAGAACACTGGGGACAAGGGAAAAGTTTGGGAATATGACTGCAGTTTAAAACACTGGTATCACTGGTATCACAAAATAGTGTTATGTTTGGTGTGTATGCATAATGAAAATGATCCCGGACATAACAGGAAACAGGCTGTCAAAATGTCCGCCTCCTTCACTGTCAGCTGTTCATCATTGTTCTCATCCTGACATCGATTGAAAACACCATCTAATTATGTATTATTTGGTCTGAGGCTTGTTTTGGATATCTTAGTCATCTTTAGTCTCAGTCAACAATAATTGATTTGTATGCGAATTGGATGTATTACCTTCTTCCTGCTAGGAAGAACTCAACTAAAATTTACAATGTATGATTTTAACCAATATAAACCAACATAAAATAACATAAAATTGCAATGTTACATCAAAAACATTGCATCAACAGCGTGTGGCAGCTCAGTGTTAGCGTCACTACTTCCTGTCCAGTGCTATGTCAATGGGGCTTTTGCAGACTCACACTAAAATAAAATAAAAATCCTTAAAAAACAGGCAGTGAACAGTGAGCTGCAGGTGAAAGTCTCTGACAACATGTTAAAGACAAATGAGATGAATACTTCTCCAATGGACACTTCTGGGTTTCACAACCCACTTCTGCCACACAACCGATACTTTGCGTTGGTGGTTATGCAAGTAAATGTTTATTATTTAGATTTTGTTCATGAAGCTTGATTTGATTTAGAAGTTTACAACACATGAACTAACAATGCAATGCAAGAATCATCTCACAAATGAAAATATAAATAAATACATAAATACTACCACTACTGCTACTACTACTACTAATACTAATAATGAATAAATAAATAAATAACATAAAATGGCATGCAAAATAAACATAAAGGAAAATGTATATTAAAACCAATTACTGAGCCCGTATCAGATAAGCTGCTATTTCTTAACATCATCCACAAAAACTATTTTGAAGATCGATGGTTCGATTCAAGCTCTGGGCAGCAATAATAATAATAATAATAATAATAATAATAATCATAATCATAATCATAATCATAATAATAATCATAATAATAATAATACACTTCATTTCTATACATTTTTAAAGATGCTGTACAAAAAAAAAAAAAAGTTAAATGAGTCAACAAATAGGCATTAACAATTAAGATTTTCCCCCTGATTTTCTATCATTTTATTTAGAATTACCACTTATGACTTTCCTCTCACTGAGGTCCAAATTATCAAAAAATATACATACAGGAAACTCCCCTTAGGTTATTTACTCTACACTTCAGAGCTCTGTGTCAAAAATAATAATGCATTTCTCACCTCAAAACTGCACTAAGCAATGTAATTATTGCACACAGTAACTTTAAATTGGTGGAGAAACTTTATGTACACTGTAAATTACAGCAAGAAGGTCTATATGAAACCACATTACAGATAAACACAGCCAGGAAGAGAAAGTGCTATGCCATTTTTCATTTACCGACAAAAAAACCCCGGAAAATCCTTATTTATCTTTTTCCCATGCCGTCAGCTTACTCCAAACTTTGCTGGGAGGATTACTGGCAGTGTGGGAGAGGCACTGTCACCACAAAAATGCAGGAAAATACAGTGACAACAGTGATCTGAGTGAACCAGCAAACTCAAAAGCTGCAAAGAAACGATTAGCCCAAAAGTTTAGCACCGACGTCTAAATACTTTTTCATGACCTTTAATCCTGCCGTCAAATCAAGAAACGCCAACTTTCTGAAAGAGAAACACAGAGAGAACGGAGAGCGTGTGTGTGCGGTGCCTAAGCTCCCAGCATGCACCTCTTCTGACGGCTTTTGCGGCGGATGTTAGATTAGCCAAAGCTGAGTGATTTCTTGAACAGGTGAAATGAGGGGCGTCTCTCCGTGGAGGGGCTTAGCTGGATCCTGTCACACAGACGCAGAGGAAGAAGGGCCCGAGCAGCAGGAGACAGATGGAGGTGCAGGATTTGTAACGGAGAAGATGGCGCTGGAGCTGGTTTTAACGCTGCCGTGTTTGTAGAACCTTTACCGCTGATTCTCACAATGTCCTTTACAGATTCAGGCGATAATTGGCTTATATTGATCTTGACAAACAAATTCAGCACAGAAAAAATGATGGCTAAGGATCCAGAGCAGCTTATCATCAAATGTCGAGATGAGGTGCTCTTTGTTTATTTGTTTAGTAAAAGAAAAAAACAACAACATTGTGTCTGTAATAAATAATATGTCCATATTCTAAACACATTTTGTTAGGAAAGAACTAGTACAGAAGCTGATGTCAAGGTCTTGTCGTCCAATCAGGCTCATTGTCCACTATGAATCATAACAGCTTGACACTGTCATATATGCTCGATTCTCGTGGTGCAATGCCAAAAGAGCTAATTGTAGGCAGAGTTAGAGGAACCATATGCAAACAACTAAATAACACTACTCCAAAGAGTTGTTTCTGAGTCATGGTGCAATATCAAGTGAAAGGAAGGACATAGTGGGCGGAGCTAATGATTCAAACTAAAATATGTTCCTGTCACATGGTTCAAAATCAGTTAACGGCCCTTTAAGAAAGAAGAATGTTACTCAAGCAAAAGTAAAACATAGTAACCCCCCCGCCCAAAAAATAATAAAAAAAAATGTATTGGAATATATTACTACTTACTGAGTAACAGTCTGGACTTAAAATGTATTTAAATTTTGATTTATAATTTATGAGTTAAGTAATGTACAGATGCTGATCTTTTCAAATAATAAAAAAAACTAAATCACAGGTAAGGTGTAAGCAGTGCAAATGTTTGTTATCACACTTTTGTCATTCAAGTAGGAGTGCTGTTAATCCAAACTAAATATTACACAGGGAAAAGTAATTTAGGTTTGGAAGCTACAAAAATACAATTTTAGAAAACAAATTATTCAAGTAAATGTGGGTAAATGTAACTACTCTCTCTGTCTAGCAGTGGAAAAATTCAGGTACCTGGGCACTATTATTGAACAAACCACAGATGAATGTCATGAGATCAGAGAGGACTGGGGTGCAGCAAGATCAGCCCTTTAAGGTCACCCAACAGTTTGTGGCAGGATCGAGCTTTTCATCATCTACTCATGACACTGGCGTGGCCCGTGGAATTATACAGCTGTTAGGCTCGGACCCTCCTTAGTATGAATGAAACAATTAGTCGACTAATAAAAATCTTGGTCGACTAAGACAGTGGTTCTCAAACTTTTTCAGTCATGACCCCCAAAATAACAATAGTTCACATTCGCGACCCCCAAACACAAAAAATAGGCGACACCAAAGTGATAAATTAGCTTTATTTCTAATGTTTGACTTTATTTAGAGAATATAGACGTAGAACAATGACTTTGATTGGCCGAGAAATAGGAATCTACATTTACCACTGCATTTGAAGGATGTCAAGCCTTGTTTAAGACTATTGTATTAATTTTTCATCATCTGGAGACCCCTGGAAATCATTTCGCGACCCCCATTGGGGTCCCGACCCCTAGTTTGAGAACTACTGGACTAAGATACCATCGACCAACTAATTGACTAAACAACTAAAGGAGTACAGCCCTACAAATGAGTCAGCCTTGAAGGAAATGGGGACAGACCGACAGCTAATATCAGCTGGAAAAAAAAAACAGCACTTTAGCCATATTATCAAGGCCGCAAATCTACGCATCCATATTCTAAATGAACATTGATTAGAAGAGAAGAAACGGTGGAGTAATGACATGCAGGAGTGGATCAAAACCTCTCAAAAAGCAATGCCTTGGCAAGAGAATGGAGTCTGTGGACTAAGCTGGCCAAGACGTTCAAGATCCCTAACCCTCGGAAATCAGGATGAGAAAACCAAGTTGGACAATCTTGCTCTTATATGTTTGTTTGTTGGTGCAGGATTAAACGAGGACCAAATCAAAACAGCTGTAACACAGACATTGTAACGTGGAATGGATGAAACTACAGTAACCAGTTCAAATGAGTGTAGCATGTCTATTTATGTCTACAATGCTGGGACACAAATTCAATAGAGTGCTTGAATAGTGGGTTTCAAATAAAACAGAGCCACATTTGCACTTATCACAGCTGCCAAAACCAATCCTCATTTGAAACTAGATCATTTCACAAACAGCTGCATACTGACCATCCTTCTTTTGTCCAACTGCGTGAATAACACATAGAAACTTCTCTCTCTCCGAGCGCCGACACCCGGACGTCTTTGACAAATGTCCTGCATTAACTTTGTTGTTTATTTTTCCCCTGAAGATGTGAAATAACCCTATTAAATCAAGCACTCGCTTGGCCATTAATCTCAATGCAGCTGACTAGTCCCTAAAAGCTAATGGGGTTTAGCATTTGCATGAGGCGAGTTTACCCACAAAGCTCGGCCCGCTAAGAGGATTTCAGTTCAGACAGAGAGCTTATTGTCACTCTTGTTCATAGACATGGATTAACGATAGCAAGCGCGAAGGAGTCGACTAGCTTTGGAAGTACCGGCTCACAAGCTGCTATTCACTGCATTGGAACGGTTCTAATCCATCCAACATTTGTGGAAAATATATAGCACTGAGTTATTAAGACTGCATTTGAAGTCGCTCTGGGCTCGTTCTCATTTGACTCTGGTTTAGCCCTGAAGACAATAGGTCCCATTCTTGTCCAGGTTTGGTTGCGATGTTTAGTCCCGGTTTCATTTTAATGTGTTGTGTGTGCACGAGTAAATGCAGCCATAGAAAAACAATGCACACAAACAGTTGTAAGAGCACCTTTTTGGGACGTCAATTGTGGCTTGTGCATATTTAACTTATGGTTTGGAAACAGTTCATTCATCACAATCATTAATTTGCAGATTACCGATAGTAGTGTGTGGCATCAACTTATATAGAAAGACAATTAACAAAATCTACAAATACAAATATGCTCAAATAAAAACTTAATCCAATACAATTATTACGTGGAGCCCACATTGTGATTAAAATGTTAATGAAGTATTTAAAGGACAAATATTATGCAAAATTGACTTTTTTGAGCTTCTAACCCTGTTGTAACGTTGTTCCGTCATGAAAAACAATTTCATTCAAGCTAGTTTGACGAATACTTGTTAGAAAATCCTTTGCCCTCCAAGCATCAAAAGCACTTTGGTCTGAATTCCTTCGACGTGTAACCGAGAATCTTTTCTGTTTATAAGTCCTTGAATCTTTACCAGACTCGTACTGAGCATTTCTGTTGTCTAATCATGATTATTACAACTACGTGATAGCTCAGCACTGCTCGCGTTACAAAGCATAGTGCATATATACATTTGTGTAATTGCCTCTGCAGCCAGTAGATGGAGCCACAGTTAAGTTACTATGGTGTCTCAAGGCTGTGATAAAATTGTATTGTTCTTGGTAAAAACATTTTATTTTTAGTTCTAAAACAAATGCCAAAGTAAAGATACTAAAGAGCATGTTTAAAGGCCAATAACAATACAAATAATGCAGAATATTTGTCCTTTAAGGCATAAAAAAAACTTTTAGATGGCTTAAAACAAATGTACAACCACCAAAGGTAGAAAAAACAAAACAAAACAAAAAAACGTTATCTACTATCTCAAAACACTACTGGAGCTAAATAAAACATCTGCAGCAAAACATTGCAATATTTAGTTTAACCAACTTTTATGAACATTTCAAAAGTAATAGAGAACATAATTTGTATTTACTAAAGCACCCTGGTTTAATTCATCTACAATGAATGAATGAATGAATGAATGAATGAATGAATGAATGAATGAATAAAACATTGCAAAGTCTAATATTTGATGCCAAAAACAGCTTTTCTAATTTCTATCCACACCTAAAAAAAAACAAAAATCCCGGTGATGTTTATAATACATTCAGCACAGTGCTTCTCCTGAACTTACCTAACCATTCCCAATAATATTTGAATATTTATACCTGTCATATCAGCGCGCCTCCTGCATCCTCGCTCGCTGTTGTCAACTTTTTTACATAATTTGAATAAGCCTCTTTCAGGGCGAGTGTGTCTGCTGTTTTCTACCGGCTAAAGCTGCTTTGGAGTCTAAATATAACACATATGCACCAAATTATTCCTTTAATATTTATCAGAGGGAAGGTGCAAGTGTTTGTGGTTAAAATTCAGCAAAATAGCACAGAATACATGTACAAATTTAAGGACTCAAATCAAAGAAACTCCTTTTTGCATCTAGTAAAAGGTGAAGTATTATTGAGTAAATCAAAACCCTTTTAGGACTGCTGCGTCGCTGATGCTGTATCCATTGTTACATAAGAGAACTCGACACTGAAAATGCCAAGACCACATTTTCAAAATCTATTTAAATGTCATCTGTTACCACTTTCTAACCAATAAAAATTAATGCTAGTAAAATAACTGCTTTAGTTTGTTGTTTGTATTGTATCTGTGGCTGGATCACTTGTTTTCTCGATGGATTAAATGCAAAGATCACATTTATCTATTGGGATAAGTCTTTCTTAATCTTACCTGAATCATTTTAAGGATTTGTACCCAATTTTGAACCATAAAGAACATGTTTGAGAATTAGCTGACTATTAACTGTTATTCCCTGATCCAACATCCAACCCTTATAGTTGCTTTCTTCTGTTTCTCATTCAAGAAAATACCTACAGACCGTTTCAATCTGTGTTTTTATTACAGGTGAGTGGAATAAAGTATAAATCAGGTTTAAACATAATTACTTCAAATCACAGCGTTGTCGAATAGCTTGATGATTAACGTTCCATATTATCAAATAATCTATAATTTCATCTCTTGAATACAACTAAAGGAAAAATCTTAATCAAAATCAAACAGGGGCAAACTACAAATTCTAACTCTACAAAATGTTGATAAGTGAAGGTCAGGACAGAAGTTTTGAAGAGTTCAGGTGGTCTCTGAGCTTCTCGATTCTCAGCTTTCTCCTTGAAGTACCGGGTCACAAGCTGCTATTCATTGCGTTCTACTGGCTGTAATCCATCCAACGTTTGTAGAAAACATACAGCATTGAGTTATCGAGACTGCATTCTAACTCACTCAGGCTTGATCCTGGTTTAATCCTGATGTTGACTTGGTTAGGTCCTGTTCAAGACCAGGTTTAGTCCCAGTTTTAATGTTAATGTGTTGGGCAAGAGTAAATGCAACTTTAGAAAAACAATGAACAAAAAAGTGGGAAACCATGCAAATTGTAAACTTTTTGAGTTACAAAATGATGCCTGTGCATATTAAACTCTCAATTATATAATAAAGCTGAATAAAGCTAAATTTTCTAATTTAACCAGTTCTTATCAATAATTTTTAGAATATACATACTACTTTGGAAACATCAACTGATATAGACACATTATAGGTACCCAGATGGAGATTAAAATATTTAAGTAAACCCCTCAAGCTTCTAACCTATTTTTCAAAAAAAAAAAAAAAAACAACTAAAATGAGCTCCAATTCAAACTGAAGCTGTTTCTGAACCTTCTGGAGCACAAACAAATGGCTGAACTTCTTTGTGAAGCTGAAACTAGTTTTGTCCTTGATGTTTCTAATTATAAATCTAATTATAAAGCTTGTTTCCAAAGCTTTGCACAGAGAAATATCAGATTTTAAATCCTATTGAGTTGCGGAACAGCTCAATATAAAATCAAAATCAAAATCAATTAGACAGATCGCAAACCAAAATGTTCCTCAATGGAAAACTGGTTACGGGAATTTTGTGGTGCTTTTGACTTTTTTGAAGTATAGATTGAACTGTAATCACTGATTGTTGCTGCCTACAAGCCTCTTGATTATATTTTTTTGGTCCTTATGAATACATAGTGCCCTGTATCATGATTATCAATTAATCTAAAAGTCTTGACATTCTTTGTGTGTCCTTTAAATCCTTCATTCCAGTGTTATTTTCAGGCTGTCCATAACTAAGGACGCGTGTTTTTTCTGTCTTTAATGCAATAAAAGTTAAAATATTAAAGCCTATTTTTCAAAGACCTTTGGAAAATATTCTTCAGTCTAAGTTTAGTACCTCATATTCTTATTTTATTCAATTAATTATGTATTTTAACTAGACCTAACAGTTTCTCCAAGAGTATTTTGTACAATGTTTGTTTCCATTCTTTTATTTTCACATTCATAGGTGAGTGAAGTGTCTTGCCAAAGGACACATTAACAGTACGCTTTAGTCAGAGCCGGACACAAACCACCAATCTTTGTGTGTGTGAAACCTCTATACCAATGAGCAACCGCACTCTTTAGTCCCTCTATATTTCCATATCCTCCCAGCAGACCACTTCCTGATCCTGGTGAACCTCATGTCCGGTGGTTTTAGTGCTGGCAGCTGATGTGCATATTAAGACGTCCCGGGCCTCAGAAGGCGATGTGCGCTGGGTGTGAGGGCAGGAGAAGTGTCACGCTGCAGTTATGGGGTTATTTAGAGAGCCATAAAGAGGCAGCCTATTGATTTGAGAGAAGAGGAGCTCCCCAGTTCTCTCTGTCATCGTCAAAGTCATTACTCTGATCTATGAGCCCCTCTCGTCTCCTCGGAGCCTCCTGCATCTGCTCCAAATCACCATCTCACACTTTTTATGCACTTTTACAAGTCTGCGCTGGAAAATATACTACAATGACATACACTTGTAAGCACTGGAACATCTTAGGTAGCTTTCCAGTCTGGCGTACATGGTCAATTCAAGGATACTATATGAAGTACTTTGAGTGTAGATTATTTGTTTGTGTGGTTGGGTTTCCTTTGGGTAAATAAACAAAATATTAATGCTCAAGATCGATATTCTGGTGCAAGATCTGGAGAAGAATCCAATGAACTGCATTAGTTACTTAAATATAGTTCAGCAGCTATGCAGAAAAAAAATGCATTCAATGTTTCTATATACAGGGAAAATAGGACAATTTGAGGGCTTGCCAAATAACATGAATATTACATTTTTGGTTGAACAATTTTGCTGTGTCGCCATTCGTTTTCACAGCTGTGTCGCTAAATCCCATTCACGCACATTTGCTTTATTTGAAGACTGGCTCTGATCACAGTATGAGGTTGGTAGTCCAATCTGTTATCAGCATTGCATCCTGTTGTTGTGTCCTAGAGCACAATCAGAGTTCATATGAAATCCTACTTAACATCATATATTGCTGATGTTTTATTTGAAGACTTGTTTTGTGTTAAACTGTAACATACATAGATTATTATTTAGCATTTTGCTTATTATAGAGCTTAATATTGATGTTTAATACCGCAATTCAAGATTTTTAATGCCATAATCAATGTCAAAACAAGACATTTACTCTTTTATCATGTGAAAACTACTGACTTGTAATCATTCCATTAGGAAAAAGAATGACAAGAATATAATAAAGTACTTATAATATTCAAAAAGCTAATTTATATGAAATTCTAACCATGTAAATGTATGTTTTGAACCCCGCCTTTTACTTTTTAGATGATTTGATCAAAGCTATTAACATCTAGATTCAGCATATCTGGGATTCAAAATATATGTATTCTATATTTTATTTTATATTTATTGTTCTGATGGATAAATCTTTTGTCAAAATGTTTTTTTAGATTTAATGCCTTTGGAGGTTGAATTTAATGCCTTTTAATGCATTTTATGGCCTTATTTCCCCCAAATTAATCGAACGACTTTTAATGTTTTTTATTGCACTGCGGAAACCCTGTGTTCAGTCTCCTTCGCCAACATACACCCTCCACAACATTTTCCTAATACAACATTGTCCATCATTCTCTGTTTCCACGTCTTGTTGTAAGAGAATTTGGTTCCTTCCTCCACATTTTGGCAGGCACATGTCACCAGTCCAGTACTTATTACTCTAAACACAAGTCTGCTCAGATAAGGCACTTACAACAACATTTTTTAACCCTCCATGTCTGACCGGAGCTCAAAAATATCAATTGTTCATAATATTTCCAATTTAGACGTCTGTGCCTTCATACAGTTCCTTTACAATAATCCATTTGTGAAATAGATGTAACTTTCCTAATACTTCACAGTCTAAGTTTAAAAGTCTTGATTTGGTTCAGGTCGGTGGTCGTCCGATGCTCCTGGACTTCAGAGCGAGGTTCCCTGACTGTAAACTTCCATCTCACATTTTTCTGCTCCAGTTGATATTTTAAAAGCTTTGCCTCTCTCCCTCTCGGGCTTTCATTTATCAGTGCACCTTTGGAAAACGGTCTCCGCTACTGCTGTGTCTACTCGATTCACTCTCCTTTTTCAAGCCTTTTGACTTTCTCCACAGCTCCATCTGCAAAGTGCACTTGTCAAAGTTGTAGTGCTGGTGTTATTAAGACCCGGCCTGAGACACAGACAAAAGAGGAGTACACAAGAGGCGTTTACTGATCGCACAGTAATTGCAGCTCAAAGGGTCCAATTGACCCGTCTTTGTCAATAGACTCAAGAAAACGATTCATACAACTTTCAGACACTGTAAAAAGGAACATTTCAGACTGCCAAGAGATCTGCTGCACTACTCTTTCATAAAATTAGAAAAACATTTCAAATTTAAGTAGTTGGTTAATACCCTTTAAGTGTTTGTAAACAGAACTCGCACCGGATGGAACATTTACTCTAATGCATTTTCAATGGGGAGTTAGTGTTGGGTAATGATAATGACAATTAATTCATCACATGTTCTTTCTATTGCTTTTTTAAACATCAAAATTCAAAACTGATCAAACTATGAAAACAGGACTCGAAAGAAAACATTATAGCGTATAGCAGCGTTTAGCTTAATGTAGCAATTAATCTGAGAACAACATAATTCAGTTTCCTTGAATCTAATCTAATGCTAAAGAAATTGCACCAATAATACAGTAAAACAGTAAAACTATGAACTCTATTTGGGAGTTGGGAGCAAGCAAGCACAATTTTTAAACTGAATTATAGATTGTTCTGCTGAATATTCCCCGTCACTGCACTGTCACTGACCAAGAACATATGCATTTGTTCTCAGGCTATTCACATTTGCAGTGAGCCATATTCAATTCAGTTTGTTTTTGTAGCACCCAAAATCAACAACAACAGCAGCGAGAACAGTTCCCTCGATGGGCACAGGTAGAAAGCAGTTTAAATAACCGTGTTCAAGAGAATTCATCAAATGGATTACTGTGCTAGAGCATCCTCTGTCCTTGGCCCTCCTTCTCGGCAAGGAACAACTACATACCGATGGCATCTCCAAAGCTGATTTTTACCCTCATCTGAACATCTATACATAGATATTTCTCAGTCCTTTTAGAGTTTTAGTAATGTACCGTATTTTCCGCACTATAAGGCGCACCGGATTATAAGGCGCACCTTCAATGAATGGCCTATTTGAAAACTATATAAGGCGCACCGCATTATAAGGCGCATAGAATAGAAGCTACAGTAGTGGCTGTGGTTGCGTAGTTGCGGCTCATTATTGATCCATATATAAAGCGCACCGGATTATAAGGCGCACTGTCAGTTTTTTGAGAAAATTGAAAGCTTTTAGGTGCGCCTTATAGTGCGGAAAATACGGTATGTCCATTGTTTGCTTACGTGGTTGTTTATTATGTTTTACTGTGCACTCTGAACTTTGCACATGATTTCCAATGTGGTATGAACTACAAATGGCAAATAAACTAAATTGAATGATGAAACTGAACCTTTAAAATAGTTAAAAAAGAATTGTCTGGTCCAGTATCACCACAGAACATGTTTCACAATATATCATGAATCCTGTAGCGCTTTTGAGGACACATTTCAAAGTACCATCTACACCAGGGGGCTCATCAGATCTTTTTCCGATTTTTAATTTATTTATTCACTTTTACTACCAATTTAAACAATTAATTCTAGCCTCAATTACATAAAGACCAAACACTTACGCCCCAAGCTGGCTCAGTCAGTGTTAAATACACCCACCTGAATGATTCACTGTAAAAACCAACAGTTTCTCCCGCTGCTTTCGTTTCAATCTGCGGCTCCGGGTGAAAAAAGTGTGAACACCCCTGATCTGGGCTGCAACATTTAGCGCAGCATTCAGTGTAATTGGTGTTAATAGACTTAGCTGTACATTAAAATATGAATCTTCACCAATTCTACTTTAACAGCCATCAAGTTTTAAAATGGATTTCTTTCTTACAGTTGCTTTAAAATAGGACAGCCCGCGAGCCAAGTTTGTTCATTTGGATAGTTCTTCTTTCTATTAAAAAACTGTAGATTTTGCCAAAGCTAACAACTGCTGCGGCCCTAAACTCCATCTCGCTCTCTCTCAAACATGTCGCTCCTGGTGGGGATGGATGAGACGGTTAGTAATCCAGCCTCATCTGCCAAAAAGAGGAGAATTTGGTGTGTTTTTTTGATGAACGGGAAGAGCAGCTAATCTTGGATCTCAGTCATTCAAGCAAAAGGAGATTTGTGCCGGAAACTGGAGGGAGACTGGAGAGTTCTGAAGCGGTGCCGTTTTTAATATGAGATAAGATAAGGATTTATGAAGTCCACAGAGAGGAAATTCACTAAATGGGCTTTGGTTTGCACAAGGAGCACTACTTTAAAATGGAATGAACGTTTGGTGTTTCTTCTTATAATTGAACTATAATCTTGCATTGGGAAACGGAAAGTTAACTAATGTTTCTACAAGGACTAGGGCTGCAACAAGTCAATCTTGAAATATTTGTCAATAGCACATGTAAATTCATTGATGTGCGTTTGCTTTTACACAACCACACAGCACCCTCACAACATCAGCAATCAGCTCCATGAAAACAGGTAAGGACGAGGACTCTCCCAGCTCTAGAGACACAGTGTCAGCCAGGCTGAAGAGTGCCCTGGGTGGCTGCCCTGTCGGAGAGTGGGGGTTCGGTGGACTCATCCCCACGTGAACTGAATCGGCTGACACCTCCTCATGGACAGCAACATAATGGACACTTTTCTCATAATCATCTGGATTTGTGTGGAGATTAATGAGCAAATGGCTCCTCTGGGCTGAAGTGTGCTGTGCCACAGAATGGGCTGCGCGCTCTGGGGTGGGGTGGGGTGGTTTAGCCATAAAATAACTCAATAACAGAGTTTATGACTCCCTCAATGGAATCAGACGTCTCCAAACCAAGACCAAACCTGGGCTAAACAGGGTCTATTCTATATATATATATGACGCCACGATGCACTGCTCCGAAGGCTATTTTGACCATAAACTTGAATGTTATAAAAAGAAAATATCCACAAGACGTGTAAGCAAGACGGGGAAGCAAAAAGTTTCAATGGGTACTTGCCACATAAATGTTATCTCGTAATTACGAGAAAATTATCTCGTAATTATGAGAAAAGTAACTCGTAATTATGAAACACAAATGGAGCCTGTTTCATGTGCAAAGTAAGTGCACCCACAAATCAAAAACACATTTGTACAGATGTAGATTACTGTATTTGCAAATCAACACTTATTTCAACTATTAAAAAAATTACATTCATGAATATATTTGCATGGGGTTATTACAAATCAAAAAACACTTTTGTAAAGGTTAAAATATATTTTTGCAAACCCAGATATATTTGTACAACCCTTAATTGCACAGTGGTTCATGTTAAGATTTATATATTTCAAAACCAAATCATATTTGTACAAAACTATTTGTATATTTGTACAAATCCAAAAATGAATTTGTACATGTTAAATCATTTTGCGTATTTGCAAAACACAAATTGTATTTGCAACTACTGTTACACATATGAAACCATGTATGACATAGTTACAACGTTTTGGCAGTAATTTCGCCCCATACTGGAGTTCACACAGCTCTGGCTTTGGTTTCTCACATCTCCAGACTTTTGTACTTGCAGAGTTTCTTAAAATCACAGAGAAGAAAGACGCCAAGTCCAGGTCAAACAGAACAATACCAGCAAAACTAAATGTATCGAAGGATGTGATGTAGTTGTGCTGTTACTAAATACAAGTATTCTTCCTAACAACGTACTTGCACTGAGGCTAAACCAAACTAAACAAAACTATTATTTAATTGGCCTGCCGCGGCGGTCTCACTGGGGTTGAGTGTTACATATAATAGACCCCTGACCGGAAACTTTGGCACGACCACAATGTTTGACACATCAGTATTTATTTGTATAATGATCTTTGAATAGACCAATAATACACAAAGCATCATACATACAAATGACTGCACTGCATTGACAGAAGAAACTGAAATTACAGTCAACACAACACATCCTACATCTATTTTTACATGCTCCTTGTACCTTTTTATCCCACATAACAGTTTAAAGCTTAAAACCCCATCCAGATGTCTACCTTTGACTAATTTAACATTACATGACCAGGATCCATCTCCGCCTGGGGCCAAAAGTGAACTCACATGTCACGACTCATATGCTATCTTTAGCTTGTCTGCCACATATGTCTCCTTTATTTTTAGAAGAGTGCCTCTGGGTGCTAACTGCTAACCGCTAACAGTGACTCCGCAGGGGCCCGTTGCCATGGGGAGTATCGATTTGTACCGCCGTTTTATGAATAGAAAGCTTTGTTCGCAGGGATTTCCATTTCCCTGCCTCCTCGGTGGAAAATAGGTGCCGATCAATAGTTTATGCAAGCAGACACATCTCACATCGAACGCCAAAGAGGAGAGAAAAAACAATATGTGTGAAAATGTACCCTTTCAACCAGGAGGAAATAATAAGAGTGAAATCAGAGTGGCAGGATAGTTTTGTATTGTTAAATGTGTCGCATGTGAAGCGGAAAGTCAAATCAACTACAATAAAGGGTTTGAGAGAATCAATATGACGTCTAAAGCTGAGTTCACTGGGTCAATATAAGAAGACTGTCAGTACCTAAAAGGTATCAGCTGCAAGACAAGGGAGATGAGTCGCATTGCATTGTTTTTGCCTCTCTGAATACACCGTGGTATTTGATCATGAGAGTTAGGTTTTTCTTTTCTAATTTCAATCTCATAAATGCATACCACATGTTCAAACAAAAGTAAAAAAGCAATGTATATATATATATATATATATATATATATATATATATATATATTTTTTTTTTAATGCAGGTATTTCAAATTCTTAAAATTCTGTAGCTGTAGCTATTCCTCCCAATATTGACCAAGTAATCCTATGGCAAGAAAGAGTTTTGTAGTAAATGAATCTCTAAGATAAAAGAAAATACTTTGGTGTAAACTATTATAAGATTCACTCCACCAAAGCTTGCAGTCATTTAAAAATGCAATATATATATATATATCTATATATATATATATATATATTTATATATATATATATTTATTTTTTTATTTTTTTTCAGTCAAATTCATATTGATAATTCAGTCAGTATCGATAATGTTAATGATATAATGATAATGCTAATAATTTCATACCAGTAACTCTGAAGAATGGGCTCGATACTCAATACTGATAATAAAGAAAAAAACTTTATTTTGTAGACAACAGAATGCAATTTTCCTTCCAAATAATAGTGCTGTCTTTATGTGACTGTGTAATCTTATGTGTGTTCTGTTAAAGAACAAGATCATTCTAAAACTGTTCAGAAATGTCTGTTTGTTTTTTGTTTTTTTGCATCAACACTTCAACACTAACAAGTATCTTGTTTAACTACTGGCAATGATTAGGATTTGATTTTCAATACTTTTGACAGGCCTAAACTTTTTATTTTAACTATAACTTAAAAGAAACTACAAATCTGACCACCGTTGTCAATGAAAATAGCTCCCTCTATTGGATTCCTCAGTCTGAAGTTAACAGAAATACAGAAGACGTTAAACTAACCAAAGTCTTACTTCCTTGCCGACACTGAGATGATGATGATGATTATGGCCAGGACCACGGCTCCAATGATGATCAGGTAGCACTTCCTCTTCCTCAGCTGCCTCTGGACGGAAAGACAAAGAAATAAAGTCAGACACACACACAAAACACAGCAATTCTCTTGTTGTCAGTAAACAAACACCTTAATCCAGCACTCATTGTAAAAGCTGGCTCTAACAAAATGTATGAATCTGCTCTTCAAAAACAAAAACAAATTCTCAGGCAATTTTCAGCGGTAATCAGAGCAATGAACAAAAAGCATTCAACATTCAATCAGTGAGAATGAAAATGGAAGTGACGCGCAGAGTTAATGGCATGTCTCTCACCAAAAAACAAAAAGTACAAGGTCAGACTGACAGTGGAAAAGCAGCAACAGTTTTTTTTTGGGAGATTGTGAAAAACCTTTAGAGGTGGCCTTCACTTCACTCCACTTAAGAGCAGTGACGACAGCGAGGTTGGACACAGGAGTGGAAATATTACATGAATAAAGAACAATCGTTTGCTTTGTTCTTTTGGAGAGTGGGAGAAAAGGAGAGGAAAAGATGGATAAATGTGTCCCTGGTAGCTTTCAGAGTTTCAAGTTCCTTTGGCGAATACAATCAAAAAATCAAAATGACCCCTGCATCAACCTCGTTTTTTTATTTATTTATTTGTATTCATTTTGATTTTTAATGGAGCAGAAAACCACAACTGTTATCGCTGAATGTTTTGCCATGTTGATTTTGAAACAGCTCATATTGAAGAGCAGACACACGGCACATTTGTACTAGTATGACGACTAGAGAACATGCTAAAATGCTCCTACACAGAGGTAGAAAAGTAAGACTGTAGTGCAAAAAATGATTCACAAGTAAAGAAGTACTACTCAAGTAAGAGTCATTTTAGATTAACTTTTTAACAGCATCAGTTGTTATTAACAATGCGAATACAAACACTGCACCTTTATTATATACATCCTGTCATTAAAGTATTGCAATACATGTTTACGATACAGTACAACAATTAGAATCAGAATCAGATTTATTGCAATTGTCAGTGATCAAACTTCACAAATATAGGAACTTGTTTTAACCTAAGGTGCAACATAAAACAATGAATGAAAAGACAGTTTTGCAAAACTATGTATTATCCCTGCCCTAGTAACTGCCTAGTACAATATATTTTTGTTGATTTAAAGCAGTGGTTCTTAAACTGGGGGTCAGGACCCCAATTGGGGTCGCAAAATGATTTCCGGGGGTCCCCAGATGATGGGGAAAAATTGATACAATCGTCTTAAACAAGACTTGACCCCCTTCAAATGCAGTGGTAAATGTAGATTCCTATTTGTCGGCCAATCAAAGTCATTTTTCTAGGTCTTTATTTTCAAAATAAAATCAAACATTAGATATGAGGCTAATTTATCACTTTGCGTGTCGCCTATTTTTTGTGTTTGGGGGTCGCAAATGTGAACTATTGTTATTTTGGGGGTCGTGACTGAAAAAGTTTGAGAACCACTGATTTAAAGTGTAAAGTGCTATTGTAATTGAAAGAGCTAATAAAAAAAAATATTTTCAAAAGATAGAGGACAAAAATGAGAAAAAAAAAGCGGTACAAGAAACACACATGTTCAAATCATTATAATTTAATATTGTCAACACTGGCTCTGAACACGAGGTCATTAGTTTATACATGCATACATTTTATCAGATTGCACTTTCTGTTGCCTTTGTACAACACTATTGGGCCATTGTGTTTTATACTTAAAGTTGAACGTAAAGTTTATTCACATGTGGACCCACTCATACAGGGAAGAGTCACCTAAACCTTTACTCAAGATTACTGTTGCACCGTAAACTGCATTTCTCACTTAAGGGTAAAAAAAATGCAGCCCAAAAACTACTCTGAGAAGAATTAAAATGTTACTCTAGTATAAGTATTTGAGTAATCGTAACCGAGAACCGGCTTTTGCCTCACTCCACTCTGGACACACTCCACGACTGAGAGGTTGTACACAATGGACATATCACATGAATAAAGAACAGTTGCTTGCTTTGTTCTTTTGGAAATTGGGAGAAAAAAAAAAAAAAAAAAAAAGATGTTCAGGTAAATGTGTTCCTGGTAGCTAAATGTGTTCCTGGTAGGTTTCAGAATTTCAAGTTTCTTTGAATAATACAATCAAAATAACTGCTACTGCAAAGGTTTTTATTTGGCAAAGGTTTCTTCTTCTTAGTATTTTTTATTAGTTTATTGAGTTTATTCATTAGTATTTATCTATTTCATTATTTTTTTTGCATCGTAATTTTCAATGGAGCAGAAGACCACAGCAAATGGCACTACACCACACTACATGCTGCCCTCAGGTCAGTTTTTACACAGCATTAATGTGTCTTCTTACAACTATACAGATGATACTCAGATCTATGTCTCACTGACGGCAGATGAACATGGACCAATGGATTCACTCTATCACTGCATCCAACAGATCAGTGTGTGGATACAAAACAATTTTCTCCAGCTAAACTCAGAAAAAATGGAAATCATCATCTTTGGGCCACAGAAACAGAGACAATGTGTCAGCAGTCACCTCCAGTCTCTCGCTCTAAAACCTACAAATCAAGTTAGAAATCTGAGGGTAATAATGGACTCAGACTTGAACTTTGACAGCCACATCAAATCAATAACATCAACAGCATTTTACCACCTAAAAAACATTGCCAAAATCGAAGGACCAAAGTACATCTCTGACATGTTAGTGCCATATGAACCATCTCGCCCTCTGAGGACCTCAGGGACCGGCCTCCTGCTGGTGCCTAGAGTCAGGACTAAACATGGACGGGCCTCCTGCTGGTGCCTAGAGTCAGGACTAAACATGGATGGGCCTCCTGCTGGTGCCCAGAGTCAGGACTAAACATGGACCGGCCTCCTGCAGGTGCCCAGAGTCAGGACTAAACATGGGCCGGCCTCCTGCTGGTGCCAGAGTCAGGACTAAACATGGACCGGCCTCCTGCTGGTGCCAGAGTCAGGACTAAACATGGACCGGCCTCCTGCTGGTGCCAGAGTCAGGACTAAACATGGACCGGCCTCCTGCTGGTGCCCAGAGTCAGGACTAAACATGGACCGGCCTCCTGCTGGTGCCAGAGTCAGGACTAAACATGGACCGGCCTCCTGCTGGTGCCTAGAGTCAGGACTGAACATGGACCGGCCTCCTGCTGGTGCCAGAGTCAGGACTAAACATGGGGAATCAGCATTTCAGTTTTTTGCAGCTACAATCTGGAACAGTCTCCCTGAAGATGTGAGACAGGCCTCCACTCTGACAATGTTTAAATCCAGGCTAAAAACAGTTTTGTTTAGACGTGCAAACGACTGAAAGATTTATCTGCACTCTTCTGTTTTAAAGTGTTTTTTTTTGTTTTGTTTCTGTATGTCTTTATGTTTTTTGTGATTTTACTGCATTTTTTTCCTGTGGTGTAAAGCACTTTGAATTGCCTTGTGTACGAATTGTGCTCTACAAATAAACTTGCTTTGCCTTGCCTTACACTACTAACAACTACTATCAGCTTAATTTATCGAAAATATTGTGTGAGTTAAAAGACATTTGTTGCATGTTAAGCACTGCTGCAGGCGCTAAATTTGAGGGTTTTGCTGTTGCTCCAGGCGAAAGAATTGGACTCTCCCTTTTGATTTGTTGAGGGTGCAAATTAGACGAACTGTTTCCTAATTAACCTTTTTGGGATCTTTTATTGGACCACTTCATCGCTCTCTTCTGGAACAGATTCCCTCACCTCACAATTAGGAACCAGGACCATTGGGACTGGATCCTCTGCCCTCCTCTGATCCGCTCTGTGTTTTAATTATAGATTCATTTGTGCAGAAACAAACCCTTTGGCACATCTCTTGAATTCACCTGCCTGATTTTTTGGTGGCGTGCACTGATTCAGAACGGCTTTTTCAGATGTGGAAGTGAAACAAGGTGGAGAATCCTAACATTGCTTACTGCTCTTACTTTTTGGGATTGTGGTCGCTGAAATACTTTAAGGGTCCAATTTTAATGTTATGTTATACTTTGAACATCATAAATTGCAATATTGTTTTAACATGACTTATGATTAAAAAAAACAAGTCTGCTTTATGTTTCGTCACCTTTGGAGAGCTGCAGTTCACAAAAGTTTTTCATTTGGGCCAAAATGACTACCCGGCGCCGCCAAATCCTATGGATGTCACCGTTTAAGAAAATAAAAATTGCTAAATGAAGTACGTAAACATCAGTGGGTGGTAAGGCTGCAACAAGTTAATCTATTAAACAGAAATAGTTGTGAACTACATAAGGAATTGAATAATTGTTGTTGTTCATTGATTCACAGACTCCGAAACATATCATGAGCCGAGGTTTTATGCCTTTTATGACAGGGTAGGAATCACAAAAAAATTAAACTGGACATGTGTACATTTGTGTGTTTGAGTAAAACAAGTTTTAATCTGTAATATTCTCCACCAGGAAGTCGGCCTCATTTCAGGTTTATCTGAGTGAAAGTTGAGACAAAATCTCATATTCACGGGTCTTTCGCATCCTAAACAACTAATCGCTTAATTGAATATTGAATGAATAATTGCTGGACTAATCAACTGCCAAAAAAATCGTTAACTCAGCTCTAGTGAGCGGTGAAGACCTGAACAGATGAAACCACGGTGTCTTGTCTGCAAGAGAAGATTACTCAACTATGCATGAATCACTTTAAATACAACTTTGAGTGGTATTTAGAATGACAAGGGGAAACAATTATAATATGGTTCAAAACTCCTAAAAGTTGTTTTTGCATAAAAGGTCTCCTTTAATGGGCTATTAGATGCAGTACGGCGGAAATACAACATTTATTTATTTACAGTAATTCAGGAATAAGTGAGAACCTTTTCAAAAAACACCTTCATAAATTCAACACCATAGATGTAAAATTAACTATAATAATGATTGACAATTTGTAGTATTTGGAAAATGAAAGACAGCAAAGAAAATATGCTTCCTGACCTTTGTTCTTGCTTATTGAAGTTATTGAATAAAATAACTACATAGCCTACAACAAACAAAAAATAGTAATAATACAGACACAGAAAATACTGCCAACCTCTGCCTTATTCCGTACAACAGAAGTAAATAGACAAGACACATTTTAACACATACACCCCACTGTTTTTGAGATCTTTGCTAACTTCCCGTTAATTGTCATAATATCATTTGTGAGCTTGCATTTCCAGTCGGCTCATTTGATACTTGAAGTCAAGAGCTTTTCTCTCTAAAGCAGTTTCTAATCATTTGTGAAGAGGTCGTTCTGAAGAAACAAAGCACTCATCAACACGTTTTAATCGCGGACTAGAAGCAAAACACGCCAATCCCATGCGATTCATTCAAGTCTCATTCAACCATCCAGTCAGTAAGCGCGCATATTGTCGCCGTTTTTATTTTTAAATTCACTTCTAACACGGCCCGCAGCGCAATTTAGATTTCCAAACGCCAGCTTCATTCATCCATGTCAATTACTTTCAGAAAAATATACAAGATTGAACTAAATATTAGCAGGAGTGAGCGGTCTCCTTGGGCGGTGGGCATGTGTAGTAGCAGGGAATCTATGTTTGTTCCCGAATGCGTTTATGTGTTTTTCCGTTTTTATTTATTTATTTATTTATTTATTTCGGGTGGTACAAAGGGAGCGAGAGCAGCGGTGTTAGACCAGCACCCGGGTTGGAGCCCTTTTAAATCCTGACGCGCTTCAAAGCACGGCAAGAGCAATTCATCTTCTTATCTGCGACTCAAAGCAGGCTTTCTGTGCAGAGGGGGAGAGAGAGAGCGAGCAAAGAGGGAGGACGAGAAAGGGAGAGAAGAGAGAGGGCTGGAGGGAAAGAGAGTCGAGCAAGAGCGGGGAGAAAACAGGGGAGAGAGATTGGCAGTGAAATGAGAAAGAAGGAGAGAGTGTGGGAGAAAGAAAGAGAAGGTTGCAAAGAGAGGGAAGAGAGAGAAACAAGGAGGGAAGAAGGATGAAGAGAAAGAGAGGAGGCAATGCAAGAGAAAGGGAGAGAGAAAAGAAAAGACAGAGAGAGGAAGGGAAAGACAAAAAACAAACTAATGAGAAATTAAAGCATGAGAGAGATGAAGGGAAAGAAACATGAGTGTTGAGAGAGCGTAGAGAGAAAACTAAAGAGGAGAGAAAGAGGTAGAGATGGAGAAAAAGAGAAAGCGAGAAAGGGAGAGAGAAAGAACTAGGAGAGGAAAGAGAGGCAAAGAGAAAAAGGGAAAGGAATGCAAGCCGGGGAGTTGAGAGAAAGGGAGAGAGAAAACTAAAGAGGAGAGAAAGAGGTAGAGACGGAGAAAAAGAGAAAGCGAGAAAGGGAGAGAAAGAACTAGGAAAGAAAAGAGAGGCAAAGAGAAAAAGGGAAAGCAATACGAGCCAGGGAGTTGAGAGAAAGGGAGAGAGAAAACTGAAATTGGAGAGAGGAAAGGATAGAAGGATTTAACAAAGGATACAGCTGAAAAAGGAGGAGAGAGACACAAGAAAGGAAGGAGAGAGAGGAAGAGACAGAGAGAAAGAGATGGGAAATGCAAAAGCAGAACAAGGCACAACAATGGAGGTAAAGAGAGGGAGCAAGAGAGAGGAAGAAGCAAGGAAAAAAGCAAATCTGGGAGTTGAGCGAAAGAGAGAAAACAAAAAGGAGACAGCAGAAGGGGAAGAGAAGAAACTAGCAAAGGTTATAGAGTGAAAGAAGGGGGAAGAGATGGAAGCAGGAGAACGAGAGAGAGAGCGAGAGAGAGAGTGTGACAAGGAGGAAGACAGAGAGAGAGAACTAGGGGAGGAAATAGGGGAAGCAAAGCAAGTCAAAGATTTGAGAGAAGGGGAGAGAGAAAACATAAAGGGGAGAGCAGAAGGGAAAGAGAAGAAATGGTAACACTTTATATCAAAGGAAACAGCAAGAGTGAGAGAAGGAGGTAGAGCTGAAAGCAGGAGAGAGATTCAAAGTGATGGAGAGAGAGATAAGGAAATAGGAATCAAATAGCAAAGGAAAGAGCGAGAGAAGGAGGTAGATAAGGAGGCAAGAGACAAAGAGATTTAAGAAGGAAAAGAGAAGGAATAGAGGGAAACATTGAAAAGACGGAAAGAGAGAGAGGCACGATTCAGGAGAGGAGAACGAATGAGAGGCGGGGCGCTGGAAAGAGAGAGACAAAGAGAAGGAAAGAGAGAGTCAGAGAGTTGAGAGAAAGGGGGAGATAACAAAAGGGCGAGAGAGGAACGGAAAGAGCGAGAGAAGGAGGAAGAGACGGAAGCAAGAGTGAAAGGAAGAGAGAGAGAAGGAACAAGGATAGGAAATGGCAAGAGTGTGTGAGGGGGAGGAAAAGATGGAAGCATGAAGAGGAAAGAGAGAGAGGAAGAGAGAGAGAGAGGGGGAAAAATGCTGTCGAGTAATTTTCCGTTTAAACGTTCCACTCCACAACAATTTGCATAAGCAGCCCGGCGTCTGTGATAAGAAGATTGGTAATTTTCAAAGGCTCTGTAGGGATTGAGAATTAAAAGGCGTTCCGTGCTATCTCCCCTCTTGCAGCTGGCCACCGCCGCTTCCCTCTCTCCCAAACTATAAACTTTCCGACAGCGCAGAGAGCCTTTCATTCTCTCTCTCTCTCACCATAAATTTTTTTTTCTGAACTGTATTCCCTTCTTTCTTCCCCTGGAACTTCCATAGGAGCCGATATTCATAGATTTTTTTGGTCGTTCCAGGCTTGTCCCGAAGCTGTTGTTACTTGGGGAGGAACAAGGAAATAAATAAGGTGAAAGAGGGAGCGGAAGGGGCTTATGGAACAAAAGAAGGGTTTTTAAAGTGGCGATTGCGGGACGGGGACATAGGCTGTTAAAAGGAGTGGGCTTATCGGTAATAGGAAGAGCGCGCGGTATTGGGAGCGGAGGACCCAAGGGTGCAGGGAAAATGGTGGACTGTCCATTTTATAGTCGCTTTCACGGTGAGTTTAGTTTCAAAGATGGTTAATTAGAATGTCCTTCCAAATTCCTTTTGGTACAAGCAACAAATATGTGCATATGTAGAGCTTAAAATGCACATTCTTATATAGTGTTCTCAAAATACTCAGATATCAAACTTGATTTAAATGTCACGCAAACGCTCAATAGTCTAAGCAGATGTCGATTTCAAACTGATAATAAAAACACTTAGTAATAGTAATCAGAGCTATATATACAACATATTGGAGGCCTACTTCAATACAAAATAATATTAAATAATAATAATAATACGATTTACAAAACCCAGTACATTTTCATTGGAAAAATGTTTTGTTTTGTGGTTGTGAGGGCTGTTTTCTGTTTATCAATGTGATTTTCATTTGTAAATCATCTGACCAGACAGCTTTTAGTTTGAGCTTGTTAAAATAATCCATTAAAGGTGTGTGGCTTTAAGGATAAGCCCTTTCAGGTTTCTGCCACACTCCATCACGTTTTGTGTTGTTTTGTTTTATATGGACTTCTGTTTTTTTTTGTTTTTTTTTTGATTATGTGAAAATAAATAAATCAAATCAAATCAACACTTAAACAATACAAACATTTTCACCACAAAATAATAAAGGTCCAATTTTATCCTGTTTTACGTGTTGTTTTCAGTATTAATTAATCATTGGATTTATATAACGCCTTTCATGACACTAAACGTGGTTTACTGCATTATTCATCCACTTCATACATGTATTGTATAGATTGTTCACGTGGATTTTTGATGTTTCAGTCTTAGTATCAATTATTATCTCGGTTTCAATACTTTTGACGACTCAATTCTTAAATATGTAAGTTAATACAAATGTCCATTTTCCCCCTTTAATTGAAATCATGTGTTAGAACAGGAACTATATATAATTTTCTTTTTCAGGTACTTAATATTGACCTGTCACATATGTAGATCATCATTTGACATTGTGTTCATTGTAAAGTGCAATATTGATCTAAAACACCTTGATATAATGAAGGCAGGTTCACTGACTTTCTGTTCAAACTGATAAGCCCCGCCTCTTCGCTGTGACATTTCACTGTAACCAGCAGAAGATTTTCATTTACATGTTTTTATTTTTGAAAAGTGACTACATGGTATTTCTGCATCTACTGCACATGTATCACTCAGAGTCCTAGTTTTTCAAATAATTACAACTAAGTACAGAGCAGTGGGCAGGGATGGGGGGTGGGTGAAAACAGGATTTTTGAGCACTCGAGCCTCAGTTGGAGGACACTACAGGATTACTCAGACATGCAGGAATCAATCAAAATACGACTTTGAGGAAATTAATGGTGAAGAAACACTGTTGTAATGAAGGTAAAGCTCATTAAAGTTGATTTTGCATAATATGTTCCCTTTAAAGGTTGCACTATGTAACTTTCTGGATGGAGGGTCCGCCACCTGTTTGTTCACATGGAAACCAGTTATAAAGGACAAGTCAGATCTGTAAGAATGCATATTTTTCAGGGTTTGTTTTTCCTGGAAAGTCAATTGTCAGAACATTCTAAGCAAAGCAATAACAAGCAAGTTACAAACCCTTCACCGGTCTATAGAGGATTTTTTTTTTTTGACAGAGCCACAGACCTCTGACTGATAAAAATAATAATAATAGATTTGTAACTGCTATGTGCAAAGGAATTCAAAATCAAAATAACTCAAATCAAGACATACACTATATTTTGAATGTGAGTCATTTTTACTGTATGTTAGACTCTCTTTTTGTACTCGAGATGTAGATAATTTTAGAAAGAATCATCCGCCTGTACGCCTTGTTTCTATAAAGATGAATCCACATTTTCACAGATTACAAATTTGCTCAGCAGTGTCACAACTGTCTACAGCCTCCGCCTGAGTCCACAGCAGAAATAGAAAGAGTAGTTCATTCATTTCCTTGAGCTCCACGCTGCAGTCCCGCGGCGCTCTGCTCTGTCTGTGTGAAACTCTTGTTGTGCCTTTGCTCTGGGCCTGCCCCGGGTTCAGCCTCCTGCCAAAGGAGATAAAGACTGAACCTGCTTCCAAAGCTCCCATCATTTCTCACTGTTAATAGTATTCAGAATGGTGCCTTAAAAGTGCACAGTAAGCAAGGTTTTCTATTCCATAAACATCGTGCATTTGTGTCTCCATAAGATACAATTCCATTTACTGATAATGACGTTACAACAGATTTTTTTTCTCCTTCAAAATAATTCCAGAGTACCTGCAACGTAAAACTTTAGCTATTTCTAGTACTATGAGGTACATATCTCCTGACAAAGTTTGTTATTATCATTATTATTATTTATTTTACTCCTCCTTCTTGTTTTGTGAAGCCCTTTGTGTTACTGGGTGTGTACAAATTGTGCTTTACAATAAGTTTGTCCTGCCTATATATTTCCCGGTCATATAGACCAGTGGTTGTCTTGTTTAAGACTATTGTATCAATTTTCCCCATCTGGGGACCCATATGGGGACCCCCATTGGGGTCCCAACCCCTAGTTTAAGAACCACTGATATAGACTAATTGTAGAGTTTACTTTTGACGAGAAAAAAACAACAAAAAAACAGGATAGTTACATTAGTTATAATATAATATAATATAATATAATATAATATAATATAATATAATATAATATAATATAATATAATATAATATTTTCTTGGCTGACATGGTGGCGTAGTGGTTTGCACTCTTACCCCATGATGTCAAATTGGTAATGGGTAGATCAATATCGATATGTTACAAATAACTATTACTACTTTATCCATCATGTGAAATGCATTGTTTATATTTTAGTTTATTTGGACATTATCTTGGAGTTATCTTTAGATAATATCTTTCAAGCTGGGTTGGAGCGATACTGATAGTCTTTATGTACAAAGGTAAAATTATTTATAGTAGTTTCAAATCATTTTAATGCAATTACTTGTTATGGGACAAAAAAAACCAAAATAATGCTCTCACCCAGTTATCTCAAATTAAATCTCCAGCCATGTTTTTGTGAACTTTGTATAATAGGCTTTCCCCGTCACTAATAGAGTTTAAGAGTGGCATCTGGGTTCAGTTGTAAATTACTTTCCAGCTTAAACAATGGTCAAAATACGTACAAATAAAATACAAAGTAGCCGTATTCACCTGCACCTTCTCACCTGAAACTCTTCTATGGCTCTACTTTATACTCAGAGAAGTCATGTAAATCCCTGATACTGTACCATACATCTGCAGACAACACACAGACCTCACACCTGATCTCCCTTATACCCTTGAGATCCAGCGCTGATATCTGTAAAGTCCTAAAGCCGGGGGCATTACCTCCATTCTGCAACCCTCTGGGAACAATCCATCTTAGCGTGACACGACTCCTGCCCCCGTACTCTGCGGCGCTAACCTTCATCCTCACCATTTCACACTTGGCTGGCGGCCGGATTCAGTGCGAGTGGCAGGTCACGGACTGACAAAGGCGGCAGACCCACATCATCACTACCAGGGGAAAAAAAAAGAAAACTGGAAGGTGGTGGGATTGTGAGGTCATCAAATAGTGGCCACTGTGGCTCTTTTTCTGCTAAATAAACGGGTGGCAAAATCTGAAATGGGGACAGAATGATCCAACTTTTTTGTCTCTTAAAAAGGCAAAACAAAACTTTGTGTCAAAATCAGACTAATTTCATCAAAGGAAACTTGTAAAGTGGCGTGTGCATTGTTATATGTTGCTTTGGGATGAAAGCTGATTTGCAAAAATGGTTCAACCTGCTCCAATTCATAGTCTGAAAAAGAAACAAAAACAAACAATTTCTAAAGCTGTGCTAGTGGCCAGAAAATGTGTGTACGTGACAAAGGGTTTGTGAGGTATTGGAAATTTTTGATTTATATATCTACTTTCGCGCTTCAAAATGCAGTGGTCATAATTTACTACTAATAATAATACGTTTGATTTATTCAATGCCTTTCAAGATTCCCAAAATCTTCACACTGCATTATTCTCTAAGTCCACACTTGGTGGTAAGAATCTACATAGGTATCTTAGCACCTGAAAAAAAAAAAGAAGAAAAACAAAGAAAATGAAAACTAATTCACCTCAGATAAAAACATGAACGCCAATTGCACTCTGATACCTGGATGTTTTCTTTAGCTCTTTCAGTTTTTCCACTACAATCTTAATAATTCATTCATTCATTCCCAAAGTCTTTAACATGTTTTTAGTGACACCCACCTGCATTTGTTGTCTAATCTGACTTTAAATAAAAGCCCTTTATAATACTAACGGCACATGCAGACACGATTCGACCACGTCTAGGTCTTCTTCAGGGCTTTCATTTAGTAAGGCAACACAGGAGGCTTTAAACCTGCCATCAGAAATAACTCTTCAGTAACGCTTTAGATTAAGGTTCCTTAGTTAACTATTTATCAGATGTTAATAAGCACTAATAGTTTGTTTATGCACTTATAACACCTTATATATATGTTTATAATCCATCAGCCAAAACATGTTTGAGTGAATAAACCACATGTACAGAGCATCAATGAGCTGCATATTACATTATTTTCAATTATCACACTAATAAATGCTTGTAAATGCCTTATAAGTGCTTATAAACACATAACACATGCTTATTAATGCATTATAAATAGTTTACTAAGGAAGCTTAATCTAAAGCGTTACCAACTCTTCTAACATTTCACTATAGATAAATTATAATTACTGTTATTCAAATACAAAGCCATCTTTCCATCACATAAAGCCATCATATCCACCAGCATTTTAATAAATATTTGTTATCATTTTGTTAACAATATCATGATGAAAAGGGGAGGGAAAAGCGTAATACATCCTGAAAAGTGCTTTTAAGGTTACCCATGCGCTCGGAGCTATACAAAACCTGCACTATTACCTTTCCATATAACTTTGACAATCCACCACCGCACAGTTTGTCTCCGGGGCTAAAAAAACGCATTAGAAAAGAGCTGCTGATAGACCTGTCACGACTCAAATATCTATCTCATCACAGCCTGTAAATACAGCGGACAAACTAACTGTGTCAGAGGAGCCAGAAAAACTACTTACCTTGCTTGACATGAGGAATCTCCAATAATACAACTCTAATGCTATGCTACGATAATGGCCATAATATTACTCTGCTTTATCGCATCTCACTGGGAAATTGGGAGCCTATAAAATAAATAATGTTTTTGCCGCAGAACTGCCTCAATTGTAATCGGCTTATGTGCAATTTACATAAAACTCCGAGTCCAATGCAGTCACCGCGATGATGATATTTAAATAAACAAGCTGTCTGCAATGAAACGCAACACTGACCAGCGGCTGGCAGAGGAGATTACTGTCCCATTTAGAGAGACATGTTTTACCTGAATTGCGTGCGTTTAGTTCTGCAGTTTATGGCGATTTATTTTGAAGCAGGTAGAAATTTAGTTATCAGGGGTAATTTGAAAATGTAGAGCTGAAATTGGGTGAAAGTGAAGCATGGTGTTTTTAGATTCAAGAGTTTTTCTATGTTTTTTTTTTGTGTATCCAAGTGGCTGTTTATGTTTTATCCTCACAAAGTTTAGTCAAAGGATCTTGTTCTGTTTCAAAAATCAACAAACTCCAACTGACTAACAAGGAAATGAGAGGATGACAGCGCCACCTATTTTTTTGTCTGACATAGAAGGAACAATAATCGCGATGGTCTACACGCATGTGCAGAAAGAGGTTTGAGGCGAATGATCTGTGAGTGCGAACACACCAAGATGGCACTGCGCTTTGTGTCAAGGCGTAGTAAATCAGATAACGTCGGATAAAGGGTGCATTTCCTCCTTTTTTTGCTCATTTTGGCAAAAATACCTCATGTTGCATATTCATTCAGTTCCAGGCACAAAAACAGCACTGCGTCTGTGGGGCAAAACCAACTGCCACACAGTTGGTGTCTTTTTGATTTTGCACATGAGCAAATGTGCATCAGGCCTAAGTGTCTTGCCCAGGGATAAAACAGCATGAGCAACATTTAACCCACTGACCCACTGTCATGTTAATCTTGTTTAATTTTCCAAAATGCTCCACAAAATGCCTGAAATGCCTGATCAGAGAAGGAGCACTTTTATAAAATTCAAATGTGATTCTGAGCGTGAATCCACTTCTGACCGTCTGTTTTACATCCCATTGTTTAAACAAACTACAAAACAAAACCCTCTGCAGTGATCTGCAGCCAGTCATCTCTCCAACAGCACAAAGGAGGCAGATTACAGCCTTTTGAATTCACAGAGGTATCTTCATCTCAGCCTTCACTCTTAACCTTGAAATGAGGACTAATCTCACAGCCGCTGCTCTGAGAAGGACTTCAGCTCTCTGTGTGGTTCAGATGACATCGCTGTACAGTCATGTAGTGTTTAACTGAGACGGGGGATGGCAAATTATGCTGTCAATATGTTGAAACAGAGGAATGCGACTTATCTTCGACAAGATAATAGCAAGGTTGTTGCAAAATAATATTATAAAAAATGAAAAAGTGCACAAAGTACCTGTTCTGAAAAAAAAAAGATCAAAGTTGAAACATGAAACACACTTGCGACAGGAAATAATCTCAAAATGTACTTGTTCATTTGTTCACCCACTTTATTAAAATTATGGGTGAGTGGGTATACTGGGCCTTATCGCTAATACACAAAAATGTTCACTTTTTAGTCTTTCTATTAGAATTCTATTTCTATTAGATTCTATATTGTCGTTACTGTATTTCTAGGTTTTAGACAATTTAACATCTTCAAAAACTGAGAACAATTGGACACATTTACATTTTTAAATCCTGTGTGAAAGCTCTTCATATTAAGCTTCCTCATCCTCCAGTGCTTTTTACATGACGCTTCTTTCAACTGGTAAAGGAGTGATAAAGGAGTGGGAGTTGTGGCGAGAGAAAATCAGAAGCGGTGTATGTGACAAGACTCCGAGCTTCACTGCAGTGTCTTCGATGTGGCTTTAGTCCAAACATCTGCAGCAGAAGCTTGAGGATTTGTAGACGGCTGCAGGCATAAAGCGAACGACTAGAAAATGAAAATAATGTAGACAGATTTATATAATTCAGATTATGTCATAGAACTTGGCACTGCTCGATATTATATCATTTCTAGCTGGCAAAACGTCAATATTAGATGAGTGCTTAAATGCTGCTATTGAACGGACATGCGCACATTTAAAATTATATCTCTTCTTTATTTGTTACACTAAAAATAAAACTAACATGAAGATATGATCGAAAGATGCTGCATTTATAGTTAAGTCTTGTAAATAGTAATTTCAGTGTTAAATGACACAAAAATCTATAGAAGTTTGTTACTGATTATAGGTTACTTGAAACGTGAACATAATTACTTAGACAGAAAATAAAAACATAATTATTTTGAGGCTTTTTTCACAATTTAAAATGTTTAAAAATCAAAGTCTCACCTGCACATGAACTGTTAGCGTTACATAAAGACATACGTTCTCCGTGTATTTTATTTAGATGAGCAGACGTGAGCGCCGTCCCTCAGAGACAGACACAGAGTTCTCTGTCATCATCAGGTCCAGTTCAGAGCTTTGAAGTCTTTTACATATGCTCAGGACAAATGTACAAAAACGCTGAGTATGCAAAGACACATTTTTCATGTCAGATCAAAATAATCATTCAAATTCAAAGTAGGTCTACAGTACTGTTTAATGCTTCTTAATACTTAAAGGTGAGTTGGGTGAAAGACTCGCTGGACACGTGACTACTACGGCCCACTCCTGGACGAAAGGCAGGATTCCATTAACTGGACAAGCTCAGGGCACAGCAATATATTACAAACTAATTTATCCATTAATATTGAGCAATCTCAACCTTCAATTCAACTTTTTATTTCTGTATTACATTTCATAAATCCAGAGTCTACATGCTTTTTTCTACCACGGATCACTCCTGGATGAATGAGGGATTAAACTGATTTATTTCTATATTAATTATTATTAAGGTATAATGACTACTGGCCAGCACTCAGGCCTTTCTATGTAGAGTCTGCATGTCGTCCTGACCAAGCCTTGTTGAAGCATACTGTACTTCAAATGGTCAAATGCAGAAAAGGACTTTCCGAGAGGTTAACCATGGATTGTCATCAGTCAAAAACCCCCAAGAAGTGATTTTCCTTTGACCACAACTAACGCAAACATCGGATTTCAAAACTGACAGTACTTTATACATTATGCAAGACAAGATTTCTTTTTTTACAGAGTGCACTTTTTTCTACGAGACATGGGGAAAACATGCACTCCACATGCCGCCTGGAACCTTTTTTTTCCCCTCCAAAGGTCGAGCACGCTAATGCTTTACTTTCTTTTGCCGCTGCTGCCTCTTTTCTTTCATCCAGAATTGGGAGAAGCTTCAAGACTGTCAGTGACCTCCTGTGGCAGTATCACAGTCCATTAAAATAACAAATTCATATACAACATTAGCATCGCTCATTAGCAAACAGGACGAGTGTGTAAAGTGTCAGGGGCGTGTTTTGGGATAATAAGTTGACAAGGTGAAATCATAAATTACAAAAATAATGCTCTTTTTTCCTGCTGTGCCTTAATGACAGACACTGCTGGTTTTTATGAGCCTCAGATGAGTCTATAGAATCTTAATACCGCCTTTAATTAAAGTACAAATGAGGTAAAGGGAAAGTCATTTATTGTGGCTGAAGTCAGGTGTAAAATCTGCACCACTCGCTGGAGGAGGATTACATTTGGGGAACTTTCCTGGCTGCTTTAACCTGGAGAGAACAGATCGAGGGACCAAGGTAAAGGGTGTTTTGAAGGGTAAGTTCGATGGACAAAAGGATGACATGGTTAGACTGGGAGGGACCGGGAAATGTTTGCTGAGAAACAAGAGGCTGTGATTGGCTGACAGTGATAACAACTACTAGTTTGTCAAGATACTGAGGTTCTAATTAATCAATTTGTGCAGGTATTCTATTATATATGGAACTAATGTGTACCTTTTCTGAAAAGTTTAGCATTGTCTTTAGATCAGAGCTAGTATGAGATAACATTTTAATTAAATTGTGTGATTTTACTTTCATTGCTGTATTAAAATCAGAGTAGAGTACCAAGCCTTAATTTAGCAGATGATAAATGTGTTTACAGTAGAAGTATTGACCTTATTCTGCCCCGCCCACTTTTGCAGTTTATTGCACTTTTGTTGTAAACGCACTTCCGTTTGACGAGAACTCTGTTAAAACTAACGACGAACGAGGGAAAAGTCTCACCGCTAAAATGTTACATAAAGTAGGTTGATTTGTGTAAAATGTTTAATGAACACGAGCAACAACAAGTCACAACGCACAGATTTCCTGGTCAGTCTGAAAACGGCTTTTTAGTCCAGGTAGAACTTATTTTCTGTTGAGCTCGTCTGCTCCATGTAAACTACAACGGAAACAAGACGGCGGCGCGTACGGAAACTTCCGGAATAAGGTGAATATTGTAAATTATCATCATTCTATTTTATTATTTTAACAATATCGATGTCCAAAATCCACCAAAACATTTTAAAGGATTTTTTGGCAGTGTAGCATGAAATGGTAAAGAGATTGGGGAAGGACATGCAGCAAATTGTCAAAGCTGGAGTATAACTAACAATGCCTCCTCTTAAGGGTGTAAATGTACAGATAAAGTGTCTGCGCTAAAGCAGACACTTTCTTCGGCGAGGCAAAATTTTTAAATTTTTTCCTTGGCAGACCAAAATTCAATTCAATTCAATTCAATTTATTTTTATAATGCCCAAAATCACAGTGAAAGAGAGATCCTACTCCCACGGACGGACAGGCTGCAGATGAACTAGGACTGACACATCCACTTGGACTGTGGAGCCAGAACCACTCAAGAGGGAGGTGGCTTTAAAATGTATCTATTAGTGCGCCGAGAGGCAACCTTAACTTTGTGTTGCATTTAATGGGTAATTATTTGCAAAGATATGATGGTTAAATTGTCTTTTCTTAACATGTTTTAGGGGAATATACTTGATTTGTCTCGTTTGCAACTGCTGGTAGTCTTTTTAGCACAAAATGTAATCAAATAGATAAATCTCAGCACCCTTTCGGAGGCAAATTAGACCCCTTGGAGGGCAAGGTTTGGCATGAGGGCCCCACTTTGGGCACCCCTACTCTAAAGCTTCAAGATATTAATTATTTCCTAAAACTATTAGCTGTAAATCAAAGTAAACAATAATCAGATGGTAAGGAAAATGTACTTTATAGTCCCTGTAAATTTGTCACCTGCATTTGACCCTCTCTACAGATGTTTAGGAGTCCGTGTCTGTAGGAAAAGGTTATGTTGGGATTGGAATCATGCATCAAACATATTTCATAAAGGGTTGGCTCACAGGCTTTTGTTGTCAAGCCCCTAAAATGGCCGCACGTTTTAATCTTAACAACGACACGAGCGCATAACAGCTGCAGCTTTGTTCATTGAGCGGCTCCTACAGCTCAATTTTATTTGTAATTATAAGGCGTCTTGTGGCGTGATCAGACAGCGCAGTTCTCCGCGGCCCAGTGCTCACAGATGAGGTGATAAAACATCCACAACCAGAGCAGCTTCACATAATGGATTATAGATTCAATTTAGTGTGAATGTAAAGTGAGCGGGCGAGGCGTGGCATCAGGCAAAATGACATCCTTTCTTAATTGAGCGTCAGTGAGACCAGCGGAGTGTGGACTGACACAGGGGGCAGTAACGGAGGAGACTTCATCATTATCCGCTATTTTTAGTCCACTGGTTTTACTGCAAGACTAGTTTGATTTTGTTATAATATTAGCATTATCTTATGGTAACCAAGATTACAAAAAAGACACATTACTAGTCCAGTTATCCAATACCACTCCACTTCATTCATTTATCACATTTTATGAAGTATTTATCGAAAGTTATTAATTGAATGTTTCTTAAGTGCTGCAAAAACATCAAAATAAAACAACAGCTCTAAGAGTGCTCATAAAAATAATATTCAAAACAAAACCGTGCAATAAAACCCAAGAGAGCATATTCAATCAATAAACTGTAGCTAAAAGCAATCAATAACAATACAAAAAAAGAAAGACAAAAAAAAGATTAAAATAATAAAAGCCTCAGAGGACGAAACAGCTCACATGGCGCGTGTTAAGAAATGCTCAAAACAAGTCTCTTCAGAAAGGAGAGGAGTTAAGTAAGAGTTAATTAAACTTTCAAGAGCAAAGCTAAATACAATTCCCGTATGTTTTAGACGTGTTTAAAAGGGGGCGGGGCGTTCAGACCTCACGGCGCACGCTGGTGTGTATTTGGATGAGGTTCGAGGTGTACTGTGGACCCAGTCTATTCAAAGATTTAAAACAAACAATAAACAAACTCAAAATTCATTCTAAAATTAACAAGAAGCCAGTCAGAATTAGGGTGATGTTTTTATGTTATTTACTTCCTGTCAGAAGTTGTGCTGCAGAGTTCTGAACTACAGTGATCCCTCGCTATATTGCGCTTCATCTTTCACGGCTTCGCTGCTTCACGGATATTTTTACAGTGCGGATATTTTTACAGTGCATCCGCTGAACTTCAGCGCACGCACAAGAACGGGACCCTTTGATGAGTCGTTCATTGCAGTTCTCAAATATAATCGAAGGTGGCATATCCGTTTATAAAAATCTTCTTGCTCAGAAAAAGAAAGAGCGCCAACAACTAAAGAAGAGACTACGTCGTCTTCAGTAGAAACAGAGGCTACAGCGGAGCGGAGTCAGGACGAAGAGGCACAGACTGTGAAATACGCCAGTGACAATGTTTCCAAACCTTGTATTACTATATTAAAATTATTGTTTTAAACAAAGTTTGGGCTTTAAAACAGGTTTTGATTTTTGGTTTAATTCCATAGTTCAATATTGCATTGTAAAATAATAAAAAATAAAGCTGTGACTACTTCACGGATTTCACTTTTCGCGTGTTATTTTTGGAACGCAACTCCTGCGATAAACGAGGGATCACTGTATATGAGAAAGTGCATGTGTGCGATGCTGGTTTAACGTGCATTACGGTCCAGGCATGAAGGAACAAAAGTATAGATGACTGGCTCATATTGTGCTTAAAAGTTAAAAAAACAACTTAGAGCTCATGTCATCTTAATTCATGGGGAAATTGTCTTGGCCACCAGTACACAATTTGTTTAGAATTAAGTAAACCTAAATAAGTTCTTCTCTACTACTTGTTTTCAATTGCAATTCAAGATATTTCAAAAAGTATATTTGGAGTGACAAATCCTGCACACCATAAGGTCATTTTAAAGATAAGTTTAATGCCATTGTCTGAGGAACTTCCCAGACAAAGAAATGGCATCTATAGAGACAACCAGAACAGTTTAGTCTTATGTATTTGGATTTCACTACGTGTTCAAAAAGGTTGAGTACTTTGGTTGTTCCTGCCGAGGGCTAAAATTTCAAATTAAGATATTAGCATTTAGCTACTATTTTCTCTGTGTACTTTTTCCAAATTAAGGTTATGTTTCTAATTAGCGTTCAAGTGAACCCATTGAGGAACTGATTCAAAACAACTCAAAACAAACACAACTAATTAAATCTCAACAGCAAAAATGACTGCGAAACTACTGACAAGACAAACTGTACATACTGATCAGTCAAAAGTCTCATATTTGCAGCAGATCTTTAATTTTATTCTCGTGGTTATTAGCTTTTCAAATATCATAACCACAGTGAGTAGAAACCAGAATGTTAGGAGCATCTATGAAACCTTTTGAATGTTGTGCATTGTTTCATAAATGAAAAAGGAAGAAAGTGTCCAGCTCATTGACATGTGGACTTCAAAATGATAAAGCTCGAAGTTCATTGTGATGTGATAAAAACTACTACAAATAAAGATTTACAGGTGTTACATATGATTTGTACTGTCTTAAAAACAAGTTCATTTATATAATTTGCTGTCCAAAGTTTGTAGCATTTGTAGAATCCTGAGTTTTTAAGTGCTTTTCACAACTTTCAGAGCCCAGAGAGACTTTTGCTATCAGGGTAAAGCTAACAACACGATAAAATGTTTTATAATTAGATGCAGATAGTACACATCGGTCTCATTTTGACCTTTTGACAACGTATCTGCACCAAACATTAACAAAATTTGAAGTTACTGACAGGAACTATATCAACATTCTGGACTGCAGGGCTGGGTACTGCCAAAACTTCACAAGGGTCCTGATACACGCATAACCATCAAAAACAGATCTCAAAAGTGGGTAACACTTTCAATAATATTCCTTCGTAAACATTTTGTAATCCATTTATAAGCACTAGTTATTTTCTCATAAGCACTCAAGGCATTTACAAGCACTCAAATGGTTACTTCAAACAGTGTAATCATACACAAATAACTAGGTACCCAAAAGTGTACAACATTGATTTTTATTTTGTTTTTTTTACTGTGCAGAAATACAAAATACATTGCAATTTCATGCCACAATGCTCTCAATACCAGAACACAATTGATGTATGAATAAGTAATGCAGCTGTCAGCAATAATTGTATAACTTGACACTTTATAATAACTTAACATTGTTATAAGTGTTACCAAGAAGATTGCCATGATACTTTCATTGTCATATTTATTTTTTTCCTGTAATAAAGTAAAATCTGTTTTGTCTCAGTACAGATACAGTATATCATAAAAGCATCTATTTGGATTAAAATTAAATAAATAAAGATTTCAATGCACTGTCTGCATCTGATTAAAGCGTATTTTTCTCTGTGAAGCAGGAGGTGTATTGTTAGCATGCTAGTGTTTGTTAGCGTTACCGTTACGGAAAAACTCACTCTGGCCTCAGAAAAGTGCTTATAAACTCATCAAGGTGAATATTAAGGATGCTAAGAATGCGAAGAGTTTAAAATGAATTAATAACTAACTTAACTTTGGTTTTTCGTGTTTTTGAGAAGATAAAAATCAGGTACCTTTAGTTAAAGGTACCCTTCAGCACCTTTAACTGTGCATTTAATTAACTTCTCTTCAGTTCCGATCCACTCCTCTCCGTCTGATTATGCATGTGTGTCTTATTTTTTAACATATTTTTCTCTCTCTTGTGCTGTTCTGGCTTTGCAGAGACAGCGGCTTTGAGGATTGGCGTGGAGCTAAATTGCTCCGTGCGAGCTTGGTCACGGCTCAGCTCTCCTTGAGATAATGAAATGACAATTAATGGAAAAGCGTGTGCCATTCACTCGTTTGTTCCTGCACCACAGCACCAGACTTACGGCGGGACAGACGAACAGACAGCAGTTAGGGCACTCTTAAAACTGTGCTGCAAGCGTTTTACGGTGATGTATGGACGTCTAACGAAGCTCAATACACACACAAGACAATGGATGGACAAGCAATTAGTGTTAATCAAAGTTTACCATCCACATTATTGTTTTGTAATAGCTTTATGTATCTAAAGTCGAAAGCACACCCTCAGCCTTGCCATATTATTGATTCTACCGTAATAAATCTGACCTCACAGCTACTATTTGACATGCGTTATCGAATATATTTATCAAAATATCATCAACAGTCAACAATCTCAATATTCTGGGGAAAATATATGAAAAATAGGGCATAAAGCATTTTTGTTCATCAAGTTTACATCAATCTGTGTGGAACTGCAGAACAGAAGGAGAAATATGGTTCAAATGCAAAAAATAAATGTGATCAAAAGTAAGGATTTGAGAGCCAAAATTGTAAAACTTTTACAACACACTCAATGCTCATGTTGTGCAAAGAGAGGGAATATATAAAAGCCATAAACAAGACAAACAGATTGGCTCCACAAACTTCCCATATTAATCTTATGACTAAAAGTGATTTCAACTCACTGCAGTTACGCCTTTGTGACTGAGTTATGCTGCCAGTTTTTGCCATGATTGAATAAAAAGTAATTTCCCCTTAGCTCATGTGTGCGTCCAGAGGAGATATTGAACTTGCCAGGGCCAGTTTATATTTTATGTGCAAAGGCCAGTAAGAACGATGCAAACCATAAACCAGGTCAACATTTGCGTTTTGACAGTTAAAAGTCAAATTCTACCATAGAATTCTGTACACACATCACACACACTTTTTTTTTTAGATTTTAACCATGCTATTGACCTTATTCTGCCCCGCCCGCTTTTGCCGTTTTTTGCACTTTTGTTGTAAACGCACTTCCGTTTGACGAGAACTTCGTTAAAGCTAATGACGAACGAGGGAAAAGTCTCGCCGCTAAAATGTTACATAAAGTAGATTGATTTGTGTAAAATGTTTAATGAACACGAGCAACAAGTCAACAACGCACCGATTTCCTGGTCAGTCTGAAAACGGATTTTTAGTCCATGTAGAACTTATTTTCTGTTGAGCTCGTCTGCTCCATGTGAACTAATACAACAGAAACAAGACGGCGGCGCGTACGGCAACTTCCGAAATAAGGTCAATAACATTTCTTCCTTCGTCTAAATCATACTTGGAGTTGTCTTAAGCTTCATTTCCTCTTCTTTCATTAATCTTGCTTTCGAGTTCCTTTGACTCTGAGTCTCACAAAAACACAGTTTCAAATTTCCCAGATTTGTAACATCAAACAGAAGGAAACTTGAGTTGTTTTTAAGTTCTTAAATCCTCACCAGATACATTCTGAGCATTTCTGACGTCAAATTGCATTCATTATAACTGTGTGTTTACATTTCATTTTGTTTTTCTCCTCACGGTATTTACCTCTGATGCTAGTAGTGCTAACACCAAATCCTGAAAAGGGAATTGAAAGTATTTGTGCAATTTGATGCCGAAGAAAAGGTGCCCAAGAGCATATTTAAAGTCCAATAACAACACACACAATGGATAATATCTGTTCTTCGAATGATGTGATGTCACGAGAACCCAAACTATCTAGTGCAGTGTATTAGTCAGATGTCAGACCCAAGTGTTTCCCTCATTACCCAGCGACACCAGACTCGATACATTATTTACTACAGCCACAGGCCTAAACACGTAACACGGTACAGAGAGCAGCCCTGCTGAGACAGAACAGGGCCACAGCAGAAGCACAATAGAAACGCTGCTCAAGTGAACACCATGGGCTGAGAGTAAGTCATACTAAAAAACACAAGAACTTTCCTAATGGGATGTGAAGTTAGAGCTTTAGCTAATCCAAAATACAAATGAAGAGCAGTACGTTTTCAGCGATTACTTTTGTGGTTGATTTTTTTTTTTTTTGGAGCAACAATTAAGAAGGTTTTGATCCATGGTAAATGATGTAAAGGTGCACTATGGGTTCACAGTTAAACAGTCTACACATCAAAATCGGGACTAAACCAGGACTAAACCTGGACTACATCAGGGGTCTTATTTATAAAGAGGCCGTATGAACAAAAAGTGTGTGACTTTCAGCTTTAAGTTTTTGATCTATGAAAAGACAACATGGCAAGAAAATGAACGGATTGGACCTAAAACTCTGAGCTTTGTGTGTCTGGGCTTTCAGAGATGAGGCAAAAGATGATCTGAGCTCAGAGCTATACAACTGACCATATTAGAGTAAGTTTTTGAAAGTTTGTTTGTGTCCTTACGTACACTTTTAGCAAGAATTCCACATTAAGTTTTATAAAATGAGATCCCAGGACTGAAAAGGACCAAATCAAGTCTGCATCAGAACTAAAATGACAAATATGAACACACATAAGTTACTAACTTTTTTTGGTGACAAGACCGTTACCTGCTTGTCTCCATGGAGATGGGATTTCTTTGCTTAAAATATTGCACAGTTTGGCTTATGTATCTCCATGAAGACAAGCAGAGGAGGCCTCACACTAAACTACAATTCAAATCTGTGGAGAGGCAACCCAGCCTCTGTTTTTTCAGTGTAAAGTGTGGTTGAATAGCTGGATAGAAATTGTAATGTCATACTGTGAAACGGTTACATTTTACATATTTTTTTACATAATTTTTTTTTTTTTACAATAAGTCCCTCCATGGCCAAGCACCAAAGTACATCTCTGACATGTTAGAGCCACATGAACCATCTCGTACTCTGAGGACCTACAATCTGGAACAGTCTTCCTGAAGATGTGAGACAGGCCTCTACACTGCCAGTATTTAAACCTAGGCTTCAAACTGTTCTGTTTAGCTGTGCATATGATTGAGGGAATTTGATCCGTATTTTAAGTACATATGTATTTATTTATGCTCTTATTGTGATTGTGTTGTGATTTTAATGTGTTTTTATGATTGTAAAGCACTTTGTGTTACTTTTGTATTAGTTTTGCTATACAAATAAATGTTGATGATTGATTGATCTTTATACCGCATTCATTTTGATAACCTGTATCCTGAACAGAAGACATTCAATATCAACTCGCCCTTAATAGATAATACAACAGCTCTTGTTATATGTTTCAACCTTTTTAAATCTCAACTGCAAACATTGTTCCCTTGGCCAAGTAAATTGAGTTACATTATATCCATCTAATCTAATTAAGGCTATGTCCTGATTTTCATTTTATTACCGGTTTTATTCGAGGCAAAGCAACAGTATTACACTGGTTACATAGCTCACCTTTGAATATGTTGACTTTAAGGCTGCAATGAGTAATTGACTAATCGTGACAATCCCAATAGAAAAAAAAGAGCTGTGATTGTATTTTGATAATTGTAATCATTAGCTTGACTATACAGTCTCTAAAACACATGCAAAAAGACATTTCATAACAAAGGCAGGGAGATTATTAAATCAAAACGTCCATAAATAATTTACTATTTCAGAGTTTTAATCAATACTACAATTAATTCTTAAATATTGTCTATGTAGAAGAACTATTCTATTTACCTTTATTTTAGTTAGAAATGTGTAGAAATTGGCAGTGTATAATGGTCAACTTCTAAAATAATGAATGTGTGTGTGTGTTGTTGTTTTTTTAATATAGTGCTTTGTTTGTAAATGAATACATAGTTCTTTGCAGATTGTCTTTCTGAAAGACCTGTCTGACTGTGGCTTCTGCACTGTCACTTACATGATATTTCTGTATATATGTATTCAGAGTGCATGCCAGTAATGCAATTTCCTAATGTGCTCGGGAAACATAATGGCTAATTCATAACCATTATCTGAGTGGAAGAAACACATATAGAAATGACTATGATTTTAGCTCTTTATGGGAATGCAGGCAGAACAGACATGTATGATCTATGTCTCCAAACACAATTTATTTATCTGGCTCCAAAAGCTTGTAAAGTTTGACATGAAATTACATCATGTGTGTTATTACGCTGCAGCGGATGTGACAAAGGCTGTGTAATCGAGTTAGTGAAGTCCCTGTTTGCATGGCTGATCAAGCTAAGCCACTGAGCCACCACAGCACAATGTAGAGCACGGGCCAAAATGTGGAATTAAAACTCAGCTAAACAAGCGCAGGCCCGTGAAGTATTCAGGGAAATAATAATGAATAGGCTGCTGCATTTTTCTTTATGACACAGATTTAAGGTCAATGTTTGTTGAAGTTATTCACACTGGCAAGGTTAATGAAGAGTGGGAAACCAAGACGACTAAATCTACTCAAAGATGGAAATTCAAAGATTGCAATTTAAAAATGAAAAAATAAAAGTAAATGTTGATCATTAAAAATAATATGATTTAAACTAGATGGAACTAGAAAAACTAGATTCAATGCTTTGTCACAAGAAATTAGTAAGAGTTTATTTACAAATATGGGTCCTGAGTTTGTGGTTGTATATTTTTGGAGTTTGAGAACTTAGGAAGGACTATATATCGGTTACAATATCAATAATGGAAGTATTTCTGATATCTGTAATTGTCTGATATTGAAAAATTAACCGCTATTTGGCACTGATAACTTTTATAAATGGCCACAGTCTGTATAGTTTGTCCTTTGATTCAGATGTGTCTATTTGGACAAACTCATGAGTGAAAAGGGAAATAGAAGAGAAATTAGGCCATGTATATATATTTTGACAATCATGCACCAAATTTTAGGCTACATCCCAGATAAATGCATTTTGTAATAACTTTGATAAAGTGCAAAGCAAGTAATATATTGTAGTATACTTACAATAACTTAAGATGCTATGTATTTTTACAAAATCTAGATGTTATAGGGACAATTACCGATTATCAGCCACAACAAGACAAATGTTGGATATTGGGATAGTCTCAAAAAATCTAGAATCATCCCGATTGGGAGCCAGGTATTGAGCAAGACACAAGATGAAGTCCAATTTAACTGCATTCTTGTGTCAAAACGTATTCACTATTATGGTTGTGATTGAATTTAATCGAGGTGTTATCTATTAAATACAACAAAAAAGTTATTTCTCCCGGAGTATATAAATAGAGTTTACCTGGTATTGGTTGGCCTTGGCGAGCTCCTGATTGGCCGACTCCACGTTGGATGATGTGGTCTGGATGTAGTCCTCTATGCTGTCTGTAAATGGAAGAAGAAAACATAGGATTAAAGGTGAGGGCAGGCAAATGGAGCTGTCCATGGTGCTGAAATACTGACTCCATATGCACTTCATAACCTAAGGACTGTAGGTGGAAAGGTATTTACAACTAAGTAAGTAAGTAAGTAAACTTTGTTTGTATAGTGCGTTTCACAGACCAAGGTCACAAAGTGCTTCACAATAAGAACAAAATAACTATATACAGAATATTTTTAGAATAAAGTGAAAAGGGAACTGCAGTTTACATTTAGCACTTACATCACCAACAGTGAAGACGCAAAAAGAAGACAGTATTTTACAGTCAAGAATCACAAAAGTCTAAAATATTCAGTTTAACTAAAGTGTGAGAAAACACTATTCAAAAATGTGAATAGGTGAAATCAAACACTACTGGAGTTTTACAAAGTGGATTAATGAGAATAACTTTGCAGACTAAGCCTTAAAAAGAGAGCGGATGTTACACTGCAAATTTGAAAAATAGCTACCATTAGTAATGCCATTTTCATTCAAAACTGGATTATTGAAACTGAATACAAATACAGTGCTGGTTAATAAAAAAGTGAAGGAAAAAGATAAAACATTACAAGACTTTGACAACATTTTTCAACATGGTGATTCCCAGGGTGTTTTTAGTGAGGTAAGTTATATTGGTATTTTGTAAGATATGTACATCTGCTAATTTAATTGACATTTTATGTATATACAGTAACACTTCAGAACATTCAAAGACACTTCACACATCAATCATACAACAGTTAACATAAAGAATATTCAACAACAACATATACACTGAAGATAAAAACAGTAAATCACATACAGGTAATACATGTAAAGATTAAAAGAAGTTCTGAACAAATAAGTTAATGTAATGTTTTCGTAAGGGTTACACCAAATGTTTGTCTCCAGATGTTATTGCTTTGCCTGAAATGTTCTGTCATTAAACTGTCTCCATGGATAATGTGGCATATTACAGGCAAAAAAAGCAGAAAAGCTATGCAATGTGCTAGGGCTACAAATATGTATTGCAAATTAATTTAGTGTAGTTTAGTTTGGTTTAGTTATAATTTGCTATTGGTTGTTTGAAAACCACATATGCAAAAAGCTCAGACTACACAATAATCATTAAGTAAACAAAGGACATAAGTTACAAACCACTAAGTACCAAGACACATTTTGACACTGTGAAATAAGCAAGCTAAACAAATGGAGAGCTTGTGACAGATTAGACTGTACATTTCACTAAACATGGTGAACATGATTACATTTTACTGAACATTTTGCCTATTTTTCCCCAGTTTGAAAGATTTTGTAAACTTTATAATGTTTCTTCCTGGTTAAACATTAGTAGCAGTAAATGTTAGTAATTCCACAACTGTTACCTAGCAACCATACTATAAACAAGGGCCACAAACAAAAGCCACATAAATTAAACAATAGTTAGAAAGTGACACTAAATATCACCTGATTTAGTTGAATGGTAGTTTAAACAAAAATTAGTCAGTTGTGTGTAAATTGTAAAACGTATTTGTGTATTTTCAATGGTAAATCGCCTATTGATGACATCACAGAGGGATTCCTGTAATTTGAAACTTGTATTTTTCAAAGTTGTTTCACAACTGCAACTTCATAGAGGTAAAAATGTGATCACTATTTATCACAGGTGCCCTCCCACCAAACTAAGTAATAATAAGAAAATCAAAAATCACGAGAACATGAGAGCCTGTCACATATACTTTAAAGCAGAACTAAGTAACGTTTTTACCTTATTTTATCTTTTATTTTATTTTATTTGGTAGTTGAAAATGTATTTTTGAGAGGTCCCGTCGTCGCCCCCTGCTGTCTTTGGCAGGAAAACCAGCCAGACCCGAAGACAACTATCCTGAGAAACTCTGGCAATTTTTCTTTTTATATTTAGCAATGTGCAATGCTTTTGTAAGTGAATGTACTTCCTTATTTCAACAAATAATAATAATAAATAAATGTAAAAAGAAGAAACTTTTATTTATTTATTTTATTTTTTTTTGTCACTAGCTAAGTATTTTTCACAAGAAAGCTCTGTTCTGCTCTAAGTTGCTAAATTATTGCTGATTTAATCTGGGTTTTGACAATGTTAAGCTTTAGTTTTGACAGAGCAGAATTGGGAAAAAATGAGACATGCACAATTTAGTTTCAACTGAAACAATTGTCCCAAAAAGTGTATTATTAGCTCAAATTTAAAGCAATATCACAATCTTTTCCAATTTTGTAAAGCTCTACAGTGCACCTTTTATGTATTATTATTATTTTTTAAATCTTAACAATTTAACCACTTTTCCCCTGGATACCTTTCTATCATTTCATGTGTGTGTGTTTGAAAGTGCAGCCAATCGATGTGGCTCCTTATCTCTACACAGTCCCAGTTTGCTGAATCATAATGAGCCAAATGGAAAAGTGTCTGCTGTTACTGACTATTGTAGCCTCCACAGCCCCAATGCAGCCTGATGCGTCCATACAGGCTCACTATAGGACTAACAGCACCCCATTAAAAACAAGGCCGCTCCTTTATGCCATGTCAATACCAGTGGGTTAATGGAACGAAACTGAATGCGCCTAATGATGTGTTTACGCTAAAATATTTGGTGCAGAAGCGTAATCGGTGGCATACATTTTGGAAAAGCAGATAACGTGAATGTTCTGTTGATTGTTTGGGCGCGTTGTGATGTGGTTGGTTGAGATAGCCTTTGGTAATTACTGCAACACCAAAGAGCTTGTGTGGCATTAACTTTTGAACTTGACAACGGGAAAGAGCAAAGTGGATTATTTGGGCCTATTGACTTGGAGTTGAAAGGTTAGCTGTAGTTGTAGAAGACTCGGTAACATTGGCGCAGCTATGACAATACGTCAGTCTCACAGTGCTTTTTTGGACACTTAAAGTTGCCTTATATTGCATTATTCATTCACTATTCACAACTTTTTCTGCTTGTATAGATCTGTCATGATTCTCAATTTAATTTCAACTCAATTCCATGAACAGAAACCCGAAAATCAGTGCCATTTAACACAAAAAAACAAAATGTACTTGATATTTTATTCAATGTGTATTTGTCTTATTACAAACACATACAATTAGCTTTCAATATTTATTCTCTAAACTTAAACAATACCGAGTTTAATCAGTTCTATATTACTGTGGTGGACCAAACGTAAAACGCAGGGACCACAAGTGTAAAAAATAAGGATCATTTAATAAAGTCAAAAAAATTAGTTTAACAAAGGCTACAAAAATGATTCAAACAATATAAGATAAGATAAGATAAGATAAGAAATCCTTTATTTGTCCCACAATGGGGAAATTCCACTGTTGCAACACACAGTTTAGGACAGGGATGAATGAAATAGGCGCATACAATAAAAATAGGATAAATAAACATGGTAATAAAAATACAATATAAAGTATAAAGTATAAAGTGCACACTCTTATTTACAGTAGACAAACTTTGGGCCCAACTGAGGTCAACTAAACCATAACTACAACAGAAACAAAACAACAACTGATCCTCAAACAAAAGAGTAAACTAAAGGTAAACCATAACTACTAACTTAACAATAAGACAAATTAGAATATAATGAGTGATTAACAAAACAGCTTTTAACAAAACTAAGCAAACTAAACTTTTCAATTCATAAACTAGTCTGCCATGGTCCCCAAGATGGTCTGGTCCTTTGTGGCAACTCAAAAGAAACAAGTGTAAGTATTAAAATGCAGACAAATATTAACTGAAGTGTGCACCCAAATTGGAAAAAATGTGTCTAAAAATGAATAAATAAATACATTAAAGTCTGTAAAGTGCTTTGTAATGAAATGAAAATGAATTAAATGTAGTGAGATAAAGAAAAATACTAACACTGTGGAGTGGTGGCAGAGGTATCCACCACAATTATATTATACTTACACATACTTATACATTTATACACTTGTATTTAGAAGCCACATTGAAAGAAAAAAACGAAAGAAAACATGAGCTAAGATTTAAGAATTGAACAGAATGGAATAGTATGGAAGGATTAGCTCCAAGTTGGTTAAAACTGGACCATTAGTACAACCCAACTTACCAGTGTTAAGCCAGAGCTGCCCCAGGGCGGACTGATGGAGAAATGGTTACCAACATAAGCTAAGATGAGTCTCACCAACCACCACCAACCTCTCACAGATCATATTCACACACAGATGGGTGAACTGCTCTAGAGCAGTGTGCTCTGGTGAACGGGCATTGAATCACCTTCTCCACAGTCGCCTCAAATGAACCCAGGATGCAGCATGAGTCGGTAAACAGTTTGGATTTTATTTGGTCTATGTGGTATTGTAATAAAGACAAACTGAATGCATGTTTTATAGAGACAATGGCACAGCGTCCCTTTAGAATAGTTATTAGTATTACTATGTGTTCTGCGTAGTTCTACAATGTTGAGGTTTAAAGAGCACATTGGAATGTGGGAAATCAGTTTTTGCTCAAATAAATCTAAAAGAACAAATAAAAATACACCAAACCCTGCAAAATCTGAGCAAAATGTACAAAAGGTATTCAGGGACATTAATCTATGAATAACAAATACATCAGACAGAATCCTATAATTCTAGAGGTGAGATTTATTGAGAACAGAAGGCGGAGCTGAAGAGGAGATTTATTGATGCAGTTTCTGGATGATGAGGAAAATGAAGTTTTACCCTCCTCCTCAAAGGTTTTCTCTGCGTAACTTTTTCTGTTGGAGGGCACACTACGTTCTCCCTAGAGATTTTATTGTTTTGCCAAGAACAGGGGTCTCCACCTGTTGGTCAGGACCCACCTCCACCAGTAGCGCTAAAACTCCTTCCATGTAGCTCCCCAAAATCTTGTATTACGCTGGATAATTTGAATTATTATCATCGTAAATTTTGAAATTTGGCCCCCTCTCAACATGAGTTTGAGACCCTGATCTAAGGCATGCTTTGCTATAATATCAACATAATTTATTGTGAATGCTAAATATAGTTGCTCTCTGTTGTCACCAAGTCAAGTCATTGGTAAGATCTGTAAGAAGGCGACCCCACTCACAAGAATATGTGCTTTTCAAGGGATTTTGACAAATTAAAAAATAACCTGTAAATGTTAGTTGGTTTATTGAACCACTACATGCCAAGAAACAACATATCCATGGAGATAAGAGGACTTCAACTTTTGACGTACATTGTTACCTGTGCTTCAATATCTGCAGCAGAACAATTATATCAGCAATCAGCTGCATGAAAACTGCAAAGTTGCACATACAGTCATTTTAACAAAGACATAACCAAAGAAAGCCCTTAAGGCCGCACACGTGCCAGCACCAAACCCAGTTCCCAGCAGTAAACTCTTCTAATCTGAATATTCGAAATACAAAATGTCATCTTTTGATTTTTTACAAATGAGCACGTTTTAACTGCTCTTTTGCGGCCCACTTACAGCCAGGACTGTTGATTGTGGCTCTCCAGCTCCAGCTAAGTGTGTCCTCTGCCCGCATAAAAACGCACTAATCCCATCCTTCAGCATCAGTTCTTTGTATTTCCTACTGCTTTTGCTACCAACGCCTCCACAGCACAATCACCGCATTCATATCTGCCACTACACCGAGAAAGCCCATTCAAAAAAGTACCGTTGGCAATTTCACAGCCCCCTTCGTTTTAATAGGCAAAGGCTTGGCAATGCAAAAGTCCATGATAAGATTGGACCATGCAGAGCAGCAATGTAAAGTCACAAGGTTTTCTGTGTGCTTGGTTGTTGGGGTGGTATAGCAAGCTGTGTACTTCTGGTTTCCAGGGACCAAAACAGGGCATCAACACTGTTTCAAATGCAAATGACAACGTAATGGCTGAATTATGCAGAGTTCATGAATGTACCAGAACTCACACGTGGAGAGGGATTTTGTGGAAGCTCGCCAAATGCCACTATGACAGATTACAGCTTTTACCATAACTAATGCAACATGTAAAAATCTTTAATTTGACCAATCAATAGCAATCCAACAAACACAGTTATCAATATTACTTACTCCTGTCCCCGGGCAAAAAAAAAAGAGGCAACACTTCAATTCATGGGGAATTTAGCCGTACACTTGGGCTGTAGTTGTTTAGTTGATTAAGTCGAACAAAATTGAGCCATGGACTAAGTTTGTTGGAATTTAGGTAGTGACTAGACATAATCTGCCTTTTCACTTCTATAAAGATGTTTCCTTATGTACTTCTCTGTATCTATAGTTAGTGGTTATAGCTTTTTGTTGTTGTTTTTTTCCGCAAAATCCTAAACATTTTGAGAGTTTTGCTACTGCCATGTGTCTTTGTAAACCCTCAGGCGTACAGCTAGGGTCCTTGTCTGTAACTTACACTTTACAGATTTAAAACTCCCTTTTCTTTTTAAACAAGTATTAAAGCCAGTAATAGACACATGCAAATCTATTATAACATGTACACTTTTGAATTGTATCTCAAAACCGAAAAGGGTAAGGGGTAGGGTTAGATTTAAATTATTTTTATACCATAAAAATTGTGATCATGATAAATCTATGTTTTCTTTATTTTTATCCAAATCAAGCAACACAATAATCAGTAAGTCTCTACACTTCTGTGTACATCCTGACATCCATGGATTATTGTTTTTTTGGACATTTTAATTCTAAAATAGAGCTGCACAATTTGGGAAAAAAATATCTAATTACGATTTTTCCGACCAATTTGCAATTTTTGTTTTAATAATTTGATTATGTTCAAAGTTCACTGTTTTTAACTGTGTCCAGGGTAATTAACAACTTTGGACAAACTCTTAAAAAACTAGAAACTAAATAAAATAATCCCATGTAAATCACATGTAAAAGGGATATCGGTACACTTTTATTTACAAAGCAAGGCTTGGATTACTGCCTCTACATTTGCACTTTAATCACATGGAGAAGTGTTGACTCCTTCTCCTTACGATCAAACGATCAGCTGTTGCTCTCTGTTCCGTTCGCTCGCACAGAGCTGAGAAGAAGGCCTTTGTCCACTCAACTCCTTTTGCTGAACATGTTACAGAAAGACTGGAATTGAGTTATTGTCCTTAAATGAGTTAAAAATTTAATTGAAAGCATTACAGACTGCCTCGTAATTGTTGTGTAATTGTTTTTTCTAACTTTTAATGCTGATGTAACCTAGTGTAATAGTATGCCCTTTTTCATATTGTTATCATCCTTTAAACATGCTCTTATACCTTAAATTTGCAATCTCAAATTTTGAAACAAAAAATAAAATGTTTATTATGCACTATATGAACAAGTTTCTCTGCTGTCTGCCCTGACACTTACTGAGTGTATTCAGCCAGTAGATGGTGTCTATGCTAAACGCTCAGAACAAGTCCAGCGATGATTTAAGGACTTAAAACAGCAGAAGATTCTTGGATAAGTGACATAGAAAATATGAAAAAACAAAACAAAAAACGTCACGGATCGAGGGAGTTCAGCAGAGTGTGTTTTTCACAGTAGGACAGAAGAGTCTTGTTAAACCAACGTTCCTCAAAATGGCGTGAATGTAGTTAAATGCAACTCCAGGTATGTTTTGATGATGGAACATTGTTAGAACATGGTTAAAAGCTCAAAAAAGTCACAGAAGCAGAATATGTGTCCTTTAATAAAGAAAAGCAGTTTGCTGACTTCTGGCTTCTCGTCTCACCATAAACATCATCCCAACATAGCACCACGCTGCCGGACCATGTTGATGGATAGATACAGATTACTAGCAAGCAGTGGATTTTTTTGTGTTTGTGCCAAAATAGCTATGCACCACTGCTGAATCTGACAAAAACATTACTGAGGTTTGGTTAAAAATTGGAATTGTGATCACTCAAACATGCATGAATCACTCTAAATACAACTTTGCGAGGGTAAATGAGAAGGGAAAATGATTACAACACTGTTAAAAGCCACTAAAAGTAATAGTCCCCTTTAACAACCTTGAAATGTACACCTGGGTTTTTCCACCTTTCCTCCGACCAGTGATAAATACTCGCGCCATTTACTGTACAAAACACAATCATGTAATAGTAGCACTCTTCACCTTTTAGAGCCCTGTATTTCAAAGCACCACAATGACTTGCCTTTGGCCACAATAAAACATGGACCCCGACATTAGCTCAAGGACATACAGAAAACAAACTGTAATGTAAAAATACGACCCAATCTACTCACTGTGCATTATTTATGTCTCTAAATGTTAACTATTGTAATTACAGCCAGAGTTACAGAGGAAAGTGGGGGTCTTGTGTTGTGGATTGGGGTAAGCCAGTGTGAGTGAGCCAGGCTTTAAAGGGTACTTAAAGGGCATGTACATTAGCCTGATTGAAGGCCGCAGACACAGGGTTATTCTCCAGCTAAAGGCAGCAATTAGGACAAGTTATGGCTGTGGTAACTTCAAGAAGCAGTTTATTTTTACACCTGAAAGGGCACTACAGCGTGAGGTAGGACAGAGATTATAAGATTCAAATGCAATAATATGTCGTTTATCAAGGACTTGATTTAGTAAAGATTGTAGGGTTTGGAAAGTTGATATTGCTAAATTATACTAGGGAACATATTCTATATTCTAATTCTAATTCTAAGTGATTAATGCCATTCTTGACCTTGTTAGATGAAAAAATAATAATTACAATAACAAATTAATGCATAAATAACTTAACAACCAAATGAAAAACAAAATATGCTATGCACAATCTTAAAGCATGGTACTGCACACAAGTACATTATTTTTATATGGTTTTATGGATCCAGTTTAACAGATAAACAACATTTCTTTTGTCTTTACAGTTGTAGACTGAATTTGGGATGTTTTACAATTGCGTAAATGTAAATGTTCTTACCAATGGCGTCCCCTTGCTCGTGCACCATACTGGCCAGGTCCTTCATGATCTGACTCACGTCCAGCATGTCTCTCTGTGGACAAGAGAAAGTCACATAAGAATCACAAAATTGCCACTGCTAAATCCATTCATTTGTTTCCTCTTAACTGCTGAAATTGGATCATTGATCCTCTTGTCTTTAGTCTAACTACCTTTGTATAATTAGTAAAAAAAAAAAAAATACATGTTTTAATTATTATTTGTGTTAGATTAATTTACTTTTTGTTTGTTTTCAGTGAGTTAGAGTAAAACCTTTAAGATTGATTTCAAATAGCACAATATTGCCAGAGGACGGGATCAAACCACAAATCTTTGGATTACTGAGAAGAATTGTTTACTTGCCACTACCAAAGTAAAGACATAATATTCAGAACAACTTTTCTGGCCATTTCCATGGAGCGGTCACTTCTATGGTCTGAATGTTACACAGTATGGCATTAAACTTCACAGGTCCAGTTTGTGGAGATGTGACTGACACCTAGGTTCATCACTCTGAATTGGGCTCTACACATTTGTCAATCTGGAAAGTCTCTCAGTAAAAGCACTGCGGAAATGTGCAATATCACGAAAATTTGAGCGGTTGGAGCGTCACAACAGCGGAACGAGCCGAGAAATCAAACTGTTAAATGGAGTTGAGAGAAAAGCACTAACTCCTTTCCCGCCACAAATGCACAAAGAGCTTCAGTGTGCCAATTTTTCAAAACAAAATAGTCCATAAATTTGCTAAAAGAGGTAAAAGTCTGTCTGTTGGCGCTAGCATGTTTGTGCTGCTTTGTTTTGGCACTTCACCTTTGACTTCCACCCAAACCACAACGCTGCACTGGGGTCTGCCACACTGGTGATGGCTCAAAGCTAACAGCGGGAGTTGGTCCAGATGGATTCTCAAGAGGTTGGGAACTCACAGAGAATGAATCTAGTTGGCCAGGTTAACTGACACCACACACAGTTAGAAAGCACCCACAATTAAATAAACGCAGGATATGTAGTGCGGATGCGTAACATTCAAGGTAACGTTAACACAAGAAAATGACAAATCCCCCTCCAGAAATGAAACACTGTGCATTGCAAAATCTTTAAACATGTGTCAACAAAAACATAAGCCATGCCGGTGTCCAAAACTGGCCTGGTCCCACCGCTGAGCCCGTGGTGAGCATATTGCTATGATTTGGAGCTCAGAGAAGTCACAATCTCATTTGGAGCTTGTTTGAAATGAGATTTGTATCAGTGCTGCAGATGTATTTGAGTTTGGACGGCTGCCGACCAAATTGGATTTCAGAGTGTAGTTTGTGTCACCGTGAATGTGGCGCTGGGCAAAAACATCAGATCCAGAGTGACAGTGGAGCAGGGCAGGAGAATACAGAGGAACACAGAGGGCGAAAAGACTGAGCAGCTCCGGTTGGTGGCAAATGGAAGTTTACGAAAGCTGGGCAAATGGTTCAATGTTAGAATGACTGAATACTGGAGATTATCTGGCGTGAAGTCCAAAGGGAAAGTGTCATTTTGTTTTTTAAATCAATGTGTGTAGGCATTGAATTTGAATGTTGGCAAGCAAGACATTTTCAGGATGCAGTTTTAGCCAGACTTTGCCAACATTGTAAAAAAACAAACAAACTAATGATACAGCTGTGTTGTTTTCTTTGAAACCATGCCTCTAGACAAAAAAACTACAAACCAATTTTATCCTGTGTTTAAAAAGGAAAAACAAATCAAAGGAAAAAAAAAGACCAACTAAAGATACTAGCTGCAATCTAAATCAAGGCCAGCCTTTTTATTATCTTGTAAAAAATAAATTTCAACCTTTGGGACTCGCTCCATTTTTAACATATCAATGAAATTGTACTTATCACCTGGATTTTTTCGTGTTTGACACAGACAATAAATGCAAATAGGTGCTGTAGTTTAAGAAGATGTTTTCCAATCCAATCTGCTTTGCATATTTCACAAATGAACCAACTTTCTTCGTTCACATGACGTTGCATTAAAAACACAACATTATCCTTCACTTACACTGCCATTTCTCCAACAAAAGAAAGAGCTATTACCTCCAAATGCTCTAATGCTTTACATAACCTCACTCAAATGCTGCTCACATCCACCTCGCTTTATGTAACTTCAATCAACAAACTTGCCCGTCTGAGCTGCTGTGAGTTAAAGGGGAAAATCCGTTTAAATATTTTGTTCAATTATTTCAGAGGGGCCACAGAGCAAACGCGCGAGGCTACGCTTGACCGCGGCTAATTCTCCTCTGCGCTGGTGCTTTGAATCGGCTCCACTGTGTTTCCGCTCACAGCCAAATGAAAGCTCAGAAAACCTCGGACTATCTGGTGAATGCAGGTCCCCCGAATGCGCATAATGGAGCCACGCAATCATGCTGTTATTCTAATAAGTGTGCTGTGAGTGGAAGGGACCGGGACTAAGTCAGGACTAAACCAGGACTAAACCAGGACTAAGCCAAGGCACGCCCCATGGCACGCCGCTTCATGGGTTACTTCTGCTCTCTGCTCTGGTGGCTGGAAGTTCCGGGGTCCATTTTGTATCCGGCTGGTTGTATCTGAGCCGGGTTTGCCGCCTGTTATGGGTGAGTACCCAGAGTCTCTTAGTGTCAGGGTTAAGAGAGCATTTAGAGACAATGCTACAATTTAACGTGCAGGTGACCATGTGTTTGACCTGCAATTCCCACTGTTTTACTTTTTGTGGACGTTTCAATGGATGCTTTCAGTGAATCTTATGGTTATTGTGTATTGACCAAAAATGACAATGCCCAGTGTAAATGAATGTCAACTGACAGTGGTGAAGGTTAATGCTTGAGTGTCGGGTGACGGGCTGCCATTATTGGTCATTCAAAGTTATTAAGTTTAGGGTCATGGGTGAGATTAGGAAAAGGGTTAGAGTAATGGGTAATGTTAGGAAAAGGGTTAAGCTAGGGTTTAGCTAAGCAGCAATGACTTAAAACAAATGTATCACCTGCTAAGCCTTATCTCATTTTATGTTATAAAATAAACCATAAACCGGTCAAAAATACAACTGATTAGGCCAATTTGACAACCAGATCACTTCCATCCCGATGGCCTAATAAATGGTTATTGTCAAATATTTTTAAGTGAAAATAATTAGTTATGTGTGTATATATGTGTTATATTATGTTATATACATATATATATATATATATATATATATATATACACACACACACACATATATAGCTTGGACTAAACAAGGACTTAATCTTACTTTTGTAGGTAGTCTGTTTATGATTATGCATGGTATCATTTTTAAATGTGTACTGTGAGCTTAAATCAGGACTGAACCAAGACTGTACTAGAGCTGCAACAAGTATCACAAAAAATTCAAAATTGCAAAGTCGCAATTTGTAAAGATGGAAAAAAAAAATCTTATTATTGATAAAACATGCTAACTCTGCCTGCAAACATGTTAGAAATTCATACAATTATTGTTTTAATATACAGTATAATTTCAAATTTCATGTTAATGCTCCTGGACATATTTAAGATGTGCTCTCTGAAGAAAATCCAACTATTAAAACACAGATCACAATACCAGAGCACACCCAAGACTGAACCAGGCTGAACCAGCACTAGACCTTAACCAGATTCAAACCAGGACCAAATGGAGGCCAACATGATGGACCTGAGTATTTTCATTTCTTTGTACATTCCAGTGTGTGGTAACAGCAGAGTGTGAGCCGCTGCTGCTCCCGCTGGGCCATCCATCACAGGTGGCGCCCATCGCCGTGGAAACTGGCAGCCGGCCTGGCACTTGGCAAAGAACAGGTTTGAATGGAGCCAAAATGGCCGCTGGCACAAAACCCCCGCCATGCTAAAGACTTTCTGCATTTGTCTGTGGGTAGCCCCGTCGATCAAGCCGTAATGGAATAACAAATTTATTTTACCTGGAGAAGCGCGGGGTAAAACAGGGATCATTTTATCATAATGAGAGAGCGGTGTGGAGCCAGTTTAGAGGCAGCGGCTGGGGCTGATGGGACAGAGGAGACGGGATGGGTGAATGGAGATGTGAAGAGCCGGCATCACGGGACGACCAGCTGCACGCCAAAACTCTGCCCTTTTTACACTTTTCATTTGAATGGATTTGGATTCTGTTCATGTCCCAGTGCAGAGCTACAATTTTATGCTTGAGTTTGATGATGTCATAATGTCAAATAGAAGAAAGAGACAGATATTAGTCTACAGGTGAAGCACAAAAAGAAATATCCAAACAGAAGTGTTTAATTTTTTTTTTTTTTTTTTGGTAACGCTTTAGATTAAGGTTCCTTAGTAAACTATTTATAATGCATTAATAAGCACTTGTTATGTGTTTATAAGCACTTATAAGGCATTTACAAGCATTTATTAGCATGATAATTGAAATATAATATGAAGCTCATTGATGCTCTATACATTTATTTTATTTTATTAACTCAAATATGTTTTGGCTAATGGATTATAAACATGTATAAAATGTTATAAGTGCATAAACAAACTATTAGTGCTTATTAGCATCTTATAAATAGTTAACTAAGCCTTAACCTTAATCTAAAGCGTTACCTTTTTTTTTAAATAATTCTTCTACGTTGCTTTAGTAATCTTAATTTTGCCACCGTCTCTCTTGTTTATTGTTCTAATTCCTGTAATAAAAAACAACACAGGTATACTGATCGGTATACTACACAGGTATACTATCGGCCGATAGATTTGGCAAGTTCAGTATCTAAGGTACTAGAGAGGATTCTCTTAATCAGACTCGAGCCATATCTGTGTACCACGACTAATCAGTTTGGCTTTAAGCAGGGACATGGCACAGACGTGTGCACCTCCACAGTGAAGGAACTATTGAATAAATATAACTCCCAGAATTCCACCATATTCATGTGTTTTCTGGACAGATCTAAAGCGTTTGATCAGATTAACCATGGACAATTGTTCCACAAACTAGTAAACAGAGGTGTGGGTACCTCACTAGAAAGCTTGTTTTCTGATGCTAGAGATTCACCTCTAACATGTGGAGACACTGGGGATCCAGCTTGCATGCTAATAATGGGTTTTAATATTTTTCATCTTCTATTATTATTTCTTTTATGAACTAGGAACCTGGTGCTCTGTGTTCATAATAAAGATTGAATTGAATTTGGTGCAAGTTTCTAAATTGATTAACTCTGACACTCCAATATTTTACTGTCCGTACCATTCGTGTCACAAACAGTTCCTGGACACCGAAAATGGCTGTAAGATATTGTTTTTTACATGGTTCAAATCTTTTGTTAACTTGTCAGAATTGAGATAGATAGACAATGGCATGTGGGCCATTTTGAGTGCAAAGTAAAAATGTTTAGATGCAAAAAACATCAAAGTGGATTATTTGGGTTGATGTTATTTGACCCTTGCACGTGTCAAAAATGCACATTGATTATGGTGCATTACTCTTTATTGAGTTATGATGGTTCATTAAAAAAAGGCTGTTGGTACCCTTCTGGTCACACATAAAAGTGCAGGACTAAATGTATATGTATATGTATGGTAAAATCATTTGTTATATAGTCTGTCCTAATATATAGAGATTATCAGTGTTATTCTGTTTTACTTTTTTCCCCCTGACGAGTGTCTTATTATTCATTAATATTTTGCCATTTTATCTGACAATAAATCCAGCATTAAAGCTTTGTGTACAATTAAAAAAACAAAACTATCTTAGCCCATAACACAATGGCTAAGCATTGGCTAGCAACTTTCTAGTCAAAATAAATATTTTGTTTTCATATGTGGCCCAAATAGCATGTTAATTCTGTGCGTTCATATTAATAATTTGCTGATGCTTACTTCATTAATTCTAATTACAGATTTCCTTGATCTGTTTTGACACATTATTTATAATACACCAAACTGCTGCCTTTTTCTTGCGTAAGATCAAGGTCGACTTATTATCCTTAAAACAGAGCTACACTGTAGATGGAGTCATATTTTTTTCTAATGACTGACTTAACACTGCACAAATCACACAGAAACATATCTGCTCCACCGTCTGCAGTGGTGTTGGTGCGATGTCCAGTTCTGCAGGTGTGGGAGCAGCAGGCTGGCCTCAGTGACGGCCACTAATGGTCATTTGTCCATCTGTTATATAGACCTGAGCAGCTGCAGCCAGAGCTCATGTGGTTTAATGGAAAGATTGGATCATTATGTTTTTTTTATCGTCCGATTTCAATACATGACTCCATCTGTTCAGCGTCTGTGTGTGCTGTAAGATCATACTGTACAGAAACACAACTAGAACACACATTTAAAAGGATAAGCTATATCTGAGGTTGCAGGCAGCACATAACTGAAAACAGGGCGGTGAAAGGGAGAGAGAGTGCACATACAGGAACAACATCAGGGGGTGATGGGTTTAAGAGGAACACATTAGGATGCAGTGTTATAGTGTGGTTGAATTGAATGAAAAGACGGAGTAACTCAATGAAACAACGAATCGCTACTCGGAAAGACCAGTGTTGTAACGACTGGTGGATCAAAAAATAATGCAGACTTGAATAGTTCAAAAGTACAGGATTTATTGAGGAAACAGGACAGCTGGATACTGGACCGAGGAGCACAGGTGAGTACTGGAGTGGCGGAGTGGAGCAGACTGGACCGAGGAGCACAGGTGAGTACTGGAGTGGCGGAGTGGAGCAGACTGGACCGAGGAGCACTGGAAAAAACAGACAATCCAAGATGAGGAAAATCCACTAGGAACATTACTGGAAAAATCAAAGATCAAAAGGCCTGGGTGTTCACCACGAATGTAGACTGAACGATCTGGCAGGGTGTGGATGAATGAGCCGAGTCTTTATACTGCAGAGGTGTATGCTTGATTGGAGATGGGTTGCAGGTGAGTAGTGGGAGGAGCCGTTGAAGGTGGTGCAGCATGTCTATTCTCCGCCCAGCTCCAGACAACACAGATGGGAGGGGGAGAACACAGGAATCTTGACAGTACCCCCCCACTAAGGGACGCCTCCTGGCGGACCACCAGGCTTGTCAGGATGGGCAGCATGAAAGTCTCTGACCAGAGCAGGGTCCAAAATAAGAGACCGGGGAACCCAGGAGCGTTCCTCCGACCATACCCTCCCAGTCAACCAGGTACTGCAAACCCCTACCCCGTCGGCGAGCATCAAGAAGCCGACGAACCGTGAAAGCCGGGTGATCATCCACAACCCGGGCGGAGGAGGGGAACGGCCGAGGGCACAAATCACTGGTAACAACTGGCTTTAACTGGGACACGTGGAAAGTGGGGTGAATACGAAGAGCAGAAGGCAACTGAAGGCGTACAGCAGAAGGACTGAAAACTTTGGCAATCTTGAAGGGGCCCAAAAAACGAGGAGAGCGCTTCCGGGAATCAGTTTTAAGAGGAATATTTTTCGAAGATAACCAAACTGACTGACCCGGTTGGTACTGAGGAGCAGGGGAGCGGCGCTTGTCAGCTGCTGCCTTGGTTTTGGCTGTAGAGCGAAGAAGAGCAGCCCTGGTCTTCTTCCAAACACGTTGGCAACGCTGGAGATGGTGCTGGACTGAGGGCACTGCCAAATCCACCTCTTCAGATGGAAACAGTGGAGGCTGATAACCTAGAGAAGCTTGAAAAGGGGACAGACCAGTTGCCGAGCTCACCAAAGAGTTATGGGCATATTCAATCCAGGGTAAGAAGGTGCTCCAGGTAGATGGGTTAGATGCAGTGACACAGCGCAGTGCCGTCTCCAAGTCCTGATTGGCACGTTCAGTTTGCCCATTAGTCTGGGGGTGAAAGCCAGATGTAAGGCTGACTGTCGCACCCAGACCTTCACAAAAAGAGCGCCAAACTTGGGAGGTAAACTGAGTTCCTCGGTCAGAAACAATGTCCAGTGGTATACCATGGAGCCTGAAAACATTGTTAGTTATGCAGTCTGCAGTTTCTTTAGCTGTGGGCAGTTTGGGCAGAGCAATGAAATGAGCAGCTTTAGAAAACCGGTCTACGACGGTGAGTATGACTGTATTACCTTGGGACGGAGGCAGGCCGGTAACAAAGTCCACTGCTATGTGTGACCATGGGCGTTTGGGAACAGGCAGAGGTTGGAGCAGACCGGAGGGTGGAGAGTGGGAAGCTTTGCCCCTGGCACATACTTGGCAGGCCAGAACAAAGGCTCGTGTATCTCTGTCCATAGTTGGCCACCAAAAATAACGCCTCAGGAGAGAAAGCGTCCGGTTGACTCCAGGATGACATGAGAATCGCGAACAATGAATCCATTCCAGCACTTTTGAGCGGGCAGCATCTGGAACAAATAAAGCACCAGGAGGACCATTACCTGGATCAGGCTGAGTGCGCTGTGCTTCCCTGATGTGATTTTCAATGTCCCAACTTATTGCAGCGATCACGCGGGTGGATGGAAGGATAGGGTCTGGAGCAATGGGCCTCTCTTCCTGGGAGAACTGGCGGAGAGTGCATCGGGCTTGACATTGCGAGAACCTGGACGATGCGTGAGAGAAAAATTAAATCTACTAAAGAAGAGTGCCCACCGGGCTTGCCGTGAGTTTAGGCGTCTTGCAGATTGTATATAAGCCAGGTTTTTATGGTCTGTCCAAACCAAAAATGGAAGCTCAGCCCCTTCCAACCAGTGGCGCCATTCTTCCAGTGCGAGTTTCACAGCAAGAAGTTCTCGATTCCCCACATCATAATTCTTTTCTGCAGAAGTTAATCGTCGAGAGAAAAAAGCACAAGGGTATAAACGATTGTGTGGGTCAAACCTCTGAGAGAGCACTGCTCCAACTCCTGTCTCAGAAGCGTCCACTTCCACAACAAACTGGCGTGAGGGATCTGGTTGACGCGGGACTGGGGCAGATGTGAAGAGATCTTTCAGTGTGGTGAAAGCGGACTGGGCTTCAGGAGTCCAACAAAACTGCTTGGAAGGAGAGGTAAGTTTAGTCAAGGGTGCCACCACACGGCTAAAGTTCTTAATAAACCTCCGATAAAAGTTTGCAAAACCAAGAAATCTCTGTAGTTGCTTTCTGCTACTTGGTATAGGCCAATCTGCAACTGCTTTCACCTTCTCCGTGTCAGCCTTCACCTGCCCACTTTCAACAACAAAACCCAAAAAACTGACCTTACTGGTGTGAAAATCACATTTTCAGCTTTCACATAAAGCTTGTTCTCGAGTAGTCTTTGGAGGACCTGCCGCACATGCTGCGCGTGTTCCTGTGGAGTCTTCGAGAAAATAAGAATGTCATCCAAGTACACAAAAACGAAACGATTCAGAAAATCACGCAATACATCATTGATTAGTGCTTGGAAGACAGCCGGAGCATTGGTTAAGCCAAATGGCATGACTAAATACTCAAAGTGCCCCAGTGGTGTGTTAAAAGCTGTCTTCCACTCGTCTCCTCCCTAATGCGTACTAAGTGGTACGCATTCCTAAGGTCAAGTTTAGTGAATATGGTGGCGCCATGAAGAGGTGTGAAAGCTGAGTCAATGAGCGGTAATGGATACTTATTTTTGACAGTGATATTGTTTAGGCCCCTGTAGTCAATACACGGTCTTAATGTTTTGTCCTTTTGGTCAACGAAAAAGAACCCTGCTCCCACAGGTGAGGAAGAGGGTCGGATAATACCAGCAGCTAGAGAGTCTCGAATGTAGTGCTCCATGGCCTCCTGTTCAGGTCTTGAGAGATTGTAGAGGCGGCTGGAAGGCAGAGGTGCACCAGGCAGGAGGTCAATTGCACAATCATATGGTCTGTGGGGAGGGAGAGATAGAGCTCTACTCTTACTGAAGACCTCTCCCAGATCATGATACACACTGGAGCACGGAAGAGAGGTCAGGCTTGTCCTGGGGAAGTTGGCGTTGGGACGGAGCTCCCTCTGATGGCGACAGAGCTGAATGAAGACAATTTGCATGGCAAGGTGCTCCACTCAGAAATCTGTCCACCGGACCAGTCTATGATTGGGTTGTGTTTGACTAGCCACGGATGGCCTAAGATCAGTGGTGTGATGGGGGCAGAGATGACAAAAAACTGTACTTTCTCCTGATGATTACCAGACAAAACTAGAGAAATTGGTTCAGTGACATGTGTTACCCTGGCCAGAGGTTTTCCATTCAGAGCTAATGCGGTCAATGGTTTTCAGTGGTTCCAGAACTATGTTAGCCTGCTCTGCCACCTGCTGGTCTAAAAAGTTCTCCTCTGCGCCCGAGTCAATAAGAGCTTGAATAGGCAAAGTCACACATTTACAGCAAAGTTTAGCGGGGATCTGAAGTCTAGTCTTCTCTGGGATATTGTCTTGGCCCACCAGTACTCCCAGACCTACTGGTGAGCACGGTCTTTTGGGCGAACTGGACAGGCTGCGAGGAAGTGACCTTTCTCCCCACAGTACAGGCACTCACCGGCCTGGCGGCGTCGTAGCCGCTCCTCAGGAGTGAGCCGTGCTCGCCCAATTGCATAGGCTCCTCTGTGGAGGGTGGTGTGGATGGGGATATAGCCGGAAGTGGAGGGAAGTTGGGTTGTAGTGCTGGACCTGGGCGCCGGGTAGCTGAGGAAAGAGAGCGTCTGTCTCTTTGCCGACTTTGAAGACGGTTATCAATCCGATTAGCTAGGAAACCAGAGACTTGAGGTCAGCCGGGTCATCACGAGAAATTAGTTCATCCTTTAATTTATCACTTAGGCCTTTGACAAAAACAGCTTTCAGTGCATTGTCGGTCCAATCAACATCCGCAGCTAGGGTCCAGAATTCAATTGTGTAGTCTGCAACAGATCTTGAACCTTGAGAGAGACTCAACAAGCGCAGAGAGGCATCAGCTTGATAGTCAGGATGGTCAAAAACAAGTCTTAGTTCCTCCACAAAGTCCTCAAAACTGACTTGATCAACAGGAGTGTGAGAAAACTTAGCTTCGGCCCACTGAAGTGCTCTGCCCTCAATAATCCACACATGTAACGAATCTTAGCAGAATCAGATGTAAAAGATGCAGGACGTTGTTGGAACACAGAGGAACACTGGAAAAGAAAACCACGGCAATGGCTCGGCTGACCTGTGAATGGTTCCGGGTCTGTGCATCGGGACTCCAAGGGGCGAGCAGAAGAGGTTGATGCCGTCGCAAAGATGGGTGCAGTAGAGGTCGGAGACTGGAGAGTGAGCAGGGCCGAAACCTGGCTGGTTAACTGAGAGACTTGTTGAGCCAGGGCTTGGTTGCTGTCAAACAGAGACCGGATACTTTGTTCATGCTGGCCAATCATGATGCCTTGATGTGAGAATGCTCGATGTAAAGTCTGGTTAGTTTCATCGTCTGCTTGATCCATGTTGGCCAGATCGTTCTGTTGTAACGACTGGTGGATCAAAAAATAATGCAGACTTGAATAGTTCAAAAGTACAGGATTTATTGAGGAAACAGGACAGCTGGATACTGGACCGAGGAGCACAGGTGAGTACTGGAGTGGCGGAGTGGAGCAGACTGGACCGAGGAGCACAGGTGAGTACTGGAGTGGCGGAGTGAAGCAGACTGGACCGAGGAGCACTGGAAAAAACAGACAATCCAAGATGAGGAAAATCCACTAGGAACATTACTGGAAAAATCAAAGATCAAAAGGCCTGGGTGTTCACCACGAATGTAGACTGAACGATCTGGCAGGGTGTGGATGAATGAGCCGAGTCTTTATACTGCAGAGGTGTATGCTTGATTGGAGATGGGTTGCAGGTGAGTAGTGGGAGGAGCCGTTGAAGGTGGTGCAGCATGTCTATTCTCCGCCCAGCTCCAGACAACACAGATGGGAGGGGGAGAACACAGGAATCTTGACAACCAGAAATGATTGGTTTATTGATCTGTATAAATTCCTGATCAACAAATGTATTAAAATGTATTTTTCTGCCCTCCCTCCCTTGGTTTTCCCCTTATCCCGGACCTTGAGAATGCAGGTGGCTGGAAGAACCCGAGTCAGACCGACCCAGCAACATAAACATGAGATAACATTTGCACACACACGCCCGCTTCTCCCTCTATCTTCTTGTTTGTGACCCTGCCCTATATCCACTGAAAAAATTCCATCACGTGACCACGTGTACCGTATTCACAATATCTGTTGTATACTGTGTATTAATGTTTGCTTGCTATACTGTTCTTGTTTTTCTTTTCTGAGAGTTTTGTTAGCGCTGGAAACGGCTGCTTCTTCTGAAATTTCCCCATTGTGGGACAATTAAAGGATCTCTCATTCATTCATACTCAATTTACTGGCTTATAGACCCTTCCAGGAGTGAGGCACGTACCAGGATGTGCACGCAGAATGTTCTTCAGAATCAGAATCAGAAAGGATTTTATTGCCATTGTCGGTAGGAATTTGCTTTGGCGGTAAGAACAACATATAACAATGAATAATATTAAGAGATAAATAAGAGAAAGTGAGGAGAGAAAGTATAGACTATGCTAAAATAAGGTAAAATAAGGGCATGTGTTTTATAATCTATCAATTCATTTTGACGGAGCAGCAAATGAAAGAAAAAAAAGAAAAACTAACTGTAAAAAGCTGTCTAAAAATGTGTAGACTGCGCAGACACGTGGTTGTTGTTTATATGTTCATTACATTTGCCAGAAAGTGATCGCTGTCAATATCAAACTTTATCCTCATTCTAAAGTTCACTTATTACTGTAAGATTTGTGGCATTGAACCAAAACATACACATTCCTGTCAAACTGTTGTCACCCATTATGTTTTAATACTGTCCAGAATAACAGCAGATTTAAGACATTTTTATTACAAGGTTGTTAACATGTATGATGAAGAGTAACAAACTAGACAAAAAAACGTCTACACATGGTTTTATTTTCTTCTGAGGCTCTGGTGTTTCTCCAGTGTGCTCCAGTGGTTGTCAATCTCCAAAACAGCCCTGGTTTTTCATAGTCTGTGATGTTGTAGTCCCCCATTGAAAAATTGGATGGATCACAATGTTTTGTTTAGAAACACTAGTCAAATCATAAGCACTATACTTACTATCCTGGCTCTATACTCCAAAAAACAGATTGTAGAGCGCAAGAAACAGCTAACGCTCATTCTAAAATAAAATAAAAAGCACCAACTAGTCGTACCAGTGGCATCTTCTCACCTGTGGACCAAACGACCAGATCATATTTTGATGTTTGTAGAAGTGTGATAGAGATAGACTGTGTGCTCGGTGGTCTGATATTTGCTCTTTTAGCCATCAGCCTTTGATCTCAAGCATGCAGCTTTGTTTGGGGTGATCAATTTCTTAGAACAAAGACATGAAGCTTAATTTTAAGCACTCCATTACAAGTAGAACAGTGCTGTGGATGTCTAAATTAACAATCTACTTATATTATTTCTGTTTTAATACTTTAATTACGCAGAATAGTGCAATGTATAGCCAGAAAAGTCTTTTTTTTGCTATCCATATCTGCCCAAAAAATAACAGCAGATCTTAACAGCTATTGGTTTCTCTAGATTCAATTGTAGGTATGGTATCAGTCGTTAAAAAAAACATAAAAATTAAAATTGCACTCTCTCTTCCCTTCGGCGTGATCTTCTTGGAGTTTTCCAATCACTGGATCAAAACTAGAACACTTTATCTTAGAGCTGGGCGATTTGACAAAAAATGATGATCGCGATTTTCTTAGTGCCAGATCATGATTTCAATTTTATCACGATTCATGTTCACTTTTTTTTCTATTGCCTTTAATAGAGCTGCACAATTTAGGAAAAATATCTAATTGTGATTTTTCTGACCAGTGCAATTAAGATTAGATTTGCGATTTAGGTTTGAATAATAGGATTCTGTTTTGTTGCTTTTTAGTTTTTGTCACGTTCAGTTGTGTTTGTCATATTTAAATGAGTCTTGTCACGTTTTTTTCATGTTTTTGTCACTCTTGAGTTGAGTTTGTTTGTAGGCGCGTTTTAGTTTCGTTTGAGCACATTTTTATTGCGCCTTTTTTTGCTTTTTGTGTTGATTTCATTGAATTGTGCAGCCCTTGTCTATAAGTGGTGCATAAAATCATTTGCTCAGAGACTACAGAGGCAAAACAACAGGAGAAAAAGTGTGTTTGAACAGACAGCTGCATTAAAGACAGAAAAACAATGAATCACGATACGTCGATTTCATAAAAATGGCACATTGTCACAGGGACGAGCTCATGATTCGATTTTTATCACCATATCGCCCAGCCCTACTTTATCTTCATTGAAACTCATTTTCCTGTTTGACCCACTCTAAACCCTTTTCATTTCCGAATTAATCCAATGCAACCAAACTTCGCCCGGGGCCTTACAACCTTCCAGACAGCTGACTCATCCTCCCAAAGTTCACTGCTATTGTCCTCGCGACGCCCCCTGTCCCTCGACCGCCATTGTTATTGAGTCTGACTGATGAAAAGAACAAACTTGTACAAATGAGAGCCTTCAAGACGCTGCTTGGTATATTTCCACAGAACTGAATGTCAGGCTGAGATTCAGACATCTGTTCCATCTGACACCAGGGCCGCGACGGAGACAGCGCAACACAATTAAATCCAAGGACCAGCAACAAAAACAGACCAAATAAGACTTGGGGCGGTGTTTGATTGACAGCTGGTGCATACCTTTCACATTTTACCAGAAAAAGACACACTTGATGGGAACTGATTGTGGAGCGTTGTGAGAAAGATGGCAGAGATCCAAAGCTTCACTTGATGCAGAACAGAAATGGCAGCTGAAGCAAGTATTTTAATGTTCAAACGGTAAATGATATGATCCGTGGCTGAACAATATGAGAGCAGCTCATTTTACAATTATGGGGAAAAGTAAATGATAAAATGAGTGAGCGGTTTACTTACAGCCCCACCGGGTAAGATTTCAGTCAAAAAACAGACTGAAACAAAGGCATGTATTTCATTATGGGCACCAAAATACCATCAAAAACATGTTCCTTTCCTTTGAGAGGGCTTGTCTTTCCACAAACTTGTCTTGTAACTTGGTAGAGGATCCACCACCTGCTTGTCTCCATGAATATGTCCTGACTTTAGCTAAATACATTCCAAAGACTTTCATAAAACCGACCTATCGCCATAAAAAATGTTTCAAAAGTTTTATTTTTATTTCATTGACCAGGAAGCTTAAATTAAATTTCATAATTTATTTCAAAGGGGATCACTGGCCTCAGAGTGAACCCACCCAGACCCAGAGTGAACTGGAAAGCTCCCTCCTAAACTCTTTGTCAGGGAATGCAAGCAAAGAACTGCATGATGTAAGGTGAAAATGCTAACTACTACGCCACCACACTGCCCAGTGCCCAACTGCCAATCATCCACCAACCTATGCAGTACAAAAATTGATGGGTAACTAGGCTTCATCAAAAACAAGTCTTGAACCCTCTGTAATATTGCCACAACTAGAATGTTAAAGCACACATATTGTGCAAAACACACTGCTTTAGCTTTTAACCATGTTATAACCATTTTAACTTTTAAAACACACCTGGAGTTGTATTTAGCTTCATTCACACTTGTTTCATTATCCGAGGTTGTCTTCTCTGGTCATTTTCTGAACCTCAGAAAACACTCAGTTTCAATGCGCTGAAATGTGTGACGTCATCTGGACATCATCTTCTTACATCATCGCCAAACTTATTCTGAGCATTTCTACTATCAAATTGTGTTAGTTACAACTGCAAACTTACATTAACATGTTTTAGCAAGCTAGCTTCTGCTTTTGCCTGACCGGTATTCAATTTCAATTCACATATGTCACATATTTATACAGCGCTTTTCCACCTTCGTAGGCACTCAAAGCGCTTTACAACAAGGAACCATTCACCCATTCACTCATACATTCACACACTAGAGTACAGAGACACTGGGGGAGAGGACACAACGGTAGTATTCACCTGCGGGAGCAATTGCACCACCAACCTGTGGGTCAGTGGATCTGACCGCTCAACCAATGATGTTTATATCAGGAGCGGGATTCGAACCAGTGACCTTCGGATCAGAAGTCAATCTCTCTGCCAACTACTACTACTACTACTGCCGCCCAAAATCACAACAACAGTTGCCTTGATGGGCCACCATGGTAGAGTGATGTGTTTTAATATTTCACTTCTAAAACATGAGATGTCAAACAGATTTACTCAAGAGAATGTTAAAGGCCATAACAATCCACATAATACTTTAATGATAAATGTTACCTTCATTTTCCTAAAAAATGTGTGATGCTAAGCTTCCTTAATTTTGCTACTTTTGTCTCCTTCACTTCTGGCAACACATCTTTCCACAGACAGCTGTGGTCTTTGTTGTGTTTTTCATACACTACAATAAAATCCTTATTCCAGTGTTATATTTGAGTTGAACCTCCACCTGGTCACAGCGGTAAAAACCTCAAATAACCCTTTGGGCCCCTCATGGAGCTGCTGCAGGTGCCTTCAGACAGGTGCCACTTTTCATTTGCCCCTCTCACCCCTCTCTCCTCTCGTCCCCTTTTCTCTTCCCAGTTGGAGCACACTTTCAGACACTTTAAAACCCCGACGCTCGGGGACTTAAGCTCCACACTGAGGTGAGACTGCTTTTCTTTTTGATCACATTTGGCACTTTCTCACAAGAACAACTGCACATTATTTACAAGACCCTTGATGGGAGATGCAGTTTAAAGACTATGGGTGCTGCTGATGGAATGTCAACCAATTTATCTGTTTTACTGCCTTAAATGTTTTTTGTTTTCTGTTTGTTTTGTTTTCTTAATACATTCTTAATAAAATACAGTACCTTCACAGAAATGAAGTTAAAAAAAAAGTAGTTTGGTCTTGCTTGAGTCTTTGGACTGGTCTACTTGAGACATAACTCTGTAAACATTTTTTTGTTCTCGTTTGCTGTTCTTTTTTATATAGTATTGCTTTAATGTTCCACAGTATGACATTAAACTGTCTCTCTGGAGTCCATTCCCCTGATCAAGCTTCATGTCAGATGTGTGGAGAAACGTGGGTAACACTTTATAATATCTACACTCATTCCTGCCTTAACAATGCATGGACAAAGGCTTAATTCATGATGAGCAGTAGTTTATTAACGATTCAGGCCGTAATACTCTAACAACCCTAATAACCCTAACCTTAATTCAACATGCACACAACAGAAACATGCATTCAGCTCATCAGAAGTATGAAAATAGCATACTTTAGACCTGTGCAAACATGTAAACATCATTGTCCTCTGAACACGACGCTTGGAAAACCAAACGCTTTTTGAACGTGCACTTAAACACTTATAGCATCATTCACAACGCTGACTCCCCACTGATCCTGCGATACACAATCAGCCCATTCTAAACCCCACGACCAAACTCTTCTTTCTCTCACACGTCGGTCTGCCTGTGTTTTCTCAGTCAGTGGTCAGCCCTGGAGCTCTCCGCCTGCAGAGGGGAGTGTAGCACAAGCCATATCGCTGTGAAAGGTGAGCGAGCCGATCGGTTTTAAGAGCTCATTAAGCATGCGAGTCAGTCACGGAGAGGGAGGGGCCACGGAGACACGGCGACCTCTCACAACACGTCTCAGAGGTTTAAGCCATTTTCACTCCTTGTTCACTCTCAGGCAAAGTTAAGGCTCAAGTCCCCAGGTGCCACCGCTTTGTTTGACTATTTGCAGGAGTAAAAGCACAGCAGGCACAACGGAGAACTTACTTTTGCACAAAGAAATTACATAAAACTGGTGTGTTGTTTTGGAAATTATGTGGATATTTTTTTTGTAAGGAATAGGGTGCTGCATATGAATAATTAATAGTAGAGCTTAGAATGCAGTGTGTACTTAAAAATGAGAGAAAACTGTAATAGACCTCCAGTATGCAAAATATGTTTTCGTTTGTGTGTTAATTTGAGTCTACATTTTGTCATATAATTCTAATCATACAAAAAATACAGCTGACTCTACGGGCAAACTCTACTATATTTTTAATTCTATTTTTTAGTTAGCTCTAGTGCGCTCTCGATCAACATTCATTGTCCAATCTGCACCTAAAAATGTTCTATTATATAATTTCATGTAATTTATGGAACATTGTCTTCAGGCTGTATTCTCAAAACACATTTTTCTTCCAAAGGGACATAAAGATCACTCCTTAAGTAACACCTACATACGCCGAAATGTACAATCTTCTATTACAGGCCCGGGAGCCAAATCAAGCCCTCAACCCATCGTCCAATATGTTTTCTGTTGTTGTTGGATTAGACTTGATTTAGACCTGATGTAGACCCAGTTTGGTCCTGACTTAGAGGTTTAGACCTGGTTTAGTCCTGGTTTAGACTTGGTTTAAACTTTGTTTAGACCAGGTTTAGTACTGGTTTAGTTCTGCTCATGTTATTAATGCCTTTCGTATTACATTTATTTTGTACTTCAAAAGCATTGGACACGTTTCCGGCCCAGAAGATAAAAAAGAAAAAGCTGGCCCTCTGATAAAATAAAGTTGAATAGCCCTGTTCTAGTAACATGATTTTGACAGATTGTACAGAAGGGTTTTCAGTTAGGTCTACTTTACTCAGTTACTAAATAAGATATACAAAATTACATCTTTTTTTTCTTTTGTATCTAACTCTTGACAACGGATAATTGTGTCCGTAAAGCATCTATGACTTGAACTGGTCATACTCATCCCAACCCCACTTACCAAATACCTATTGGTAACTATTGTTGTGTAACTTTTCATTTGCACCCACTCATACTAATATTATCATTACATTTTACCAAACGGCCACTTGTGTTTCTCACATCTCACAGGAATCCAAGCAGAAAACACGCTTGTGACATCTCATTCACTAAACGCTGGATCGTGCGACCCCTAAGAGACAATCAAACCCAGTTCAGATGTGGAACTATCTCGTACCATGAGTGACATCACAGGTGCGTTTGCTTGTGCGGGTCTGTCTTCTGTCACGGGCGGAGACAGGTTCACATCAGCTGCCTCTGTCATGTCAGCCGCGCTCTGGCAGCCTGTCCTCGTCCCCGGGCGCATTACTCATCACACACACACGACACTTGTCATTTCTCCAGTGCCTTCTGTTTCCCGCAGCATACAGCCAAATACACAGACTCTCAAACAGACAGGCTGGGAGCTGCCTTACAATGTAATCCAATGTCTTCCAATCTAACCAGAATATAGATCAGACAGCCTGAGACCTCACACGAACTCCCTCTTTAGTGGATTATACCTGCACAGTCTGTGCCAGCTAAATGCAGATTTAGGACATGGGGCCCCAAAACTGAATGTTACTTAAATTAGTTGTACATTTTCAGGATTATAAATTCATTTTTAACACAGAGCCTACATTTAGTGTGCACTGATTTTGAATACACCTAGGATTTCCACAACGTATTACTTTAAAGGTCCCATATTCTGCTATTTTCCCCTTTACACAGTCTATTCTAAGGGCTTTGTTGATAAAATTTTGCGTTGTGTAATATCCATAACATAACAGTTTCCAAAAAACACCCATTTCTTGGACTGGCCACCTCCTTGCAAAAGCAAACGGCTTACTCTGAGATCTGACCCCCCCGAACAGAGAGCAGGCTGCCTCCCCCGCCCAACTCGTGCGCCTCCCCCTCCCAACCCGCGACGAAGCCTAGAGCGGAGATAGTGCGCATGCGCCGTGTGCTCCGGTAAACAGCTTAACACGGGAATAAACCTTTTATCCGTCCTGACGGTGCGTCGTGCTGAGTCCTACGTCCTGGATCTGACCTGGAGTTTGACGTGCTCCAGTACCTCGACGACGGACGTTGCCGTTTGGTAAATAACAAGCTAACTCGTCTATCTGTCGTATCCATCGTGTAATTACTGTGTAGCATTAGCATTAGCTGTTTTTATTATTGCGGCTGCGCGCTTCCTGGAGGCGTGGCTTAAACACCGCGTCATCCTTGTGAGGAGCCCCCGTCTGCTGCTCAGCCGAGGGGGACGGAAAAGACAGTTCTCTAGCGAAAACATTTGGGAATCAATCAAAAAAACACTTTGGGCACAACATACGAGGCCCAAATAGCACTGTAGGAAGGTTAAAACCTCTGAAAAGTCGATTTTGCATGTTATGGGACCTTTAAATTGTACACGTTCATAGAAACAGGAAAGTTTCAGGGGCAAAAAAAAACAGTACATAAACCCATCTAGTTGCCAAGACTGAAGTTAGTTAAATGTGCAATGAATGAAATTTTAATGTGCAATCAAAGCAGCACAGATGATTTATGGCATGTGCATCAAAACTGCATGTACGGCTTTAAGGAAAGTGCAATAAAAGTAGTGCAATCAAAACTACACAAAGGCTTGAGAACTGTACATAGGGCTTTATGGAATGTGCATTAAAAAGTGAACATAGGAAATAATAAATAACTGTACAAAGTCTTAGAGAATGTGCAATAAAAACTGTACATTGTCTTAAAGAAATGTGCAATCAAAACTGGACATTGGCTTCAAGAAATGTGCAATAATACTGCACATAGGCTCTAGAGCAGCTAGGGGTTCTTAACCTTTTTTACCTTGAGGCCCGACTTTTCAGTCTAAAGTAACTTGAGGCCCAATCTCATATTAAATGTATTATATTTTAGTGATCGTGCGGCCCTCAAGGAGGTGCTCGCGGCCCTACTTTAGCAGTTAAGAATCACTGCTCTAGAGAATGTGCAATAAAAACTGTACATTGTCTTAAAGAAATGTGCAATCAAAACTGCATGTACGCTTTAGGAAGTGTGTAATCAAAATAGCACACACGCTTTAGGGAATGAGTAATCAAAACAGCACTTAGGCAATCAGAAATGCACTAAATTTAAGATTAGTAATTGCCTGTCTGCAAATAATATCTTATTTTGTAAACTGTCCAAAGCTATTCACAAAAGTGTATTTTGAAAACGCAAGGAGCAGTCAATGTTTACCTGATGACATCATGCAGTGGAGTGAAGCATTTGAGCTTTCAAGAGGAAGACAGCTGGAATATGTTGAGTTGCATTCACACTTGGTTTGGTGTTGGTTTTATCTCTAGTTTTATCTTTTTTTAAATATCCATTTGCCCCCGTTTCTAGTCCAGGTTTGCTTCTGGGTTTAGTCCTAGTTACGTCCCATATGTGTCATATTATTTGATTTGGTGTTTGTGCAAGCCATGTGAACATAGTTTGAAATAGTCAAACAAAGAAATGAAACAAAACACAATTTGTTTTTGATTTTAAAAGTATATTACAATTTCAGAAAGTCTGTTTGATAAAATACAGCACCTTTAAGTTCTCTTCTGCCATTTTTAGTTAAATAAAACATGAAATTGTAGCTGAAATGTCCTGATTTTCAAAACAAACATTTTCCAGATGACTACCTTTCTTTTATTGTTTCCATTGTGACAGTGCATTGATATTGTTGTATTATTCTTTTCCTTTTTATGACTGTGGCGTGTTTTGCGGGTGAATTGGAGCATGTTGTCGCTTTTCCTCGTGCCATCTAAAGTTACAGACCAGCAGTGCACTTGTGTTTGTTGAAACTAAAATAGAAAGTGCTGGGATACAACTCATTTAGAGCTAATTTGGGCACTTTAGGTACAATAGACTTTGGTTTTCTGTACCGACAATTGGTGAAATTTACCTGGGGAGTTTTTCAAATCTCATCTTTGATATCTAAGTGGTGTTCTGTATGCCCCGTGGTTAAACATAGCCAGGATAATTTGTTGTTTTGAAAAACACATTTAGAGTTATTATTGTGATTATCTCCACAGGGAAAAGATATGCACTTACATGTACCGCACAGTCAGTTATACTCCGCAGCAACGAGTTGTGATATCTTCATCCCATAACCAATTTGTATCTTATTAAAAACACAGACTACTCAGAACTCAATGGGATATACATTTTCTTTTTAACTTGCTTTTATCTCAGAGGAGGCCTGACCTGATGATGCCTTTTTCAAGTTATCTTAACACAGCCAAATCACACTCGAATTGTAGTTCTTTTATGGGGAATTTAAGGACAGCCTGTAAAGTAAGGCTGTCATTAAGAATTGTTTTTGTTGTCAAATAGTTTATGCGATCATTTTTTCAATTAGTTGACTGGTTGATTATTTTTATTGTCACTATCAAACATATAAACGTTGAAATATGGTGACCGAAGGCTTCTAGTTAAAGGATAGCTATGAATAAAGTTTATTATTGATAAAAATAAGACATTTCTTCTTCTTCTTTTTTTTTTTTTACATTTTCATGTAATAATGCCATGGTCTTTGTTGTAAAAAGGTTAAATTTCGTTTGTGTATTAGAGAGTGTACTGTCCTGATAACGATTACGATGCTCAAAATATGTCTATGGTTATTATTATAATTTTTTTTTAATAGTTGATTTGTCACATTTCGTGTATTAATCATTGTAGTCCTACTGTAAATCATTTTGAAGAATACACTAAATCTGTTATTTGAATGGAACGTGTCTATTTAAACTGATTATGAGCTTTTATAGAATGGAACAGAACAGAACTGTCTACCGAGCTCACCCCACATAAAAACATACAGGACCACACAAATAGAAACAGTCGAAGCCATAAGAAAGAAGTACATTAATTAATAAAACATAAGTTCATTTATGTGTTCCAACTCCCGCTGCATTTAGAATGTCCACAGCACGGTTTGGCAGTACGTATGTTGAGTTTGTTGGGGTGCCAGCCAGTTCTCCCTCCTGACATATGGGATAATAAATATTGTAAAGTCAAGAGTCACGTCATTGTCCCTACGTCTGCCAAACTCACACAAGGACACTTCAAGGTGCAGATCCCCCAAGCAAAAAAATAAACAGAGAAAAGGCTTTCAGTTGCTAACATGTACTATGTTAATAAAGCACAGCATAAAGTGTCCCCAGATTGATGGCCATAAACAAAACAAAACAACTGTAAAAGTCAGTCTGTCAGTTCAGGGCAGGGCAAGTTGAGATTAGCTTCCCAATAAAGATGCTCCCAACAATCTTCAAATTTCAATAAAAGAGAATTGGCAGTTTATAGAAGTGAATGACAGAATTATATAACTCACGAGGTGCGTTGTGTGAAATGATGTCACAATGTCCTGTAAAAAAACATCTAGCATTTCACTCACTAAAATAAAAACACATGTATTCAGCACGAGCAGGCAATTATCACATTGAACCTCAAAATGCATCGCAGAATAATAATTATTTGGCAAAAACTCAGTCAGTCGGTTGGTCGAGTCACCTGATGTAATGATGTGCGGCGGCCAGATGTCCAGGTTTGTAGACGAAATTTACTGTTTAACCGAGCGCTGACGATGGCCACCAAGGCTTAGAGGGACTGAAAATGTGGCGACAGGTGCATGTCATGCTCCGACGTGACTGCTCTTGTTGTGCTAAGATTCTGAGATTTTTTTGTGCTACGGTTTGAATGTGCCGCTGGTGAATAGCTGTGTAGCCAGGGGGACGAGCACGACTGTATAATGTAAGGAGGAGTTGTTTTTTTATCATTATTTCATTGTATTATTATTAGTATTTTTGTCAAGCTCGTACACAATCAATGATGGGTACTAATCAATTTACAAGTTCCTTTGCAATAATGTACAATATTAATATAAATAAACAAATCAATTTAAGCCACCTCGAAAGGGATTGAGAAAAAGTAAAACGAATGTACTCCCACCCCCAACTCAATCTCTTAATCCGTGAGGTTGCGTTTATACATAGCACATTTGCACATATAACATATACTCTTCATTTCAGTAACATGATTAACCTAACTAATGTTTACTTGTAGGCATACATTAATATGAAAATGCATATATACAGCTTATTTACAAGATATAATAAGGATAATCATAAATCATACATTTACAGTAACTTCTGTGACACAATACACAATCTATAACTCAATCACATCTATAAACACAAGTTGATACAGAGACTAGTACCTTGATTTCTCTATATTTTATTTTTAATTGATAAATTGTTTAGCATTGTCTGAGTTGTTCCTCTAAGTGCACAGACACCCACATGCTCCTCCTAGAGGTCCTAGCAACTTGTACTTTAAATGTACCACATCCTCTCAAATTGTAACCTCCATCTCTTTCAATTAAGAGGTTTTGAATGTTCGCTGGTAGCATTTTTCTACTTGCTTTAAACAGGAGTTGTACAGTTTGAAAATTCACTGAATCAGAAAGCTTGAATAATTTAGATTTTAGAAATAATGAGTTTGTGCGTTCAAAATAACCAACCTTGTGCATGATTGTTACACTGGCCAGGACAGCGGAGATTAAATCTATTTTTTCAGTAAGACAAGGGGACAAGACTTTATATTGACACAAGAGAGGGCAGTGTTAACTAATCAATTTACGGAATGGTCAGTGGCTCAAACCCAGCGCATGCAGTCATTGTGGCCTTTGGGCAAGACACCTCACCAACATGATTTTCCAATGACTCGACCTCCAAAGTCCATCTGCTGCCAGACAGAGATTATGCATAAAAACTTACCAAACAGCCCACAAACACAAACAAGTTAGCAACCAAAGTTTATTTTGCCATAAACTCAATTGCTTTTTATTCTACTATTTCTATTTGTCTATTTTAAATGTCATTATACACGCACTTTGCACGTCTTCTGGTGGAAGCAGCACTGATGCTTTGGACTATATTCTAATCTAAATGACTAACAACTCACTACAGCTTTTATTTACCAAGATATGAACATCAAATATGACTTCACATAGTTTAATTGAAGAACACAAACTTCATTAACCTCCTAATTCGCAGGTAATGACTCGCACTGAAGCATGGGCAGCCTGTCAAACGGTTTGCACACACTTCACTTTGCGTCTGGTTGCGTTTCTTCACACAGTACAGATGAATTGTACATAGCACGCAACTTTGGCTGTGAGAGATTGGAGGAGACAAGTGCAGATTCTAATTAACTAATTGCTGAATATGTTAAGGCGGTGCAAAAATGAGAGGGATCACAGTTAAACCAACCAGAGGCTATAGAAGACAGCTTGAAAATGTCAAGAAATTACTGGATGGAAAAGCAGTTTTTGGTTTTATAAAGTTGAACTATTTGCAGTTGTGTAACCGTATACCCGGACACATCGCTTTCGTTCCAAGAAGTCTATTTTCAGTCAACTCTACTTTTCTTAAGTATACAAGAACATAATTTAACGTACTTCCAAACTAATATTTTACTTTCTTCAGGTCTATTTACTGTGAGTAGGAAGAACTAATTATATTTCTACTTACTGCATGAAAGCTTCCATACAGTACATTCACACCAGGTTTGCTCCTATCATAAAAGTCATTGAATTGGACATTCCTTTGAAAATGGTTCAGTTTCACATTATATTCACTTTTTGTGGCAGAGATATAAGGAACAAAAAACTAAGAAACAATAATTTACAAAGAGTGTTTACAGTGTATTAAGGCTCATGGGACAAGGAAAGTGGATTTCTCATATTTTTGCTTATTTGTTATCTCTTAATAAATAAATATGTATTAAAGGTGCTGTGCAGGATTTTTTACTGTCTTAAGAATATGAAGAACAAAACTTGTTCTTTTAAAATGCTTTGCAGCAGTCCTCATGTATTAATCTCTTCCTAACATGCTAATTATTCACTGCAATGACTTTCTAAGTGCTTTTTACAGGTTTCAGAGGGAGTGAGTGAGTTTTATTGTCACAGTAAACTAACTAACTAACTAACTAACTAACTGGCATGCTAACAGCACACTTCCTGCTCCGCTGAGAATAAAACACTCTATAATTACATTGTATTATATATTATTACATTAATTATAATTTACACCCAAAAAGTGGCTTTAACAGTATATTTGTAATGGTGCAAAAAAATACAGCATGGTATACACACTGGTATTGTGTTGGATTTGCTATTGTGGACAAACTTGTCAATGGCTAATATTCCAACTAGGGCTGGGTCATGTCATCACTCGTGATCGCAATTTTCTTTGGTGAGTAAAAGTTTGGAGTATATTGACATAATTGCCCAAGCACTACAGCTGACTTTCCTCTTATTTACCAAGGTACGAAGACATATATTGCAGCTAATTGCAGCCACTAACAGCGAGAGCCACTTAAACAGGGATCGTGAAAGCTCTAAAGAAGTTACAAACAATAATTATGAAAGAGAGGAAACAGAACTTACAACTATACATTTAACAGCCTGACACAAATACACATATTATAAATGTCATGTCAGTGTTGACACAATACAAAATCTCGATTTTGATACTAAAGAAATAACATGATTTTTGATACCATCTTAAATAACAACAATTAAACAATGACATTCATTAATTCAATTTCTACCACTTGTTCCTGTCTCGGGTGACTGGAGTCTGTGCCAGTGACTTTGGGCCTTAAGCGGTGTGCACGCTGGACATGGCCAACACTTCGCTGGACTAACACAGAGCCTTAGACATGGATAGACAACCATTCATTCTCACATTCATTCACTCGGGGAAAATTAGAGTTGCCATTTAACCTACACAGTCATGTCTTTGGAGGGAAGCTGGAGAACTCAGAGAGAACCCACGGTAACACGGGGAGGACCTGCAGACTCCACTCAGAGAGATTGTGTGATGTTGGTCTGGTCCGGGATTCAAATGCACAATCTCCTTATTGGGAAGTAAGAGCTCTAACCGCTCTGCCCTCGTGCACCTAAAACAACATTTTCAACACAAAATGATTGTGATGTTCATAAAACCGTGAGCTTATACTAGTTCTAATAGAGGTCAAGATCATTCTAAAACTGTTCACAAAATGTAAATTTTTTAATTGTCTAGGATATTTTAGTAGTATCAATACTTGCCCAAATAAGTATCTAGTCTTGATACTATTTTTAATTTAAATTTGTATCTGATTTTTTAAACTTTTGACAACCTCACTGTTAATTATTTTGTCTACCATCAGTTATATTGTCAAGTATATCATAATTGCAAATGTTTGCTTTTAAATTATGTTGATATCGTGAATTCCCCCTTGCTCCAACTCAAAAAAAAAAAAAAAAAGAAGAAAGAAATCTCAATGTATCACAAGCATCGTGTTTGCAGTGGGCAGTGTGAATAAAGTGCCTTGCCCTTGAACTCAATTACAGTGAACTGGAGTGGGAATTTATCCACCGACTTCTCTATAAATGACGACCCAGAAGACCTTTTGCGCTAACACAACCTTCAAATGTCTTAAATCCCACGTGTTAAAGTGGCTCATTACCTTCCATTGTGGCAGCTCTGAATGCCCTCTACCACTCTGACTGTCTTTTATACACGTCCTTTAAGCCGATATCAAATTCTGTGCACATTTGTGTCCCTCCGTGCGCCCAAAAGCATCGGGCGGCAGGACACAGTGTCAGCCACGTCACAGCGAAGTGCTAAGCAGATTTACTCCGCTCGCTTCGGACAAAAAGAGCGGTGACATTCCTCTCGCTGGCTCCGACATCTCTCTCCTCCACCCTCTCGGAATAAACGGTTTATAAATGTAAAATCATGTTTCTCTGTGGCAGCCGTCCAAGGACCCCACACCCTGAATATGAGAAGCCTGAAGGACGGAGAGGAGTTACGGCTTAGAATATCACAGGTAGAAGTCATTCAAGTACTTCTGACACAACGCACATGACGAGGAGGTATGAGGGAACTGTTTTAACCTGTGCGTCAACTTAAAGTGCGTATGACAGGTTTTAACGATTTTCTAAATTTAGATTTTATTTGGTGTATTAATACCTATTGTACATTAAAATGATTGTTTTACACCAATCAAGTCATGGTGTGGAGAAAAGTTGAAAAATCTGTTTAAAATTACAGGAAGTAAAAAACTGATGACATCACACTAGGGAGACACATTCCATCGAAAGATTAAGCATAATTTACACAAAATGAACAACTTATTTTACCCTTAAAATATTAATTCAACAAAATAAAGGTGTTCACAAATATTTTGATTTGTCGGACAAAAAAATCTGTGACATTAGCTGACTTTTAAGCCAAGTGTGCAAAGTAATTTCCTAGTGTGATGTCATCATTTATAACCAGGAAGTGATATTTCAAACTAAAAAAAATTGCTAAAAATGATTTAATTTATAATTACTTTTAGCAAAACTTTAAATATATTTATCTTACCTGTATTTTAGTTACATGAGTAGTATAACCTGTCATAGGCACTTTAAATGGCTGCTTTGGCCTAGATTAGATTTGTGACAATAGCTGCTACTGAGAATTAAAAACAATATGGTTAGGTAAAATGTCAATGACCACAATAGTAGATCATGTTCTTGGGTTAACTTTGTGGGCACAATCAAAACGAGATGGTCGATTGGGGCCAAAGATTTGATTCCTGAGCTGTAAATCTGTTTTTCTTTGTTTTATTTTATGTGTCTGTATTCTAGATTCCCCTGAGCGACCAATATTCAAGGGCCCCTAGTCGTTGCACTGTGGTCGGCAACTGCTCCAACCAGGCAAAAACGGATCAGAAAACGTTTCTCTACACAGCAATAAAAAGTGCTGTAATCCCTTATTCGTTTAGTGATCCAAAAAGTTTCAAAAGGTAGTCATCTGGACAATGTAAACAATGTATGAAAAACTACAAAAAACCCAGTGGGAAAAAGTAGAAACTTTGAGGCGAGAGAGACATTCTTCTCCCATGGACGGCCAGGCTGCATTTGTAGAGACTGTGGAGCCAGGAACACTGGAGAGGGATAGAGTGGCTTGTGCAGTTTAAAGAGAGGTCAGGCAGATGAGGAGCGTCCAGCCTGTGAAGGTTCATAGATCAGGATCGTATGACCTCAAGAAAATCAGAGCATTCATGAGATTGAAAAATAAAGTCTTGATTTTAAACCATTCAGAAGACTAACTGTGAAACCTTTACGACACTCAACGGTTTTTAATACATTCAATGCTTTAAGCCAAACAGTAAAACATTATTTGTGTAATATAAAGCATCAGAAAATATTATAAAACAAGATAAAATGAACCTCAAATGTACTACAAAATATTTAAAAGTATATATTCCATTCCTCAGTAGCACACAGAAATGGTACAAACTATAACAAGTTCAAAACATATTGTTCATGTGGAATTATTGAATGACGGGCCTGCCAAACAACTTTTAATTCTAAAATGTAGTAAAGTTCATTAGGTCTTTTTAAATCATGCCATTTTGTAACATAATGCATTTTTGGTGTTATTTACCTAATTTAGCCAATGCTCAACACATTGCTAATATTCCTAAAATGCATTGAAGTTTACCACTGACACCCACTGCACACTTTGAGGACACACCTTGCAGCAATGCAATCATGCCATTTTGTAACATAATGCATTTTTGGTGTTATTTACCTAATTTAGCCAATGCTCAACACATTGCTAATATTCCTAAAATGCATTGAAGTTTACCACTGACACCCACTGCACACTTTGAGGACACACCTTGCAGCCTGGAGGAGCAATACAGTGATATATTCTCCAACATAAAAAGAAAGATTGTCCAAAAATGAATACCATCACTTTTAGCCAGAAGTATTTACTAAGGCTGAATCCAAATGACCAAAGCCTCATTCAAAGAGACAAATGAGAAAGGGCCTCTAAACCTTTGTTAAAGCAGCGTAATCACTCTCCCGTTTGCTTATTCACTTTATTACTATTTGATTAAAAAGTAATTAAATTCCCGGCCTCTCCATCTTTGTTCCGAGTGGAAACAAGGTAATAAAAGTTCTTGAATCAAAAACTTCAAGTGCTCAGAATTATCTCCTTTCTACACCGGCAATTTGCTCAGCTACAATTAAATTCGTCAAAGCTCGTTAGCATGATTGCGCCTTCAGCAATTCAACTGTACATTAGCCCGCAAGGTACCTGCTGTGGTTATTAGCGCCTTCCACTGCGGGTTATGTGTCGTGATTACGAACTTAAACAGAACATGCCTTGACTGTGTACATCTGCTGAGGTGTAAAAAAAAATAATGTCTAGATTACTGGAAAATAACATGTTTTGATAACTTCCCAACTCTGCTATTAAAGTAATGTTGAACACAATCTGACAAACTAGACTTAAAACTCCTGTAGTAAGAAAGATAATGTGCTTTTGGTTGCTGGGTCAAGAAGGAAGCTTGTTCCAAAGAAGTAGTCATAGTCAGAGTGTGCTTCTTCAGTCAGAAGAAAACAAAATGGAATGCTGGGTGTGCAATGGTCAAAAGATTGAATACCGAAGATTTTCTTAAGTAGGGGTTTGTTTTTCTGTGCGGATCCACTCATAATTGTACAAACATCAAATTCCAGTTGGGATTAAACTAGAGCTAAACCTGGACTAGCCCAGGTAGTACAGGATCAAAAGTGTAAATCACAAGAGGAGAAGTTGGCTCTCTTGCCATATTGCGAGCTGTTATTTGATTGTGTACCATCTTCGTCTTCTTTCACTTATCTGGGGCCGGGTCACGGGGGCAGCATTCTAAGCAGGGACTCCCAGACTTCCCTCACCCCAGACACGTCTTTCAGCTCCTCCAGGGACATCCCGAGGCGTTCCCAGGCCAGCCGAGAGACATCGTCTCTCTAGCATGTCCTGGGTCTACCCCGGGGCCGCCTCATAAACACCATTTTGTGTTTATGAAAGGAGCTCACCATTGACTGCCCACCGCTTGGTTTCAGAAGTACATTTTCCATTCATTTTGCTCATAGGGATTCTGATATATATATATATATATATATATATATATATATAATGTCTGAAAGCTTGTTCAGAACTAATCAGCTTGTGTGTGGTGAGTAATAAGACCTATCATTTTATTTAAAAGTTTCAGAAACTGTATAAACCACTACGTTATTAAGACATTATGCTGCATTTTCAGTTTTACATGGGTTTTTTGGGCTGAAAGCAACCTCGTCATGGACATTAGTTTTCACATAGCTGGTTAGCCTCCGTCATGTGGCTCAGATGTGGGCGGGATGGACTGGTGAGCTCCATTTCCTCTGTGTGCAGTGGTGGCAGTGCCTGGGATTCTCTCTCAGTGATCAACATGTCCTCCTTTGCTGCATTTCAGGTCAAACTGAGGCAGAGCCGTGAAATCCAATTTGTTTTATTTCAGTGACGTATGGGAAACGGAGAAGCTCATTGGTCATGTTTCATTTAGAGCAAAATCAAATGTCTCTAGTTTAGTGCTTCAGTCATTAATTCTGCAGAAATCTGCTTTGTTTCTCACTATTATGTGAAACATATTTTTTATTTTATATTTTTCATGTAGGCAGCCATATTTGTTTTGATACGGACAGATCATGAGTCCCTGATGTCCAGATTACATATTTTGTTAAGTATTGGAGAAGCATGCATTCGGTGCTGACCAACTCGCTTGCATTGCTCTAATTGCCAATACTGGCAACTTGTGCAAAATATTTATTTTGAAAAATAGTTTCGCTGCATTGTTGAAAGGCACAATGGACAAGAGCGACAAACTGAAGTGTAAATTATCAAAAATAAAGTAAAATTGTTTCTTCTAATTGAAAGTAAAGTGTGCCTGTTGCTATTTTTGAGATTTACTGAGTTTAGTTACAACGGTGTATGGTGTTGGACACAGGGTTCATTCTGTGGACTCCATGGACCCGGCTCTGTAGTCGAATCCTTTGTGATGCCCCTGTTTTTTTTCATCAATTAATTTTTTGATTAAATGATTTTCAGCGCAGCATCGAGGTGACGGCCGAAAGGGACAGAGCCGAGAACAGCTGAAGATACAATCAATCAGATTCTGCCCGGTCTACCAAAGTGAAAAAAAAGATCAAATTCAAGGACAGAATATTACTACAAATAAAATGTGACCGCAAAAAGAACCACCATGTACCAAATCCCAAATAACTGGTCAAAGGTGTTTGGTGATTACATTAGAGCTTCGTGAAAAAAGCAGTGGTTAGCAGTTGAATTGGTGAATCTTTACTAGTGTTTCGTGCATCTGTGGCTCTTCAACCTACCTCTGCTCTGTAATAGTAGAAGATGCTTACATATTCTTTGTAAGAAATATCATACTAAGCTTGGAGTAAAGATACTGTATATCTTCTTTAAAAGCCATTTACTATTACCATTTCTAATCCCAGTCCAAAACAAACACGACCGCAGTGATCCATGGAGAGAGGAGATTATACTTTAGTGAAGGCACTGCAGGCGTCCCACTGAGACCAACGGTCCACAACTCCTCTCTGCTGCGGAAGAGTTCAAACCAATGTGGGCAAGATTTAACCTCAACCACATCCAAAACAAAACAACTGAAACTGGAGCTAGACCCTGTGACAGCGAGAAAAGACAGAGGAGGAAGAAACAAGCTTGAGATTTAAAGGTGTTCTGTTCTGCCCGCCGGTTGTTTCAATGGAGATGTTATTGCTTTGCCTTGAACGTTCCACAGTATTGCACTTATTTTTTTCAAGGGCAGAGTGGAGCTCTCAAGCTTTGGCAAAAAATGTATTTAAAAAGAAAATGCATAAATACCTATATCCTGCTGCATTTTATTATTTTTGTGACTAATAATAATGTCTGTTACACAAATATGTGAACCCATGTGTCATACCAAATTGGCCTGTATGCTCAAAACCATGTCTCAAACCACTGGCCTATAGGGAATTAGTTTAAATGTAATGTAAAACAATGTATTTGAAGTAAAATGTTTCAAATCACTGCATATTTTAGGCCAGGACTGTCTAAACTTTTTTTTTTTTTTTTTTTGGTTTGCTGTCAGGCTTCCTGCTGCATTGGCCCAGATGACCAAAAGTAATCCTTTTTACTGTAACATTTGAAAAATTCTGCTATTATATCAAAAATAACAACCATTTTGATGTTTAGACCTGACACAGGCCTTATTAAAGGTGTCGTGGTTCATTAAAACTGCGTCAAATGCAACAAGTAGTCTGTGTAACCTGGCTTTAAAATGCAACCCTCTTTGAAAAAAGTTTGGGTACCGCTGTTTTATAAATAATACACAGCTATTATCACTCTGGACTTGCCAGACAATTGTTTTAGCAGTTAGGCCTATCACTATTGCTCTGGACTGAAGAGTTAGTGAATTGTAATTTTAAAACGTTTTGCAGTAAGGTCCTTTGTGCAGCTCGTCAATGCAGATGGCTTTATATCGCCGCAAGAAATGTTTTGTTGGTGTTAGCGGAACCTTGACATTGCTGGCACTGCATGAATTTTCTGAGGTTTTGGGTCACTTGCGAAAAAAGGCACAACGTGACGGCACTGTGAGGCCAACATGAATGAATGTAACTAAGCAGAAAGAAATGACCCATGAGTGTTGAATGTTGACAGCTTCTCAAAGAGCCGCAGCAGAGGACAGTTTGTGTAGCCACAGCTGCCTCCAGTGTATTTTTGGAAATAAAAACTCACATAATTAACTAGTTTTATGTCATACTAGCTAACATTCTACACAAAGCAATAACATCTCCACAGAGACAAGCAGGAAGTTGACCCCGCAGCTACAACACACATTTGGAAAAAGCAGAGAAAGAAACGCTGTCAGATAAAATCATTGTCCTCTGCGAGACGGTCTCCAGCTGCTGCAGAGGAGGTGACGCTCACATACTGCAGGGACCACGAGTCAGTCTGGACATCAATCATTTCACTGACCATTTCACAGGTACATCTGAAATAAGCTGTCAGTTAAGTCCACATGTTTCCACTTGTCAAAGCGCAGTCAAATCTACAAATATCAAACGCACACTGCCCCAAACACTTCTATCATTGAACAGTGGTGGAAAGTAGCAAGTAAAAGTAAAAGTACTATTGCTACTTTATTCATTTTTGCAATAGATACTTTTTACTTTAATTTTTCTTCTGAGAGTCGATATCTGTTCTTTCGACTTCACTATGTTTTCGTTTGGTCTGAACAGTAAATAGTACTTTGCATATGGTATGAGAGTAATTTTTTAGCACATTCATGGTGACTCTGTGTATAAAGATTCTGAGTTCAAGTCAACTTTGAACAACCAAAAACTATAACTCAAAGTGACTTGATGAATAAGATTAAATTTCTACAAATTCAGCACAACCCTTTATCAAAATTGCTTTTTTAACCTGTACACCCCTTATTCACCAATCAGTTTTCATCTCTGGCCCTTTGCCCATTTCAGAACCAGTTCTGCCGTTTTCCAATCAAATAATGCTGACTCCTCAAACAAGCCTGAAAACTGGTTCTGACTCGACACAGCGGTAAACAGATGGCCCAGAAATGAGAACCCATTCTGGCGGAATTTTAAACATAAAACTAACATATTACAGTCAGCAGTGTTTAAAAGAAAATAACAGCGAAAGCAAAGCAAAGGCAGTTTTAGCTGAAATATAATAGGGCAATATAAGATAGGAATCAGTTATTTGATGGCCCTTATTTGGAAAACCAAGCTGTCACTGTCCAGAACCAGCAGCAGAAACAGCCCAGAACCAGCACCTTGGTGGGAAATAACTAAATACAGGTGTATTAGAGTGAGCACACATCAAAAATGGGACTAAACCATGACAAAACCCTAAACTTTCTAAATCAGGACTAAAATTGGACATAACAGACCAAACTAAGCCCAAATCAGGACTAAACTGGGCCCAAGTTAGGACCAATTAAAGTTTGAACACGAGTAGAAATGACCAAAAACTGTGTGAAGAATGTTTTTTTTACCTTTCCTTTTTATTGCATAAGTATGTTTTTAAACATAAAAGTGCGCTTCAGCACTTTTACTTTACTTTTATTGTGCTCATGTATTTTGCTTAAAGTGGATACAATAGATTAGAGTACACATTTCATAACACCACAGAGGGATTCCATTTTAATAAGCTGCACTACTTTCGGTAATTTAAAACCTTTATTTTTCAAAATGTCTTCACAAACAGCAACTTCACAGATACTTCCCACAGGCTCTATCACACCAAACTAAGTCATAATTAGAAAAGAAAAAAAGCACCACTGCTGTTGTAATTTTGTAATAACTAATACTTCCACCAACACCTTTCCAAGAGTAAGTAAGTAAGTAAGTAAGTAAATTTTATTTGTATAGCGCTTTTCACAGATAAAAATCACAAAGTGCTTCACATAAAAATAGGATAAAATACAGAGAAATAACAACCCAGTCAACTAAAAGCTTTTTTGAATAAGAGTGTCTTTAGCTGCTTCTTAAAAGTGTCCACTGAATCGGCCTGGCGAAGACCCAGGGGCAGATTGTCATATCTATGTTTGATCTTTTTCGTTTTGAGTGTGGTAGCATTTATCAAAGGTTCCTAAACTTTTTAAACCTAGCGTTTGTGTAATAAATAAAGGTGCTTTGTAAAACACAGTGAGATTAAATGTAATAATATATATAATATATAATTTTAAAGCGACTTGAGTGTGTTGAAAAGCACAACGCCGGAGCTCTGCATTATAACCATTATCCGTGGCAGACTCGCGTTACAGCCGCACGCAGCTCGCCGACACCTGCCGTCTGAAGTAGTTACATTCATCCACGCTGTGATGACTAAAGTACAAACCAAACATGTCCGCCTCAACAGCAATCATTTCACAGACCCATTTCTCCGACTCGTCTGAAATAAGCTGTCAGCCGCGCCGGGGCTTGTTCATTGTGCTACGCCGCTGCCACAGATTGATGCTCTCCCCTCGTTCCTCCCTTCTCCTTTTCAGCGACTCTCCGGCAGCGCAGGATTAGCTGATTTGAACGTTGATGTACTTCAGACAGCTCCAACAGGCCAGATACATCTTCATTATACCGCAAAGTGCTCCCCTAAAGCATTATCATTAGTCTTCAAACCAGAAAGTGCGGTATCCTTCGTGGACTGAAAGGCAACGTAAAAGGGCTGTCACGTTAAAAGCTGCCTGTGTTGCGCTTCTATCTGCCATATGTCGGGAGCTGACCGAGGTGCTGGAACAATATGTCTGGAAAAGTTTTATCAGCAGAGTTCTCGGTGCAAGTGGTGCGCTCAATAAATCTCTTAACATGGGGGGAAATTGTAGAAGAGAGGAGTCTGCGCTGAAACATCACAGGGAGGAAAGTTCCTGAGGGTGACAAAGTGTCCAAAAATGGGAGCCGTCATGTGCAAAATGTTTTAAAGCTTGGAAGGTTTTATTCAGCGTTTGAGAGAGTGCAGATACTCACTGGTGTGTCAAGAAGAAATGAAACACATAGAATTTTAACTTCTCTGGTGGAGGGTCAGACATTTGCTTTGCCTAGATTTTAAGGCTGGTTTCAAAACTTTCATTCACTGGCTTTCTATTGCACATTTAATTATTTTTAGATTTGAATTTTTCAATATTTCACTTACCCCAAATGTATGAACAAAAGAAACAAAAGCTTCCTTTCAAGAACAAATAAAGAGACACGACAGAAAAAGTTATGGAAAATCACACACAAAAGACCTTTTGTTTTAACCCTGAACCTTTTGTATAGAGTGCCTTTTGTTACCTCACACACCACACTCTCAGTTTGTCAGAAATGTACACAAAAAAGGTTGTCTGTTTCTGTAGCAACACTGCCAGCTCTAAGCTATAAAACTATTGATCTGACAATTAATGTGCAAACTATAATTCCCAACCCTGACCCTGTCTTTCGAAAACATAATGATAACACTTCCATGCTTGTCCCCTAATAAAAATGAAAATCAAATCAAATCAATAATTCCTTTCAAAACACCAGACGACAACTTTCCTTTCCTTGTAATTTCCTTGCAGCAATTTGGTATCGATTTGTACTCCAAAACTGAAAAAAGTCACGGAGCAAGTAAATGTGAAATTGCGTAAAGCTTGCAATTTTAAAAAAGTGTTTCAAACATTGATTGCGTAATATCTCCAAACTGACTGGCTTGAAAAGTTAAGAGCAGAAACATTTTAAGATTCAGCTCCCGCGTTGCTCAGGTAAAGGAACAAACAAGTCTATATAAGCTTCTTAGTAATTGGGCAGCATTCAATATCCTGCAGCAGAACGGGGGAACACTGTGGAGAAATACTAATAAGCTTTTGGGTGTGGGAGAGGCAGACGGAGCATGTATAAGTGTGTGCCTTTTACTTTGCATGGTCTGGAATCAGAGGAGGTAACGTGGGTTAAAACTGCAACTGTAACACTGCAAGTTTGCTCACCTCCTTATCAGACAAGAGGAGAGCAAACTACAATGTACTCTTGCGTAAGGGTAGGGTTGGTTGACACATCCTTTTGCCAAGTTTACAACATATATTTAAAAATCAATTTGTAGGTTATTAAAACAAATCAGATAAAAAAAAAATACTATAGGTATCATTATTATTTGCATGTAAATCAAATCGTAGGTAACGCTTTAGATTTAGGTTCCTTAGTTAAGTATTTATCAGATGTTAATAAGCACTAATAGTTTGTTTATGCACTTATAACGCCTTATACATGTTTATAATCCATCAGCCATAACATGTTTGAGTTAATAAACCTCATGTACAGAGCATCAGAGCTGCGTATTACATTATTTTCAATTATCACGCTAATAAATGCTAATGTAAATGCCTTATAAACACATAACAGGTGCTTATTAATGCATTATAAATAGTTTACTAAGGAACCTTAATCTAAAGCGTTACCAAATCGTATTTATACCGAAAATTACTTTCAGGTTGCCATATTTTCGAATTAAGACAGCTTTTTTGGACAATAGGGTGCAGTATATTGGATGAATAAAAATCCTATAACAAAATCTCATTATAACATTTTATGCCCTTAATGCCCAATGTGACGCATAAGTAACGTTACAAATCTCTGACGCTAAAGGCTGGAATTCTAAAAAAAATGTGAGATGTTTTTTTCCTACTTATCAGACGAGACAAGAGTAAACTAAAATGTACCGTTGCGTAAGGGTAGGGTCTGGAAATAAGGCAAGGCAAGTTTATCTGTAGAGCACAATTTGTACACAAGACAATTGCAAGTGCTTTACATAACAGAATAAAATTGCATAAATATCACAAAACAGCTTAAGAAACTGTGCAAATACTCACGTTACTGAATCGAGTACAGTTTTTGGATAACTGTACAATTTGAAGATAATATGTACTTGTACTAATTCTACTCATAGTTGTACCTAGTTACATTTAAAGAGTTACTGAGTAAAACAAGTCCTAACTGTCTTGATTCACAGTTGCTTCACTTGTGTCTCGCTCTTTTCTACATCAACGCAAATAACTAGAAACTATTACTTTGAGTAATAATGCATACTTTTTAAGTTTTTGGCAGCTGTAATGGAGTACATTTTTAGTAACTTTATTTTAAATTACACAAAGTTTGGTACTGGCACATCTTGGTTTGACGTAAAGAAGTATTCATCAAAGGATTATAAAAGGATTATAAGAGCAAGTGGCTAAGTAAGTAAGTGGCTTTTGTGACATACTACTGTTGGGCATTACATCAGATAAATAAAAAAAATGTGTTGTTGTTGTTGTAATGGGCAAGAAACATTTAGGCAGAACAGTTATAAATCAAACAAAGTCAAGCCAAAAACAACAACTAACCTGTTTCTATTTGTATTGAATCTATTTCTTTTCCCTACTTTTGACAGCTCCTGTTTTAGTCATATGACGGATTATTTGGCTTTTTTTTGTATTCGATACCCTGTAACATTACTGTGACTATATTACAATTGTGAATTTGTTCCGAGGTGGGAATCAAACGATTAAAGCTAGTATAAATGATTTTCATAGGTGAAAGGTGGAGGTAGTAAACCTTTGGGACATTACTATTCGCATGATGAATTCTTCTGGTATCTGTAGCTTTAGACCATCTTTTTCAGACAGCAAAGTGAAGCAGAAAGACTCGCCCTCGCCGACAAACTCTTATTTAAAAGTGTTTTACAATTAGACAGTGTGCAGTGGATTGACTTTTCACTAAGTGCTGTTTTTTTTATAATAGCTGGAAAATAAATGTACTCATATACAAGAAAAGTTTTACCCCCAACTTGACAAAGTAAAAAGAACTGTGTTATGGAACGAAAGTCTGTTTTCTAAAGTGCAAAGCCTGTTAAATTAATATTACTTTCTAGAACCTGATATGTTCTTTTTTCCGTTCACTCCGCTCTCTCGCTCCGTCTCATTTCACATGCGACTCGAGGTGCCAGAGCTTAGGAAAATGCGGCCCGCGGAGGATACGTGTAAACAAGCTCATAATCACAAGGTTACTAGTTTGGATTTTGTTGGCTCCACAAGAGAACACAGAACAAGAGGTGGAAACATGAATGGCAAATCAGGGGCTGGTGGGACGTGTGCGGAGCAAAGCTGTGGTTAATATGGTAAGTAAGTGTCTCTGATGATTACTAACAAATATCGCGAGCAGTGTTTTTATGGGAATGGGCTTTCAGACCATTTCGAAGGCTTGACATAAAGAAAAAAACAGCAGGACAGCAATCTTTGACCAAATAACCTCCTTGTCATTTACCACAGCTCAATGTATAACTTACAATCATGCAAGAATTAGATTTACTGTTACATTATGCGTGTAATGATATTCTAAAACATTACAACAAAGATTATGCAATAATGATCAAAAATGCAATAAAACTGACACTCCATTATATCAAACACCCTTCTGTAATCATTTTCCGCATTATGCAATTCACAGTTGTTACGCAGTGACAAAAAATATTACAAAATGTGTGTTTCGATCCTTTTTCCATAAAAATGTAGTAATGTAATATCAAATAAATGCTTTGTATTTTACTAAAGGAGTGAAACAAGGTATATATTACATTTACAACCCTATTTTCATTTGAATATACTGTATATACTTAGCGATGTACCTATTGTTTTCGGTCTTAAAAATGGGAGAAACAGGACTAGTTCCTTTTAAACTTATGTAGAGGTCCAAAGTTATACCCCACTTTGTTTATGCATTCCTAATATCCAAATGATTCAGCGGGATGAGTTTACAGCACGTGGAGTTTACACAAAAACTAGCATGCTGACAGAGCACTTACTTCCTGATTCACTTTATAAATAGAGGCAGACAGCAGTCTCATGATAAGAGCTGCTTTTACACTTTATCTGGGGCATAAACAATCTTACAAGACAAAGTAGTCGGCCATCATAATAAGTAGCGTCTTTTGCATGTTTTTTAAATTGTTCTATGGATCAGTGTGTTCAAAATAAAACTTCAGACAATGTGCATGAGTTAACTTTTCCTCCCGTCTATTAAAACAATTATAAATGAATTGTCTGTGGTGATTCTTCTTGCTCATTCTTTCATCCACACCTTTTCCGTGTCTGTTAGAAGTTTAAAAGTGCACTCTTTCATTACATCCGGTGCCTGGGACCAGCAAGAGGAGTGCGCCATCAGTGAAGAAGATCAAGGATGCAATGAAAATCTCACAAATCATAATTACAAATGCTTCCACTCCTTTACTACGACCCCTGCTATTAAATGTAAGTGTCTGTGATGTCATCCTCCTTTTTCCTGCAGGCTCTGATCCAGACACGAGACCAGCACGTGGACTGGAATGACTCCCATTAGTAAGGGTTTAATGGAAATCTTAGAAATTTTAAAATAGATTAATTAATGTTCATTCAGTGTCTGAGAAGCACTGGTCTTTATGTCTTCTTTGAAATCCTTCCTTCCTTTCTGTCCTGCTAAATCGTTGACAGCTCTACTGACAGAAACGGTTCCTTTGAATGCCCTTTAAAGGTAATAGGCCAAATCATGTCACAGAGAGATATATTCATTTTCATTCATGCATGATTGGGTAATCCATAATTATTCTTCCACATTCTACAGTGCTCACAAATGCTCTGTCCAACTGGATGATGTCATTAGGTGATAATCCAGGAAGTGCACCTCTGTCCATTTAAAGTTTACACACATTTACCATACTAATTCCAACTATTTTAGCAGATACAGTTTTTATTCCCCCACCTGATATCTGTGGCATTTGAATGCTTAGAAATTAGGTTGTAATTCTTGAAGATGTTTTGCTGAGATTTAAGAAAAGAAAGATAAGAAAGAAAGAAAAAGAATAAATGCAAGAGAAATAAGTCTAATGTTACATTCCAGGCAATGCAATAAGAAGCAGGCAAGACAAGCAGGTGGCAGAAGCTCCAAGTTACACACAACTTTTGTGTTGAGGGTTCACCACCTTATCACTGGGTTTGTTGATCTAAAATGGCCCAGGTTACAGGAAATTACATTTATTTAAGGTGTAAATTTCCTGGGAAAGAACCCACAATTCCCCCTGCTTTCAAAGCTGCCTACAAAATCAATTCTGAATTATATCTAGGGACCCTTAATTAATGGACTAATGCCTACAAACATCTTGGCAAAAGTACCCAATAGAATAAGTTTAGTGTGATTGAGAGCAGGGGCACAATTTCAGATTTTGCATTGGGCGCCAAAGGAGATTGGAGGAAAAATATTCTGCATTTTTAATTTTGTTATGAGACTTTAAACATGCTCTGAGTACCTTACATTCTTTATGTTGTTTTATGTACCTTTACATTATCTCATGTTCTGAAAACAAACCAAAAAAAGTCATTAACTAAATGAAACAATTTTTCTGCTCTGTGAAAGGACACGAAAAGAGTGCATCCAGCCAGCAGATGACACTTAGCGCTACACACAATTTAGTCATGTTAGCACTTAAGAGACGCTATGATGCAGTTAGCAGCAGCAGTTATCATGTTTAGACGGCAGAAATGCTCAGAACCAGTTTGGCAATGATTCAAGGACTTAAAACAGCAAAAGAGTCTCAGATAAACGACGTATGAAACCTGAAAAATGTCACTGATTGAGGGAGTTCAGAAGGAATTGTTTTTGATGCTGGGAGCGGATTATCTAGTGAACATTCCTCAAAACAGCGTGAATGCAACTGAATGCAATTTAAGCCATGTTTTTGATGACAGAACATTGTGAAAAAAGTCACTGCAGCAGTATATGTGCCCTTTAATAAAGCTAAATGCAGCAACTCCAGGTATGTTTTGTACGAGGGAACAACAATAAAATTGTTAAAAGCTCAAATTTTTTTTTTTAAATATGTGTCATTTCAGCTGTGAATAAGGAAATACCAATGCTTAGGTCTCCCACACATTCGTCAAATCTGTATAATGCATAATCCCTACAAGAACATGTGCTGATCTGAATCTTCTGGAGCTGCTCATGGGGCTCAGTAAAGACAGAGAGAGAGAGAAGGAGGAAGAGAGGGAAACAGAGGTACAGAGAGAGCGCCGCCCTTTGTGTGCTCTGATTGCGCAGACAGCTGTGAGCGTGTGATGACTCCATTGTTCTGATAAAGAGGGGCGAAGTCTCAGACGCAGAACAGTGGACAGCGCTGCAGCTGTGGCAATTACAGCCACCATCTTGTGACAGTGAAGTAAAGAAATATATGTAACCAACGGTAACTTGTAAGCAGGTACACAACTCACGTAATAAAAGAAGAAGACCAAAATCATATGTCTGCAGCCATCTCAATCAGGATATATAATGTGCATTTTAAACACAATGCATGATGACCCTTTTCAGTTTTGTAAGTTTTCAGGGGTGTTACAAGGGAGTGGCTACGGATGATATATAGGCCACCCCTGATTTTATCGATATTATTGTTGCAAAGTATAACAAATAACATTATTAAAATAAATACAGCTCAATTTTAGCATAATAAGATAATTTTCTTATTATCTGATTTGTCGATTTAAAAAGGAATTAGTTTATTATAGTAGGCCATCATAATAAGTGGTGTTGTTTGTCTTTTCTATGTTCTTTTAATTGTTTTAAATGGACCCCTTGTCTGAAATGAAGTTTTGAAATGCTAACACAGTGAATCAAACTTCAAACTTTGAAGCGACAGCAGGTTTTTTTCAAACTGCTTCTCTCCTCAATGTGCCCTCACCTGATATCTGTGGCATTTTGCATGCTAAGAAATTAGGGTTGAGGTTTTTTTTTTTCCTTTTTTACTTTTCTATCAAATTAAATGGACTCCATGAAGATGTGTACACTTTGCAGAGAATTTAACAAAATAATTGCTTTACTGCCATACTGTGTAACATTCCAGGCAAAGCAATAACATATTCATAGAGACAAGCAAATGGCAAAATAGTACATATACATACGTTTGTTTAAATCTGTATTACAGTGATCCCTCGCTATATCGCGTTTCATCTTTCACGGCTTCGCTGCTTCTCGGATTTTTTTTTACAGTGCGGATATTTTTACAGTGCATCCACTGAACTTCAGTGCACGCACAAGAACGGGACCCTTTGAGTCGTTCATTGCAGTTCTCAAATATAATCGAAGATGGCATATCCGTTTATAAAAATCTTGTTGCTCAGAAAAAGAAAGAGCGCCAACAACTACCCATAACCTGCGCCATCCGTAGAAACAGACGCTACAGCGGAGCGGAGTCAGGACGAAGAGGCACAGACTGTGAAATACACCAGTGACAATGTTTCCAACCTTGTATTACTATATTAAAATTATTGTTTTAAACAAATTTGGGGCTTTAAAACAGGATTTGATTTTTGGTTTCATTCCATAGTTCAGTATTGCATTGTAAAATAATAAAAAATAAAGCTGACTACTTCACGGATTTCACTTTTCGCGTGTTATTTTTGGAACGCAACTCCCGCGATAAACGAGGGATCACTGTATTCTAAATTATTTACTCACAAAAACATGAACTTTAATGTTGAATTCTCAAAATGATCTCCTTACACTCCACACCCAGCCCTGGTGCCACCCTTGGGAGTGAGAAAAGTCTGGACACGCCTCTGCAAGATTTTCTAATCCATAGTTACATGTTTTTCAGTGCACTATAGAGTAATTCATTGGTGTATGTTGCACAGATTGGTAATATGCAGATTATTATTTACATAGCTGTCTTTGAAATTAGTTTTTGTATGTCCATGTCATACTCTGGACATTTTTCTTGTTTGCTTCAGTCACATTCTGTAAAGTCTTCTGCGATAACTGCAGTATGTATAATGGAATATGTATGTATGTATTTATGTATTTATTTATGCATATGTGCAAAGTAAAATCTACAGTCCACACATAACCACAGTTGAATGTCAGTTACTGTAGGTGTCCATTGTATGTTGTCGTTACCTCAATCTGCAGCAGCGCCTCCTCCCTCTGCCTCAGCACCTCCACGTCCTCTTCACTGATCTCCGAAAGAAACGCTTGGACCGAATCTTCCGCTCCCAACGCATCGAACAGAGGCCCCTCGTCGTGTGTGTCCACCAGCGGGGTCTGCGGGCTCTGCAAGGGAAACGAAGGTTAGAATCATCGCTGTTAGGTCACGTCGACTTACGGTTCAATTAAGCTATTGTCAATAAATGTAGCTTTTCTTTGCAACAGGAACTTCTTTTTTCTTTCTTATTTTTAAAATCATCTGTAATTTATTTGCATGAAAGCTGAGGAGAACCAAATAATTAACATCTACAACGCATTAATTGTTTACTTATGTGTTTAATTCTTTTTCAGTGACATCGTTCATTACAAAAAATAATTTGGTTTTCTGATAATTAAATATAAAGGTTCTTATTTCAGACCAGTGTTTATTTGGTTTACCTGACAGTTTGAAATGCTCACTGGCAATCTTCACTAGAGTGTCAGATTTGAAATATAACATACATCGGAAACAGAGAGGGTGTTCAGCACACGAAAAAAGGAACACATGACAGAATGTGAGAAGGAAACAGTCAGGGCGTGCACACGAGCAACAAAACAAAAAGCTGGACAAGAACAACTCAAATCCACTATTTCTGATCACTGTAAAAGAGAACCACACTATGGACTGGGAAGGAGCAAACATCATTGGGACAGAGGGCAACAAACATTATCGCTGGATTAAGGAGTCAATTGAAATACAGAAACATGCCCAGAGGACTATGAACCGGGACGAGAAGGATTGTTTGCTTGCGCACACCTGGGATACTGTCCTAAAGAAGTCAGACTGCAGATGGCGCTATCGTTCTACCTCTACCGGTAAGACAACCGAGCCAAAACCTGTGTAAATCAGCTGACAAGCCACGTCACAGCAACATCGAGCGACACTGAGATGAAGATTGCGAGTGAGCAGTCGAAACTGTCAGGTACACAAAACAATCACTGGATTGACAAATTGGAATAACAACCTTTGAATTATGATTATTGTGGTGGAATTTGTTGCCAGATTTCAGATTTTTCTAGCTGGTTTATGGTTCATATCAAATTAATGAGCTATCAACATGAAACAAAAACTGGCACAAACGTCAATGTCTTATTTGTCATTGTAAACAACTGTGAACTTATTACTACACAGTATCTTCGGAATATTCATTTGACAACAACTCCAAAGGCGTGATTGTTGTCAATTGAAAATACTTTAAAACAGAAGATTAATCTGACAAGATTGTGAGGCCATTTCCAAAGAAATAATGAAAAGGTTCAACAGATTTGGATTTATATTTTGGGTTTTTCTTACATGAAAAGTACATCTCCCGTGGAGTCACATAGACAGTGTTAATGTGTCAGTGTTTCAGTATTTCTGTTTATTTTAATATTTTCTGCAGAGACTTGTCCTGGTCCATTTCTTGAAGTTATTTCATTCAAACATTTGTATTTATCATAAGGTAAAGGAAATTGGGTAGTTAGCGTTACAATCTCAGTTTAGTTGTGGCATAATTTTAGATCCCTATGTGGTAAAGACAAGTACTATGGCTACAATATTACTAGTCTTTCTTAACATAGCAAAGCATTTGACTTTCTAAGGCTGAACTAATACACAAATGGGATCATGCAACAACCTCTATACCTTCTATAAGAACCACATGTAACCAGTTTTTATTACAGATTTAGGTGTTTAAAACTCAAGACTGTATTTTCCTCAAAAAGAGCTTTTGCTGCTGCTGCTGTTTTTCTGCCGGTGGTGACCTTGTCTGCCCTTGGTCTCCTCTGTGCCACTGACTCAGTTTCCACCTCTGCACTGGCTCCAGTCCACTCTACAATATTAAATAAATGAATCAGAAAAATACTGTAACTCGCACTGATGTCAAGTCTTATAATACTCTGTAATAAGACTCTGTGGATATTTCAAAAGAAGACATAATTAATGTTGTTGGAGTAGGTATTTGTGAAAGCTAAAATCCTAAAATCTTTTCTCTCTTTTAATTTATCAACTACAGACCAAAGACTAGCATTTTCTTTTGTTTGTTTTGCAGCTCACAACTACTGTTATTAGCCTGATATACTCTACCTCACTCTGCGTCCACACATGTTGATTTGTTGCATCGTAAGCTGGAATTTTGCAGACAACATTTTTTTTTTCCTTCTTATCCATTCATTTACATTGTTTTAGGTGACAAAACATAAAATACCGATGCTAAGGCGACCAAAAACAGTTTAAAAAGCAAAATCAAGCACATTATGGGACCTTAGGATTATATAAAGTCAGAGTCTATTAGAATGTGCGAGTGGTCCTGCTCCTCTCTCTCTCCACAGCCCACTCCAGCCGCACAATGTAACACAGCCTCACCTCTATGTGGGCCGATAACTGCATGCTCACATAAACTTCAAAACTCTGCAAAACCCTGGCGCTTCAGTCATTTGTTTATTCACTGCCAGTTACAGAATACCTCAGAATAAATGATAAACATCAGCCACGTAGGAGTAAAATTAGCCTTTACTTCAAAACACTGTGTGGGTTTCCCTGGTTGCCATGGTTCACCGAGAAATAAGCAACTGCGCTTTTATGCAGTGTTAAAGAGGCAGGGTTATTTAAGAGGGATTTCATTATATTATAATGCATGCTCATTTACAGATCAGAAATGAAATGGGTTTTAAATGTAGCAGAATATTTATTGTTCATTTGAATCAGTGTTAAACATTTTCATTGCGCTTCTCAGTTGCTTTTGTGTTCCGGTTCGAGGTTTCAGCGCAGCAGGATTTGCCAGGTCATGTGTCACCAGTTAAAGGAGAGTAACATCCCTCAGGACAAAAGTCACCTCTGTGTCCAGCAACCTGGGCATCACAGTGTCCGCTCCTCTGTTCTGTATAAACCTTTTTTGCCACCTGCTTCTCTCCATAGTGATGTTCCTGCTTTGCCTGCAATGTCTGTGATGGCTCAGTGCGCACTCGATTAAGTTCCAATTACATCGCTGTTGGTTCAGTCAGTTAGCCTTGCAGCGTGAATTCATTAATAAACAAAAAAAAGTATTTGTTTCATTTCAAAAGGGACATTAATCAACCTCAAACAATGTAAATTTGTCCGAGTTAACTGATCTGAGCTCATTTGCATCGAACGTCCGTTAGCCAGATATCAAAAAGACATCACAAAAGACAAATACAATGATTTAAAATTTGAGCTCATAAATCTCTTTCGACCAGCTACTTTTTTAGCATTATTTTTAAAAGACACGAACGTGGGAGACTCTAATGGCTTCAGGCACAGTGTTGGGAAGCTCTGACAGAGAAGATGGCCTGACCAAATATAGTTCTTTTGCGAGGAATGATTCAGTCTTCTCTCACTGCTCCTCTGGTCACTCTGCCCTCATCCATATGTGTCATCCAAACGCTTTTCTGATCCAATTCCAAATGCTTTAACTTTCACCCTGGACTGATTGCAGGAGGAGCCACTCTGACATCCCCTGCTTAGATTGGTCTCGGGGGGCTTCTTAAGTGTGGCTGTGGTGTTCCCGCTGGCCCTAACGCACCACTGTCAGATGGAAAGCTCTTTTTTATCGAACCGGTGACAATGTGAAAACACCTTAAACTATCTCATTTGATTATGTTTTTATTGGTAAACAAACACCAGGAAAAATATGTATTTCTACTTTGAGCAGGCTCGCCTCTCCACAGACCTGATCTGTAACTTGGTCTGGCTGTGTCATCTGCCTGATTCATAGAAAGAGATTTGTCTAACATCATACTGAACGAGACATCTCCATGGAGACAAGCAGACATTCCATCATTTATGTTACAGACCTTAAAACACCCCAGATTACACCGCTATAGCACATTCACAATTACTATCCATTTTAATCTGATTATTGATTTAGTAAATTAGTTATAAGCTATAAATTGCTTGTTTGTATTTGTATGTGAATGGTGAAATTATTTCAAGAAGACAGTAAACACTGGCCTGGTTTCAGGAAGTGGAGAAAGAGTCTGGAGAAAGGGAAATAGGGGGTCCCATTTTTTATCATCAACTGTATTTGTCATTCTTTTTCTGAACGTCTGTGCCTAAAGGTGATGTAATGTGAACTGAAAACACATTCACATGGACACAGCAAAACCCTTCAAATCTCCATGTGTCTTGAGCAGAATTTTACAGCCACAAAACCTGGTCTCCCGGTGAACACTGCTCAACGTGACAGCACTGTCTGGGGCATTTTTCACATGGAATCACAATTCACAACACTCCAGCTGACTTTCCTCTCACCTCCATTCACTTTTCTGCCTCAAAAAACCTGCAAAAAAAAAAAGGAAAAAAAACCTCCTCCCTTCTACCCTCCAATGACAAGCTTTCTGACAAACTGCGCGATGTGTTACTAAGTGAATAGCAGCCTGTGGAGCTGTCAGGGAGCACGCGGTTCAGTATTGTCTCCAGATAATGTGAGTAAACTGCATTTGGGTGAAGTGGCGTGATGGTTTTGTGAGCAGAGGCAGCTCCACAGTGGACAGCGTGCACTTACCCAAAGCAAACATGTCAGCTCCTCAGGGCCCGGCCGGTGCTTCAGATGTTTTGGAACCACACATCACTTGTCAAGTGTTGAGTTTATTTTGGTTCAGACCTGCTAAACGATATACTTTATGATTTACTGATTGGTACATAAACATAAGTGGATTTTGTTGGAGACGTCTAGGAAATATTTGGTCTCATCCGAATTTTAAGATGCTAAATGGCAAATTTTGTGTCAAAAAAGTCAAAAGTGTTCTAACTCTATTGTGTAATGAATGTAATCACACACAGATCTAGTTTATTGGGTTGTTCTATGACTCTTTTGTCTACTTTAAAAAATAAAAATAAAAATTACATTGTTTTTGCAAATGTAACTATCTCTAAGGATATTTTGCACACTTACAACAAACGTAGCAGGTTTCTATGGTAACAGTCGATTTTTGACATTCCATCACAAGCTATATTGGCAAAAATCAGCCACAACAACAAATAAGATTTGGATATTGTTATCAGTTGAACAAATAATCTAGACCATCCCTAACATTGATATAGAACTTATTTGGACTTGTCTTTGTCTTATATTAGACCATCTTCAACATTTAACAGAGTCTAATGTTGTCATTTCTGTTCTATTTTTTTTTCCAAAAAAGCTGTGAACACATTACATTCATAATAATTTACATTTAATAATTTACATGCCTCATGATATTGTTAATACTGTTTAATTGTATATTTATTTTGCAAAGTCTTGGTTCTTCATTGCTATTAAATATTAGATGTGTTGAAACTGACAGCTCCACTACCTCTCAGAAGAGTTATACATCTGAATTACCCTTTTTATCAATCAGTAAATGACCATTGCTCTGGCAGTTTCCCTTGTTTATGGCCACAGTGGCTTGAAGTGTACCACATAATCTGAAGCTAATGAGTGAGAGGACAATAAAACTATGATCTCCAAGTTAAAACATCAAATTCAAGAAAGTAAATTTGCATAAGAAAAAAGCCTGCACAACTTGGATTCGTTTTTGATAATCCGCAGATAATGAGTCCACCCAGTTAAGGAACAAATCTCAATTATCAAAAGCTTAACGTGATAACCTTTGATATCAATCTCATTTAACGGAGAAGAGTCAAACAAAACCAACTCATACTTCACTCCAGACGACAGAAGTGAATGACTACCAACTTTCAGGTGAAGGTGATTTTTTCTTCTCTGTTTGGTACGACTGCTCGGCTAATTCGTGATTGTGAAGCCACCGCGGGTCACGGAGCATAGAGCTGCCCCGGCTGAGTCACTTCGCACAGTGGGCCGGCCAATAATGAATCACAGGCGCTAACACCAAATCTAAAGGTACAGTGGCATTATCTCCTTTCACAAATGTATCCTACACCTGTCGCCTGGATACATTAGCATGTCACGCAGCCACAAAGGCCGATCATCGCTCTGACAGAGAGAGATCACGTTCATAAATAAAGTTAAGCTATTAGGCTCCTGTTGTCTGCTCTGGTTCACTGTGATCATGTCAGAGTCAAATGAGGTAAAAACTGCTGGTCCAGACTGAAATGTGTTTAAACAAAATAAAATAAACGTGATTAGGCACTTTTAACCAATTATTGTTGAGTGTAACTTTAATGTTATTTTAGTCAATATTGAATTTTAGTTTTTAGAATATTAGTGAAGTAGTAATGACAGTCATGTTTTTTAATTTTAGTTTATTTTTACACCAATTAAGTTGCAATTTATGACAAAAAACACATTGATTACAGTCAATGGTGAGTAATGACAATTTCTCCTGTAAAAGCTCAAAACACAACACAAATGTGAAAAAGATGCTACAGTCTAAAAACAATTATGCAAGTCCACAACATTTAATGAGTTTGTTGAGGAAAATATTTGCTGTGTGGCAGTTAAAGTGTCCTAAATCTCCAACTGCCATAAGCAAACAAACTAGTTAAGCGCTGCACAACCGGAGAAAAAACAAGAAACTACTTCCACTTTCCATTTTGCCGGATAAAGTAATTTGAGCAACCAATAGCTCCAAGGACAAAACTTAGGCCAAAAAACTACATTTATAGGTTGTGCTGCCCATAATTCTGCCACTCAGTCGAAACGTTGAGGGGCAAGTAAAATTATACAATCCAAAATCTCCTTTAAGGCAAAACGAGGCACTTTTCACGTTCACAAGTTTAAATTCATGTTTATGAGCACCATTCTGAGGGCTTCTACAGATTCAATTTAGTGAACATTTTGTCTTCTGGCTATATATATATTTGCCATCACTCGAGTTTATGAACCAGCACAGTACCATAGAGTTTGGGACCTTAGAGAGTTTGGATTTTACTGCCAGACAACATGGGGCTGCTCTTTCGACGTCCAAACAAGCTTCTGTGTGCCAGGATTTAGAATGACCTCTCTTAACCTGCATCAAGTCCATCTAGAATCAATATAACGTTACCCATTTTATATTGTGATAAACTACTACTTATAAAAATATATTCATCTTTTCACCATCCCCAACAGCCTTCACTAGTCTATAATTTTTGCAACTTTTCTTTTATGACTCCTGTGCAGCATCTAAACTAATATGTTTTACTATCTCGTTGGACTAATCGATAATACGCGTCCAAATATTTGCAGTGTGTCCGTAATAAAGATCGACTTTAATTTGTTAACCATATTTTCCGCGTGCAGTTTTATGCCTTTGTTTTGGAGCGGCAATAAGTGAGTTGTTGTCTTGTGCTGTGCTGTCGGCAGCCAATTTAGTCGCAGTCAAAGAAGGTGATAAAGCAATCTCAGTAATGAATAGTATGCAGCAGTGATGAATGGCAGCCTATACAGACCACAATGAGCAAGCTTTAAAAAGTTTGGGTAACTACTTCCTGTTTTTTGTTTCTCGTGGGGAGGAAGTAGAATTTTTACTCTATTTATTAAAATTTTTAATTAAACTTTTGTCTTGGTTGCAAAGCAGATTAAATTCCAATTGTATGCTGAGGTTTCTTGTGTAGCCTTTATTGAGGACTGAGAGCAGCACAAGTACTGCTGCACACTGCTGTTGTGTTCTTGGGCAAGGCAATTCAGCCACAGTGCCTTAGTGCAGTGTTTTTCAACCTTTTTTGAGTCACGGCACACTTATTTTGGTTGAAAAGATACCACGGCACACAACCTACTAAAACATTACAAAATCAGACTTTTTAGTTTAAAAAAAAGTTACATAATGTGCCAAATAATGTCCGTGCCGCTGATGGTGATTGTTTTTGCTTTCTTTTTTGGTGCAGAAGTATGTTCAGGACACTCAAAAATGGTAACTTTTCCAATTCAAATAAAAAATAAATCAAAATTGGACATTTTTTCAAGGCACACCTGGCAACACCTGAAGGCAAACTAGAGTTCCCTGGCACACTGGTTGAAAATCAAGGCCTTAGTGGACTTAGGCATCAGTGTTATTATCACAATAAATTGAAAGGGTGTTCAAATTGTGCGCGGCCATGCAGTACCAGCTCCAGCCACTTGGAGTACAAGCTACTGCAGCATAGAAGGAAATCAGCAATAACGGCAAACTAACTTTGTACAAAAAACATCACATTTACACCATACATGCAACAACACCATTCTCTGAACAGTGAATTCAATTTGACCCCGTTGCCCCAGAAAACATTATATAATTCAAACTTTAAAGCCTTCCAGAGAAAAGAGAAATGTAATCTTTGTAGAACAACAGTAATTCCAAAGAAATATCAAACCATCTTACCTTCTTCTTCTCCATGTGCGTCGGAGGGAGCAGTGCCTTTGAGCGCTCGGCAATTTTCTGTCAAACAAAGAGAACAAAGACAAACATTTCAGACACCCAGCTGCATAAAACATTCACAAATACTATTTTAGTTATCTGAAATTATATCAATAAACGTTATTTGAAGTTACCTTTTGCAGGTCCCCATAGCGCTGCACTGCATCTGAAAGCTCACTCTTTAGTCTGGTCAGGCGGAGGCGGTCTTGCTGTAGATAAACACATAATTTTACATTTTGAAAACCGACACAAATAATGTCATAATACTCTCAGAACCCAATATATACATTTGCTATTGAAGGGCATATAAATAATGTGTTGAGATACCCCAGCTTTGGTCAGTCATGCAATGTAGAACTTTATTAAAAGGAAGCAGATGTTTTTAGCCCTGTATCTGCTTAAAGGCTAAAACTCCTGCTAATGCTACACTGGTAAACAGGGGCAATTTTAAAGTAATCAAGTTAAGTGAAGTCTGGACTATTAAACGACAAAGAAGCTTGATGGAAACTGACTAGTGTGACGTAAAGAAGTTAAATAGGTTTCATAGAGGCGTTCTGAAAAGGGAGACTAACTAAATAGTACCACAAAGCTTTCTCTTTCCACTCAAGTCCACCATCTTCAGGGACATATTAAACATCTCATTCACCTGCGATTTTGACGTGTTCATATTGAAGACCGTGAGACTTAACTTTATTCTGTGTATTTTTGGATGAAGTAGCAGAACAAACCCGTGAGGAGCCACTGATGATGTCCGAGAGCTGTTTGATGAGCTGGCTGGTGGTGGTGATGACTTTGTTGGTCTGCTGTTGTGTCGAATGTCTGAAGAAAGATGGGACAAAAACACAAACAATATTTTTATTTATTAAGACATTTTAGTTTAATTTATTGTCTAAGCACAGTGCAAAGTGTCAACTCTGATCACTGTGAAAAATAAAGATGAAACATTGTCATGCAGCTTCATTCAGCACTGGTTGTTTGGTAAATGGACCAAACGCCAACGTCAGAACTAGAATAGTAGTTCTTTTTTCCAGTTGTATGATTTTGCGTAGAGCTGCTGATCTCGACAGCAAGTGCACGCTATACAGAACACAAAGCCGTTTTCAAGCCGCCCAGAGAAAGGGAGCATTGTTGACTTGGTGACGCACATGAACAGTGAACGTTTTGCACATCAATCAAACAACTTCATGTAACAATTTAGCTGCAAGACCTTTCTCTAGTTTTCTATTGAAATAAATATAATTCCTTCTGTGATAATAATGGAAATGTGGGAGGAAAAGCATGTCGTTGCACTATTTTCTTCTGATTACCTCGTCATCCAGCCCGAATCCCTGACTTTATTTGAAACAACTGCCCTTCTCAGAGTGGACAGTTCAAGTTTTAACCACTCGAGCCTGATACAGAGGTAAATCACGTATCAGTCTCCTCTCTGCACTCCTGCTCCTGGCTCCAAAGCCCCGTCAAGGTCAAAGTGTAGAGTCGGGTCGTATTCATAACTTCACCGCCAGTACATTGGGTTAACACACTTATTAAATATCTATCCCGGCAGGTCAGGCTATAGGCTTACTGTACACCTCCACACAGCACCCAGGGGCCCTCTCGTCTCCTCCAGCCCCACACAGAAGAGGCCTGTCCTGGGCAGATAGCGGCGAAGGCAAACATACCTCCACTACCACATTCCCTGCTCAAATATTGATCTTCACGGAGTTATAAAAGCAGAGGGTGCACCGGGGATGTGTCGCTCTCAGCCTCATGCAAAGCCAAGGTTTCACATCGTCCCCAACCTTTCAAACTTCCAACTGCAATATCAAAAATGTGACTAACTTTCAGGTGCAGAATAATTAGTTTGAAAGTGCACTGAGCTAAACATTAAATCAAATAAAACCATACAGCTGGAGCAATGTTTTTCAACCGTTTTTGAGTCACTGCATGCTTTTTTGGTTTAAACAATTTTGCAAATCTACAGCATTACCAGATCACATTTTTAGTAAAACAATGTGGTAGATATATAATGTGGTGAATATTGTTATTGCCTGGTTGTTTGCATTTGGCACTAGTGACCGTTTTGCTTTCTGTTTTGGATCAGAGGTTTTCCCAAGTCAAAATGGTAACTTCAGTTAAATCATGTGTGGACATTTTGTCAAGGCATTAACATTCATCAACATTCAATTCATAATAAAATCAATAGTAATTTCCACTTATATTTGCAAACTGTTTACAATTGTTCCTTGTTTGATCCTGGTTTTATCCCAGTTTGGGTCTAATATGGACCAGTTTAGGACCAAGTAATCACACTTATCATTGTTTGGTCCTAAATTGAGCTCATTTTAGTCTTGATGTGGACTTGATTGATTTGATCCTGTTCTAGTCCTTGTTGAGTCCTGCTCTAGTTCAGGTTTAGTTTGGGGTTTAGTCCTGGTTTTGATGTAGGTTAACATGTGTGACTGCACTCTTAGTTTGGTCCAGGTTTAGTTGAGGTTTGGAACCAGTTTTGTCCGAAATGTGGCATGATGCTTACGCAGCCTTAGTGAGGATTGTAGGTTTGACAAACAGCTATACCAGAAATGTATGCTATTGTTGTGTCATCGGGCAAGAAACTTCACTCGCTATGTCAGATGTGTAGGATCTGAGAGACGAATGACATATGTGGTTAGGGTTTGGTTTAGGGATTCAGATATTCAGAAATTATTGCGACTATCAAATTGTATAATGCAGTTCTCACACCTGATACTCCTGTTTTGGCTCTAAATGTTTAGATCTAATTAACTAAAAGTAATCATGGTGTACCTCATTTCCATAAAATGCACTTCACTTTCTGAACTGATTTTGCCAATAAGTGCAGATTTGTTCCCATTTGTAATGTGGCAATGTGAAAGGAAAATGTCCTCCTTAGAGAAGAAATGTAAAAGTCACATTGCTAAAATATCTATAACACCATCTGGAAATCTCCACAGATGAGGGTTCAAGTCATTTCGAAATGTCCGGAAAAGTAGAAATTGTGAAGGAGGTTAATTTAGTGACAGAAAGCAAAAGAAAGTTTAACTCGGTGGCAATAATTAAATTGGATGTGTGCCAGTGTCTCCTCCTGCTGTCACAAAGTCATTACAGTGCGCACACGTGGAGCGCTTTTACAATGGGACAGCACCGTAAATCTGAATGAGCTCAGATTAGGAGAGTGATCGTAAAATTAGGGAACAAAGAATGTCACTTTGTGTTGTCACAGTGTCAAGTGCACATCCATTAGTCTTTTACTGCTGCTGGGGCAAATTCCTGTCCAACTGTTAAAATACAAGACGACTATTAATTTGTCCCAAATCTATAGAACGAGGTTTTAAGTCTTAAATACTTCAGGTGCATCTACTTTCTCAAGCATTAAAATAACAGTGGCATTATAACATGCACTCAATCCTAAAAAAGAATATAGGTTAGATTCCTGGTCATTGTGGCCTCGTTGAGTTGAGTTTGCATGTTCTCCCTGTGTCCGTGTTACCTCATGGTTTCCCCATTAACATACATGTTCCAGGGATATTCTCTCAGCCAAGCTCTAGGTCTGAAAGGTGGTCCCAGGCATTGTTGCCAGGCAACCTTGACTTGAAGATAAAGACTGTTTGTTGAACAAATGATCTTATGTACATGTATGCATTCCAAATGAGACTAATACATATTATTGTTTATTGAGGACCTTTAGTATTTCTTTATCAGGTCAGAATAGGTTACGGTTGGCCTTTCTTGTCTCTGTTTAGGGAAATTTGTCTTCTGCATTTGAACCTATCCTTCAATGCCACTGGGGCCACCTGTCAGGAGCAGAGTGCCCAGAGATCCATCTCGAGATCTTGAGCTAGACTTGGTTTGGACCGATAGGATGTTTTATCAATGGTGCATGTTTTGGGTTGATAGTGCATTCTAATGAACATATGACACATTCTTGTAATGAGACACATCACACACACCACAGCCATGCGTTCATTTCTCTCCATTGTCCTGCATTTGCTCTCACAAAAACATTCTGTCAAACACACAGAAGCAAACTGGCGGAGAGATGGATGAAAGACACAACTGATACAAGGCTTGGATCTCCACAGGCCATGTATTTATATTTTTTTAGGAAAAAAACTCAGGTTTTCAGTAGGTTCCTGTTGATAAATCCATATCTGCTATTTTTGTTGCATCTAGTCTGAACCATATTGACACATCACTGAACTGTTTATTGATATAATAGCATGAAACTACAAGAGGGCAGCCCAGGTGAACTTATGAATATTCTGAAAATTGGCACCTGCAAAACGTGAACCTCTCCGGCAGCAGCTGCAAAGTGTCTAATCACTAAAATGATTATAATGTGGAAGTAATGTGCCCCGCTTCCAGCACAGCAGTCTGTACCAAAAAGAAAGAAAAAAAAAAAAAATCAAACTTTCATGCAGCTCAAAGATTAACAAGTGCTAAACCGCGGCTTGATGCGTCATCGTTTAGCTGCAAAGCGCCAGTCAACGTGTTGGGGATTATTTTGAAATCTCACTCACAGCTAATGCTCAATGATGTTTGCAATCCCAAATCACACCACAAGAACTACAGTAGCGCGTATAGCTGGCAGCCTCCGTTACAGCATGACAAATAAAAACGCAGCGGGCGACAGAACCGGCAGCTGAAATGCAAAGTGTGAAAATGTATACAGAGGAAAACAGTCAGCAGAAAGACATCCAGCGTGATAATGGATGGTGTCTAGTGTGGTTATTATTGCGAGGTATTTTATAAAGGACTCTAGGGATTTGACGGTAAAAGATTAAAAGACATTTCTGACACCACTCTCCATTTTACTAACAAATGTAAAGAGCGAACAAACAACAATTATTGCACCATTTGTCAACCACTCGGCTGCACAGCTCCCTGGAGCAGAGGAAATATCAGCACAGAGGACTAAAGCAAGTCAAAATGGCTTTTAACAAGAGGTTTTGGAAAGTAAAATAAGTACTTTGGATAAAAACTAATGCTTGTTTTGATCAAAGTTGGTTTCCAACCAAAGTGAAAAAAAAACAATTCAAGTGTTTTGAATTGTTAAAAAACGAAAGTGGTTTGCCAGAGACAGTAATTTCAGATATATTATGTGATAAGGAGAAGGAACAACAATATGAGCCAAAAAGAATTGGTTAAGAGCCTCCCAGATCTTGCTAACTCCATACTAAGTCTATACAAAGTAATATTAGCAAATGATTCATTTTAGTACATTTTTCACACTACAGATTTTTTAGTAATTTTAGCTCAGCTTTTCTATTTTGCTTCCATTTGAAATTATACTTGTCATATGTTACAGGATAAGAAACAGTTAACATGAGCCAAAAAGTAAACAATAAAGGTCGAAGCAGATGAATGGACTAACAGCTGACTTTTGTTTTATTTATTCCATTTTGTCCACCATCTGACATAACTATCAAGCTGCTGGGCGTTAAACATAAAATAAAAAAATAAATAAATGCTGTTACCCACCCATTATTTCCTGTCAAATAAGCCATTCTGGGATGAATCAGGTTTAATTTGTTCTCCAAATCCGCAAAAAACATGACAATTAAAAAAATGTAGGCTTTTTTATTTGGATTCTTTCTGGATTTTTTTTTACTTTATGACAAGTCCCTAAATCTTATTTTTAGTTAAACTAGCTTCAGCTTTTAAAGAGGAATTCAAAACCCAACAAAAGCTCGAACTACAGTAAATCAGTGCATACATTTATTTATATTTATATTTACCAAAGAAAATCTACTCATGTTTTACTTTCACTTAACAGTGACTGTGACTGCTCTTGTTCTAACTCTATATTTAACATAGAACATCTAGTAGAGGTGTGGCGACTGATAACACAACCTCTGTATCTGTGAGTTAATTGCTTTGTATTTATGGTTGCTGTTGTTGTTGTTGTTTTTTGTATGCACTCTTTTACCCAATTAATATGAGAGTACAAGACCAAAAACATGTCTCATCAACAATGTTTGCATCCTTAAATGACCTCAGCTTCGACCTCAAGGTCTCTGTATTGATCCATATAAACATACAGCTTTACACAGCGCTGCCTAATCAACTTAAGAAAGTGCCAGGATTGACATTTGGAGTTTAAGCAAATTCAAACGACCCTCCCGTCTCCTCTGTGATTACTTAGTGAGTATTAGGCCTAAGTTGACTAGCACACTTCTGCTTGAGGAGGGATTTGCTGACTGTGGCTAAAATGTGAATAACCCTGACATTATCCCTTAAATATGTAGTCAGAATGTGAGCATTATAGAGGCTCATAGCAACCTTTAGTCCTTTGTGTAGGTCAAGCTCCGAAAATGCTGCTTCCTACACTTTCCATAATACAATCAGTGGTACATTAAATCCCAAACGCCCTGCAGAAGTCCACTATGTTCTTTATCATGAGGTCTATGCACTGTAGCATGACTGTATCAGGAAAGAGCACAGCGCATTCATCTAACGGTCGTATTATAGGTCTGGGCAGAGGCTAAGTATTTCTATATGAGGAGCATTGACCCTTGACTAAATTACTTTGTACTGCTTTATGTTCTGATTGCTTGCACATTTGTTTCCAGCTATGCGTGATCAAGAAAAGTTTGTTCTGCAGTTCAGTTCCAACTTTGACCAGTGCGTTATTGTGTATGAGACTTCACCTATGGTCCGATATCCAAAACCTGGTGTGATATTGATTGGGATTCGCGTGTTTCTGTCATATTTCTGACCTATTGAGATTCAGCTGCAGCTTTGACCTGCCTTTTGTCACAGACTCTGCTTTTGAGCCAGCAAGTAACAACATTGTGACCATACCACCAGCCGCCACTGCCAATAACCAACTCCTAACTACCCTCAGTGAGTGATGGTGGTCAGATGGATCTACAGACTTACAAACATTGAGTGTGGAAGTTAGAGATGTGGCCCTCAACTATGTTTAACAACCAGGTTAAGGTGATTGATTTCTTCACACAGATGACAAGCTAAGATGAGCGTGATACACACACAGATACTTGTGAGGTGCAAGCTTCCAATTAGCCAAACTGCAGAAGAAAATTGGCATTAGTGACAATTGTGTCTATAGTGGCAATCCAGTATGAGTAATGTTGAGTAAAGTAGCTATCAAGTAGGTGAGTCGAATATAATTAGAGTCAATGGCATCAAATTTGAAGTATGCCAGGTTCTCTTTTTATTATTGACTATGGTTCGTCTCGTAGGCAGCAGAGTGAAGGTTTCAAATGACATTTTGGTAGCAGCTACAGTCAGTGATTGTTTGGTTTGGACATGAGAGATTTGAGAGTTTGTTTTTAAAATCCAGACCAAATGACAACTCCAAGTGGTCCTTCTGTCACTGTCCCCCTGTGGATTTAAGGGAGAAACAAAGAAATCTATTCTTAAGAGTGGCTCTAGAGCAAGGTACAGACACATCTGTCAATATTATTAATAAATGGCATATAGTTTCAGATTACAATTTAAAAAAACGTCAATAATATGCAACATTTGTGATGTCCAATGTTACATATATGTAATCTAACTTTTAGAACATATTATAATTGATTGAATTTATACATTTTGCTGTCATAAGAACATATTTTCAAATAGTTCTCCGAGTTGTTTATTGAATTCCTCGCTCTCACCTATCACCAAATAATATGTTGCATTATCCAATAAGGATGCTATTAGGTAATGAAAATAGTGATTGTTCAGGTCACAATATGATTGTAAGAAATAAAATATATGCAAAAAATCATGCCTAAATCAATCATGCAAAAAATCAAGCAACATTAAGTATTTAGACCTAAATGTAAAGCACTTTTTTTTTTTTTTAATCTCTCTAGCTGTTTTTGTCACATTAGTTTTATTTTGTCATTGAGGAAGTGTAATTCCTTAAAGCTGATCACAAAATTGAAGAAGAATAATGTGTTTGACAGTGGGAATAAAAGAAAACTAAACATTTCACAGTTGTTTGGTCATGAATTGGTCTGAATTATAGTGAATAATAATCGTTAAATTGTAATGTTTCTTCTCATAATAATCATAACACTAAAACTGAATAGTTATAGCATCCCTAGTAGCATTAGTAGCATTCCTATTTGACAATGATTTAAAGAAAATCATAAATATCTCTGTATTGTTGTGTTTTTGTGTGTTTTTCACTGGACGCTGAATCTGGCAATAAATTGATTGACAACAGTAATGTAAAAATGTATTTGATGAGGAAAAAACTAAAGTTAAACACAAAGCAACAGTTTCTTCTCATTGGTAAGATAACAGCACAGATAATGCCACTGAAAGCCAGTTTAATCAGTATTAGTTTCAGCGGCTCACGCAGAGGAAACTCTTTCAAACTCCCTCCTCCTCTAAAAATACAGTTCCGCTGATGAGCTGTGATGTATCATGGATGAGTCAGACCGTGCCCTGCCCACCAGCGCCCCCTGTTACCAAACAATGAGATCTCGCCCACTCCTGCGGACCCCCGAGAAGACCTGAGCGCGCGCTGTCTCAGAGTCTCCGATAGATACATGCGCTGGCCACACTCCTCCTCAAGAAACCCACAAGAGCACAGCGGACGCAAGCAGCACGCACAACGATTACACAACGTCTCCATAAGTCATGATGGAGATGACAAGCTTAAACAATTGATAGAAATATGAATAAAATGTCGCAATTTCATGTCAAAGCACAGATTTCTGGTGTTTTTTGTTCTTCATAGAGATAGAAAATTAGAGGACATATCTTCTGCTACAGTGACTTTTTTGAGCTTTTAACCCTGTTCTAACAATGGTCCGTCGTCAAAACCACACCTGGGGTTGCATTCAGCTGCATTCATGCTGTTTTGAGGAATGTTCATCAGAAAATCCTCTCCCTGAATTCCCTAAAAGAAAGGCGTTTTTCTGATACCTGACGTCACTTATTGGAGCACTTCTGCTGTTTTAAGTCCTTAACCCTCACGCTCTTTTCATTTGAGCGATGCACATTTAGTCAAAGAGCAGTATACATTTTCATATCAGGAAAAAAAAAAAATGTATTGCATAAATTGTATATTAGATGATGTTTTGGACCACCCATGAACGTTTCATAGCGATGAAATAAATAATAAAACAAAAAAAAACTAGTTAGCGGGAGGGTTGAATCATTGCCAGATTCGTTCTCAGCATTTCTTCCGTCTAAACCTGATCACGACAATTGCTAGGTTACTCACATTTCTCCACAAACGCTTTAGTTATAAAACATGAGATGCACAAATTAAGGTAGGTATATTCAAGCGCACATTTAAAGTATGTAACTAACAACAACATAAAAATGCATATTTTTCTTTAAAAGTCCATAAATCATTGTAAACTGGTTCCGACTGTCCGCCAACAGATCGTGTTTGTTACAACTATGTACCTGTATTTGTATATCTGGTCATTCCTTCTGCTGCCACTAGATGGAGTGCTAACACCAATCATGACGATGGAACAAAGTAATATGCTTTCAATACATACATTATTTTAGGATATAAAACATGACATGCCAAAGTAAAGATACTACAGAGTATGAATAAAGTAATATAAGTAAAAATACAAATAAAGCATGATGTGTTTCCTTTAAAATGCATGTGTATCTGACATTTGTTAACATATCTTTATCGTTCAACTTAGATTTCTAGAAGACAATCTTACCCTAAACCCTTTGTTAATGATCAGACAATCACGCCGTCACTAAAAGTCGACATCATATGCCCACTCTCTGCACTCGTGTGGTGAATGTCCCGCTCAGAGCTGGTGTTACTGTGTGGTTTGGACGGCAGGACTCCGGCAGGAAGTGATGGAGGAAGTGGCTGAGAACATGAGGAGGTGATGGGACCGAGGAGGAGAGCGTGACTGCGTGGTGATCAAACGCTTAAATAAGACGTGGTGTGGGGGCTGTGGAGGAGAAGTTTCACATGGAGTTGATTCACTGCCGACCTATGACTGGTTCAACACTCGATGTACGGCATCAGAGTGTCAGATGTGCAGAGAACAGGACTTTATGTATGTTAAACTATTGTGATAGATTGTCTGGACCAGTCTGAAGTCTTCTTTTCTGCATGTAAATGAAATGAAATGTTTCACAAATAGACATAAAACTTGAAGAAGAGAAGCTACAGGGCTCTGTGAAATTAATTAATCACAGTTTGTTTTTTGTTTTTTTTAATCAATCACAGTTTGTTGTTTTTTTTTTTTGTTAAATTGAAGAATTCAATTAAATATTATTTTGTCTTATTAAAATCAAATGAAAGTGGCTTGCAATATTAATTTACAGAATATAAACAAGAAGTTCCCATAAAAAGAGAGTTTAATATTTCATCCTCCAAAGTCTGAGCTATGATCCAAACCACATGCCTTTCCAGACAGAGATACCTCTATAAAAAGTGTAACTGAGTACTATTATAGGGCAGGTATACATGTTATTAATTGCCATAACTCCACTCAGCAACAGGCAAAGAAATGTTCACAGTTCTTTAGCCCTCAGCAAAAATGCAGACACAAGTCCATTTCACTAAAGAGACAAGAGCGAAATTCATTAGGCCACAGTTTGTACTGCGTTCACTTTTTAAATGAACATTCAACTTTTCACACATTCTCTCCAACACTGTAAAAGAAAGAAAAAATGAGATGAAGCAGCATGATGTGCATTGTAGAGGCTTCCACAGCGCTCCATCCTGTATAAGTTAAGTCCACAGAACCACAGAGGGGTAAAAGAGGTGGCATGAAGGAGGTCCAGGCACTCGCTGCACTGCAAAAAAGGCCTATCAAAAAATAAGAAAAATAAACTAAAAATAAGACCTTTTTACCCTAATTTAAGTGAAATTATCTGCCAGTGGAATAAGATTATTTTACTTATCAAGTTTACTTAAAACAAGTCAAATAATGTCAATTTGAAGTAGTCCTGTCAAGTGAAAAAATCTTAAAATTGGACTTTTAAGATTAATTTGCTTAATTCAAGTAAATTTAACTAAGTTAGATAATCCCTTTTTGCAGTGTGCTGCCTCCACAGGAACACCAACAGCACAAGGTCTATAACTTTAAAAAAAGAAACTCAATCTCGATAAAAAAAATTTAAAAAAGATTCATTGCACCACCCTACAAGCAGGTGAAACCACCAAACCAAGTATTTTTTTGGCAATAAAAATGCCAGTGAAAGATAGATTCTGTACAATTCTGTGGAACATTTTAGTCAAAGCATAACATTTTCATGAGACAAGCAGACAGAAGGAGACGGAACCTCAATCAGAAAACTGCCCTTTCATCTTATTCAGACATTCTTGAAGCTCGCTTAAAGAAGTGTTTATAATAAAAAACAACTTTATCATATCTCTTTTTCTCTTTCATTTTCAGATGATCAATGTTGTTGTTGTGTCATCTTTTTATATTTCATAAATGGCACTCTCACAGGTTTGTGTTGTAGTTGTATAGATTAAAGTACATCAGCGCAGAACTATCTTATATAAAGAAATGATTCACCCTGAACATGTCCCTCTTCACCGCCCACTGCAGGCCTGAGCGTCCCTCTTCTTACATTACGGCTAATGGAACAAGCCTGTCTGTTTTTGTTAGGCATGAGCTTCGGCTGCCAGCTAATAAGAAACCACTTTCCCATACAATCATATTCAATTTTCAGATTAAAAAAAAAAAAAAAAACACAAAGAAATAAAGAAAGATAAGCAAGGATTCGGTTTAAAATACATGCAGAAAGCCGAAGCATAAACGTGATCCTCCTGTTCCATGTCCATCGCTTTTGGACAATCACAGTCATGGACTCTCAACCACTCGTCCATCGCGAGCTGCATCGCCATGAATGCACTCTCCTATTCATGGGCTTCAGCCACGTGACTTTTTTGTTGTGGGCATCACCGTATGTTCAAGCCTATCTCTGCTTTTGGAAAGTCATGAAAAATGGCGCGTCCCACTGAAATGAAATTGGGCAAAACTTCAAGAGGGCAATTTTAGGTTTTGATCTTTATCTACTTCCTGGCACATCGCTGATACCATTTAAAAGCAGCCAAAACTTGCCACAACTACCTTTTGCGGACATTTACTTCACTTTTTGTCCGTGTGGGTGAGTGATCCTAAAATGGAACACCTGGACAAGCAATGAGACCAACATTGGGTCTGCAGAGTGTTTATCAGCAACAATATAATGTGTTGCTGCATGTCCTCTCCGTGTTACCGTGGGTTCTCTCCGGGTCCGGCCTCCTCCCACCGTCCAAAGACATGACTGTGTTCAGGTTAACTGGAAACTCTAAATTGCCCGTAGTGTATGAATGTGAGAGTGAATGGTTGTCTGTCAATGTCTCTGTGTCAGCTGCGACGAGTTGGCCACCGTCCAGGGTGTACCCCGCCTAAGTCCCAAAGTCACTGGGATAGGCTCCAGTCACCCGTGACCCCAGGAACGGGAATAAGCGGTAGAAAATGAATGAATGAAAATGAATATAATGTGGTATACGCATTAATGCAGGGGTGTCCAAACTTTTTCAATCGAGGGCCACATAGTGAAATATGGACCAAGCAAAGGGCCACAAATCAATCGCGAAATGTTAAAAAAAGCTGCATTTATCTGATGTTTTAAGCACCACCACATCTACATTCAGTCTCATTGTCTTAATATCAGGTCTGTATCGCACCAAAATGTTAGTTATTTAGGTTAGAATTGTAGAAAATCTGAAATGTGCTGTAAAAAGTACTTCTCAGGACAATGTGGGCCAGTTCACCAGGAAGACGAAGGGCCAAGAAAAATTGGTCTGAGGGCCGCATTTGGCCCCCGGGCCTGAGTTTGGACATGCCTTCATTAGTGTGACCTAGCTACCTGAAACAAAGTGCTCATTGCACGATCTGTAGTGATTTCTTGGAGTTGACTGGTCCCTTTAATGGTGCTAACCACTCACTGCAGACAAAGACAGACTTGAGGATGTTATTGGTATAGAAGAAGAATATTTTCTTGGTGGTTGGAGGGGCAGATGGCACAGATTGGCAGCCTTGCCTCCATTAGTCTGCCCCAGGGTAGCTGTGGCTACCGCAGAAGCCCACCACCACCAGTGAAAGTGAGGAGTCATGAAAGGAGCTCTGTTAATCCAGTGATTAACCCTAGCTGCTTCCTTCCTTAAAATGTCGGTAACAGCAAGTGTGGAACGTCACTTTGGACTCAGGAATTATTTTATCATTTATCATTTTATCTTCCTCTGCCATCAGCCTCCTCATCCTCTCCTCCTCTTCACAACCCCCAGCTTAGGCCCCAAAGTGTAAGATTATTTCTGTCACAAATCCATCAACGTCTCCCTTTTTTTTTTTTGTCTATAGTTTTTCTTTTGGACTTTGTTACATTCCAGTGGTAATACATACTTTCTTATCAATGACAATGACGCAACACAAAGCAAGGCAAAATCATTTAGCCTTTCAAACCCAACCTGTCACCAACACAACACAATTAACACTTTTGGAAACGTTTCATGAATCAGCAGGACAATGCTAAATAACCCATTTAACAATGTTTTCCTCCTCTGTCGTTATGAGATACACAATACGAATTAAAAACGACATCGCCAAAAGCCCAGTGCTATTAATCCACCGCAGACAAATCACATTTGATTGTGAAACAGAAAATGTGTTGCGGTTCGGTCCTCACAAATACAAGTTGACTTATTTCCATTGTTGGTTTAATAAATAATACATTTTTCAGCTCATCAGCCTGTTTTTTTTTTTCTTTTTTTTTTTTTTTTTATAGCGTTGTGGAATTAGCGAACTGTTCTGGCAGCCCAGAGTAAAGTAATCAGTGACTCTGTTTACAGACACTGCTCATCTGTCTGAAGGCACAGCGTTTGTTCTTCATCAGAGGAACACAGCCAAATAAATCACAAAGATAATTTCATCAAGATAATAAACTGCCGCTACAGAGGAGAAGTTTTGCACTGGCCAAATTGAGCAGAAAGGATGAGCCAGGTGGCAATTATATTTTGCTTATCTTTATTTGTTTATTTATACAGGGAAAGATTATATTTGTACCTAGAAAAACAAGCATGTTAGAGATAGCGGGCTCTCCTCTCCACAGATGTAACATGTTACTTCTGGTGTCATCTGCTGGATCATAAAGTAATAACATCGATAAGCAGGTGGCAAACCCTCCACCAGGAGAGTTAGTGTATTTTAAAAACAAACAAAATTTACACTTTTAAAATAAACTGTTGAAAAAGTGAAAACTATTCTGGACATGGGATGTTTCAGCTTTTCAGAGTCCAGTTTTTTGAAGGAAAAAGAGATCTTCTGTTGAGAGTATTTGAGCCAAACAGTATGACATCAAGTCTCTCAGCAACAAAGGTCTGATTTCCTGTTTTATGGGGCATCATTTTCTAAGTGTGCATGTTCTGCCTGTGTTTTCTCCAAGGGACTTTAGATATTTTTTCTTCATTTAAAGTGAGATGCTTTTGCCACAAAACATTTCTGTTTTTATGTGCACACTGACTTGTTCAGAAGACGTGCTTGTACCATGTTTGAAATCACTGCGAGTGTAAGATCAGCAGCCGTGCACTCACTGTGAGCGGGTCATCACAGCTCCAAAGCCTCTACACACTGTTTGACACAGACGCATGCAGAAGCTCACTTTTTTTTTAGCCCAAAATGTGTTGTGCAACTTATATTTATGTTGAAATTGGTCACAAACTGTAAAGATCACTCAGCTTAAAGCAAAATCTAATATTCAGTCAAATTTCTCTAGAGGACATGAATGTGTACCTTAATTTTAACTTAATTCCCACAACAACAACAAAAAATCCTTGCCTGTTTAATTCAGTGTTATTGTGTAAAAGAAAAAATGTTTTATAACTTTGCACAAATGACCAGCCACTGAAAAACTGAAGCTTACTTCCTGCAACAACATAAGAGGCATTAGAGGTGACGCATTTGTGAATAAAATGTGTCAGCGCAAAGAAAAATAAAAGCTTTCTTATTGGAGCACATTACCCACCAAAGTCAAAGTAATATTTTAGTAAGACTACATAAAAACCTCATCCCCCTTTTACTGTAATGCATCCAATATATTGTCAGATAGTAAACCCATTGGCTCATACATGCATTTGGTCAAACTTGAATCGCAATTTAGTCAAAGTAGCCAGATGCTTTCCTAATTGTTACGCATTCATTGAACATTTGTTACCACCACATTTTATTAGTCAGTCGTTTCTTATTCAAGCAGTTTTATGTACAAGTACTAAATCTGAAATATAATATCAGTTGATGTGGAAAGCGTCTCTAAGGATTTCTGGCTGAATCCATCATTTTGTCCTTTGCATGTTATGACCAGTTCCACCAGTCAATATGAAATGCAATGTCACTAAAGTGTTCTGGGCATTAATCCGTTTACACTGTGTGCATTTCTATGGTTGCACAGGTAAAAGTCGAATTGCATTAGTGTCATGTTACATTTATTTGTGCTTTCCCCTTAGACCTGGAATACAGTGGGCACAGTACAATAGAGCATTTCAGCATTTAGCCATATCTTACAAACCATTTACAATAAAATAATAACACATTTAATCAAACTGAGGTGTAGAGCTTCACTGGATTTTCAAGCGTTGAATTTAGTTTGTATTATAAATTCTAATTATTTGTTGTTTTAAGGATTGGTGTGTGGGTAAAGAACAAAGATGGTCCTTATACTTTATTATTTGTTGAGTAACTTTTTGACGAAAGAGTACTTTTCAGACTGCATACTTTTACTCCTATATTTTACAGTATAACAGTCTCTTGCTTGAATAAAACTTTTGGATCCTCTTCCCACTGTGAGTAAATCTACGAGTGACAAAAGGTTTAAAATCACTGGAACATTTGCTTTTCTTGCACTGCTCATTTTAATATGATTTGACTGCTCCAAATACCATTTTTTGCAACTATTAATGCTTTTACTTCAGATTATAAATTTGATTACATAACATTACTATAAAAATGTATTATTTTATGAAATTGAGCTTTGAAGCTTACCTGGAATTTTGAGCTTTGAATCTACTTTAAAATATGACGTGGTGTTATCATTATATTACATGAAGCATATTTAAAAAGTTAAAGTTTGAAATAAAGTCATCGCGTTTGTTTTAATGATCAGCAGAGGTGTAGAGGGTCAAGCATTTGCAGAAAAAAAGAGGGAAATTGGTTTATGCAGCCCAAGCACAGTTTGTAGTTCTAATTTCAATTTTGTATCAATATACAGTGCTTTATTCTTAGATATTCTATAGTATATCTAGAAGCCTTCAGTCACAATGTTTTAAATGTTTATTTGGTTGATAATTTAAAAAGTCTCAATACAAGAAAGTAGAAATATAAATTTAACTAGTTGACTACTAAAACAATTGTTAGTTGCAGTCCTGTACCATACTGTACTGTGACCGCAACTGTAGTTACAACTGTGTGTCTGCTCATTGTTTATTGTCTATAAATGTAAATGTATATGTTATGTTGTAACGGCAACTGTAGTCTCAACGGTTTGTAAAGCGCTTTGGGTGCCTATTAGGTGGAAAAGCGCTCTATAAATAAAAATTCTTCTTCTTCTTCTACTGTATATGATTCTGTTTATTACAACATTGTGTCACTTTCTCAGCGTCTCATCAAGAAACTTTTGTCACCTAGTTGTAACTTTCCTCTTGACGCCTGTGATCCAGATGGTCTGCTAGCACTTGGACCATCAGCCCGAGCACGTCAAGTTCACAAGTGTCAGCGACAGTCTGCTCTGCGCAACATTATCAGCGGCACTCAGGAACGTTAAGACGAGCTTCACCTGCACGTTTGGACTCAGTGACGTCCCGAGGCTGTGGAGGCGGGAGAAGAGGAGCTGACAGGAGCGGGCAGGTGCAGGTGGGAGTGTGGATGATGAGTGGAGAGGAGAATTCATGCATCTCACACCTCCCACAGCAGCGGCACACGCACAGTCAGACGTACAGTAGCAGCAGTGGGTTTGAAAAAAGAGTGACATAAGAGTTGCGTTACGAGTCAAAGCAAGTGTGAAGTCAGATAGCGTCATTAAAAGCTTAAAGAACTTTGAGCACTTGACCCCTTTTTGTATTTAAATGCATAGACTTTCTTGTAGCTGTTGAGGAATTTGTTCTCTACATTGAACCCAGCCTCAAAGCATGAGCTGGTAAAGCGTTAGAAGCAGTGGCAAGCGGTCCGTGTATGTCGCGTCCGTTTGATTTTTGTTCTGAAATGGGAAATCCAAAATCGAAAAATGACCCCTTTCTCTTTGCGCTGGTCGTGGGAAGTGATGAGCTTTGTTGGGCACTTGCCAAGGGGCTTTCAGGGCTGCTCCATGAGGAAAACATTGGCAAAGAACAAACAATTGTGATTAAAAGTGTGACATACGGTTTATGACTCGTTTTTCATTTTCCAGTTTGAACAACAACATATTATTTCCCAAATTTCAATATTGATTTGAGGTTGGGAAATGGGTAATTTTACGATTTTGGATTTCCCATTTCTGAACAATAATCCAATGGTCACAACGTACTCAGTGCAGCAGTTGGGGACTCACCAGTTGGTTACTAGCCTTGACGGACAATTAGCAGTGTTTTGGATATGTGAGGGCAACCACAGTACCACAGACACAACATTCCACAGAGAAAGTCTCAACGCATTCTGGAATTGAAAGCTGGGACTTGTGGTGAGTTACTCAACCCCTGCATCAGAGGGAGACTTTCAGCAACCAAGAAAAAGGCTTCCATATGTGTTTCACTCTTTTGAGAAGAAAACATGTGTACATGCAGAGGTGGGTAGGATGAACACCATTACTGGAAATTATCTTTATCAAGTTAAAGTACAAAGTAGTTGTCCAGATAAATTCCTCAAGTAAGAGTAAAAAAGTAAAGTCTGGATGTCACATCTGATTATAATTTGAAGTTGATTTAAGCACAAAGCCTTATCCCAGGTGTACACTGACTCCTCTTAGAAAGTGCTTCAAATCAATTTGCCCTGTTACACGGACCTTGGAGCGCTGCAGCCGCAGGTCTGGGAGCTCATCATTTCCCAGGATTGTGCAGAAAGAATCCGCAAGGTTATCAGGTCATTAGACGAATGAATCTGCGCGCCCTTCGTCAAAAACAGACCGCAGTGAGCCAGAGTTTGTGTAACAGGCAATCTGCAAGTGACCCACGTGGGTCCCGAACCGCAACCAGACTGGAGTCAGTGTACAAGAGGCATGAAACAAGTGTTAAAAACAAATGCACAAAACGTGGTATTTTCAAAAGACAGATAACAAAAATGTGAAAAAAAAAATCATATCTGATGCATAGGTGCAAGAAAAAAAATATTTTAAATATTATTTTATTGTCAACAGAAACAAATGTGTAGATTTACTCACCAGTGAGAACCAAAGAAGATCCAAACCATTTAGTCCGAAAACTACTCGGAGAAGTACAGTTTATTTTAAAATGTGCTCAAGTAAATATACCTACACTAGTATTACTATATCCACTTCTGCATATAATAAAGAGCTAGCCAAAGCCCCTTATACATTATGTTGTGGTTAATTTATGTTTAACCATTTAACCATTCAACCAGTCTTCAACCAGTCTTTACTAAAAGTGACAATAACCAGACTCAATGCTTTTAAAAAGTCCATTAGGCAGCTGGCAAAAGAACAGCTTTCCTAAGTTTAGAAGCAGCACAATTGCCACAATGGCTTCCTTCTTCAAACTTTACACTTGCAACTTCAGCAACACATAAACGACCACATAAACAACGCCTGTCCTAAACTTTTAACAACAAACCACCATGCTTCCACCTGCCTCTACCCTTTGTTATCTCCAGCGTCCATTTTTCAAATCCATTGTGAAGTGGCTCTAGTGGAGCTACACTGCAAAAAGAATAACTACCTGAGTTATAATGGCTTGAATTCAGAATATTAATCTTGCTTTTGTTGATAAGGGCTAAGCCATATTGCGATGAAACAATGTTGTTTTATACATTTTACTATTATTATTTATACATTGGCCAACTCCTCTTCAATGGCTGTGCGAAGTTGCAGGAATGGAAACATGCATATCGATCCAGAGCATGCTCAATTGGTGGCATGTCTTGTGAGTGCTGGCTATGCAAGAACTGGGATGTTTTCAGCTTCCAGCAATTATGTCCAGATCCTTGCAACATGGGGCCATGCATTATACTACATGAGCTGATGGGTGTGGATGAATGGCCTCAGAATCTCACCACAGTATCACCGTTCATTCAAAATGCCATCAATAAAATGCACCTGTGTTTTTTGTGTATAAAATACGCCTGTCCATTTCATAACCCCACTGCAACCATGGGCCACTTGATTCACAATGTTGACGTCAGTAAACCGCTCACCCACAATCGATGTGTGCCATCTGCCCTGAACAGTTAAAACCAGGATTCTTCTGTGATGAGAACACCTCTCCCATGTACCAGACATCATCAAATGTATTTGCCCACTCAGGATGGTTGCAGTCAGGTCAAGAACCCGCTGAGGACGATGAGCAGATGAGCTTCCCGGAGATTGTTTCTGACAATTTGTGCTGAAATTCCTTGGTTATGCAAACCAATTGCTGCAGCAGCTGTCCGGGTGGTGGTCTTAGAAGATCTTGGAGATCAACGTGCTGGATGTAGAGGTCCTGGTGTGGTTACATGTGGCCTGCAGTTGTGAGGCTGCTTGGATGTACTGCCAAATTCTCTGAAACACCTCAGGAGACGACTTATGGTGAAATGAACATTCATGCATGGGCAACAGCATGAATGTCCTGCAGTCAGCACGCTCCCTCTAAACTTCTGACATCCAAGGCATTCTGTTCTTTGATAAAACTGAACATTTCAGAGTTATTTTTATTGTGGCCATATATGTGAAATATTCATGCTGTCAGCATCTCGATATGCCACACCTGTGAGGTGATATGGTATTGTCTCAGCAAAGGAGAAGTGCTCACTGACAGATTTAGAAAGATTTGTCAACAATATCTGCGAGAAATTGGTCTTTTGTGTATATAGAAAATATTTTATGTTTTTCTTTGAGCTCAGCTCATGAAAAATGGAGGAAAAAAAGTGTTGCGTTTATATTTTTGATGAGTGTAAATGTATGAATCCTGAATCAAAATTATAATGCATAGCTTTTGTGTTGATTCTGGCATGTTTTAGTTGAAGCTGATTGCTGACACTGATTAACATGCACTCTCCTAATTCAAATCAATACATACATCAAAATAGATATTATTTTGTAAACTTTTTGGCTTATCGCCTAAGTTTGCAATTTGCTCTCCCCACATCCCAAGCGTTGAAGAAATACTGTACCTTGAAATAAATTCAGAGATATGGACCTACAAGCCAAGTCATTTTAAAACTGTCAATATCACTACAATCAAGATAAATATTCTGCATTCAAGTGATTTGAACTGTGGATATTGAGATTTTGCAGTGTATTCTAGCAGGTGCACTCTTTCCTTCACAAAGCCCTTGGGTCAATAGACTCTCAGAAGGAAAACAACAGTGCACTCAATAGACAGGCACAAAGAAAATGAAACGCGGTCGATATGGACTCGTCAAGAAAAGACCGAGTTTGATCGTCACTCTGCCGCCTTTGCCTAAACTACGCCAGCTGTATTTTTCTCATAGATCTGGGGCCATTTCACTGGAGAAGAGAAGATTTAGAAAAGGCTGGTCATTATATAGTCATCATTATCATTTGGCAGTCATTTTTACTCAGTCCAGGTGTACTCTGAGCACAGAAATGGGAAAGCACTATATGGTCATCACTTCAGCAAATCATGTGAAAATCATGTTTAGTCAAGGAAAGATATAGTTTATATCAGTTACATGTTTAGAATCATGGCGCACATGTTCTATCCCATTCATTTTAATGAGACATCAAACTAAAAGCATACTTTTTTTTGTTAGTTATACATTGGCGAATGAGTAGTAAGTATCCAAAAATTCAATTTAAAGCTCAAGTTTTTTAAAGTTTACTAATTTAAGTTAAGCTAAGTTAAGGTTGCTGTGCTTGATGAAATAAAATGTAAATGTATTTGTCAAAATCTGCTATATTTTGGATATGATTTACTCAGCTTCACAAATCATGTCTAAAAATTGAAGAACGTTTTTAATTATTACTCTGTCATTAGCTTTTATGCTAATTTCAGCACTAAACTCTTCATCAATAAAATACACAACACTTCAACACAAAAAATGTTAACTCTCACTCTCTCTTTGAAATGCATTGGTGCTATCATTATTATACACGCTGCAATTCATATTCTCCTACTGTTGTTATTGTACTTTGCTTTTGCAACTTAATACCATCTTATTTTAGGTCGACCTAGCCTACAGTCATTGTGCAAGTTAGTTGTTGTTAATAGAAGGGTCAAGACATTTTTGTGTTTTCTAACCCCCCCCCTCACCACAGAAAATAAAGGTCACACTCTCTCATGTTTTGTTTGAGCAACTTCAACTTTAGCTTTGATTTTAGCACAGTTTCGCAGTGCCATGTACAATAGACTTCACGTCAAAAGAAAAAGATACATTTAATTCCAGCGTAGCATTCGTTTTTCACTAAGATCTTGTATTGATGTTGGGAGAGTGACCAGCACATCCCAAAGATTCTCAATGAAGTTAAGATCTGTTAGTTTGTGCTTCTCCTAGGATGTTTTCTCTGCTTGATGCCAATGACTTCACCCTTCTCAAACACACTGACATCTTTTCCATGACCTCAGGATTTGTCTTTCCACTTGGTTGTTACAAAAATGAGAAGCCACTCACTGCACCAGCTAGGTTTAAGTACAGTGTTGCAGCTGAAAGACAATCACCCATGCAACAATTCCCCGTTCCTATTTGCTTAGATAAATCCAGGTGATGACTTTTTTTTTTGGGACAGGCAGTATATTTTTAATGTTGTTTTCTAATATGTATGAGGTGTTTGGCAAAGAACACCATTTTTTAATTTATTTATTAGTTATTATGTATAAATACAGACAGTAATGAATGTAAAACACTCACCTGAACGTAAATAAAATGTGTCCTCTAAAACTTTTCTCGGTCAAAAACATTGTATGCTGATGGTATGTTTACTGTAGGAGGAACTGCAGATAGATTTGTAATTAAATGCATCATGAAAGTTACAAAAGTTTATTCAAGGAAAGTGCAACAAAACACAGCAGACTCCGGCTAATGAGCTGTACAAAATCATTATGTCTTTCTTAAAACGCTCCTCAAACACTGGGAGAAAAGTGAGAGACGCTGCGGCACAAAGCAGTGAGCGGGTGTACTGCACATCGGGCAGAAGCGAAGGATGACTCAAGTGCAACAGGAAGACTTTTGAAAAAGCTGTATTGTTAATATTGTTTCCTGCGTGTGGTTGGATAAATACACTGGAATTGTATAGTTACATCTCTAATGATTAACTTTAACACTGTGGATTTTCTTGTTGGATACTTCGGGGGAAATGTTTGGAAGTAGAGAGGTTGTCTTATGACTAGAAGGTTAATGGTTTGATCCATTTAAGGTCTGACCGTATACTATTGTTGTGTTCTTGGGCAAGACACCTCACCCACCTTGCCTAATGTGAGAGATTTCTTGTGTAATTGTAGAAAAGTCCCTTTAGAGAGTCGGCACTGTCGGCACTGATTTTGTATTTGCAAGTGTTAAATTGCTTTTAATGTAGTATTTCTGTACTACGGGTAGCATCGGCTAGCAAAGTGATGGTGTTTGAGCAACTTCACGTCTATGAATATCTATGTTGCAGAGCACCAGCAAAATAGAGATGCAACAAATCCTTCCATAAAAAGCACATTAATTTTAACACACATAGATAGAACAATACAAATCGACAAAACAATGCCTCAACAACAGAATTTAGAATAGCACTTTCTTCAAAAGAGTCTACACTGGACAAAACAGGTCAAAATCCATGAGGGTGTAGTAAGATAATCATTCCTGGATCTGTCAGATATCCTGAAAGATTCCTGACATGTCCTGATCTGATTTGTTAAAGTATTGGTGTGTACATTTTTGTATATGATTGTTTGTACTGCACGTGTCACAATGTAATTACTGTAGCACATATGAAGAGTGACAGAGGCATTGTGCTTGTTGCTTAGTTTGTTGTTTTAGTTTTCGCAGGGTCAAGTTGTCAAAAGAGAAAAATAAAAACTCCAAGACACCAGTGTGAGACGTGGGTCTAATTTTGTTACATTAAATCGGTGCAGTCACAGATGAATGCGTAGATGTATTTTAAATGCTAACCTGCTGGGGGACTTCAGATGGAAACTAACATAGGCTAAATCTGGTGAGGAAAGCATGTCTGAAATTAATCTTTTAATATGATATTATTGGTGGTCCGAAACGCAGTTTCATGTTGGTTGCCACATGTCTGTTAGTCACCCCCAGCTGTGGCTTCAGACCTTACAGCCACCATTGTTCAATGTAATTGTGTTCATACAATAACAAAACTAGTCAAACTGTCAGATCTGAGAGAGAGAAAAACATAATAAAGAAGTCTGCCGTGTATTCTCAGTAAGTTTCCAAGTCTGACAAATAATCAAAATGTTCGATACCACAGACAACATGGCGGGCAACGCAGCAGTTTTAAAGCATTTTAAAAGGCAATCATGGGAGATGCACTACTTTGTCATCTGCTTCTGGTGATTGCAGCAAGTAAAAAATAATAATCAATGTGAAATAGAGGGATAAAACAAAGAGAAAACACCACGAGTAAAATTCAGGCCAATTTCCACACCAAAATTAAGGCGATAAAATTATTGTGACAATAAGAAGGGTGTGACATTTAGGGCAATATATAATAAAAGCTTTAAAGCTGTCTGCTGAACAAAAAAGTATGTGATTGAGTACTGAGTAAAGAAAACAAGCTTTTAGGACAACTTGCATTCTCAAAAAGTCTGTCCAAACTGTAGTCCTTTATTTTTCCTCTCCAGCAAAGTTAATGTACAAAGACTGAAGGTCCGCCACCTGCTTGTCACCAAAGAGATCTTTTGCCAGGAATGTTCCACAGGTTCCACAGTATGGCCAGCAGGACTGAACACGGTGTCTGAACGAAAACAAATATCCAAGGATACGAAGCAAGTGGCGTCAGCTGCTTTGCAATGCAGTTTAATTTAGAGCAAAAGGAAAACAAAACGAGGAAGCAAAAGGTGGATTCTGTTTTTAAAGGCCCACATGAGAGCTGTATTCTCCGGGGGTAAGGAGCCCGTTGCACTAATTGAAGCGGTGATGATTGATGAAAAAGGTTTGTATGTTTTTATAGCTCTAAAATACCTTGACGTTGGCGTTACCTGCTATTCTTCATGGAGAAAATATGGTTTAATGGCATACTGTGGAACGTTCCAGGCACAGAGACAAGCAGCTGGCATGCCCTCTATCAAAAAAAAAACATGCAGTGCAAAAATAAGGAAACAAAAAAAAGAGTCTTACAGAGTTTGCCGCAGCTCTGGCGTGTCCCGCGATGTGCCCAGCGACTGCAGGTTCTTCTCGAGCGTGACGACTGGATGAACACATGAGTGACACAAACATTAACAGAAGACAAAACGCTAATTTAGTCTGTCAGTGACGCAGAAAACTACATTACATCTAATGACAGAAGCTGGGACGCGCAAAAAGTCCTCTCAGATTTTTAAGCAGTCAGCTAAATACAGTATGAGACCAGCTACTCAACTATATGGACAAAATAAACTGTTTAACATGGGATTTTGAACTCTTGAAGGTTATTCTGCGTATAATTTGCGATTTCAAATCTTCAACTTTATTATTAGATTTTATGTGGGTTGTTTTCAGTTTTAGACAGCTTTATCTGAAATATTTGTAATTACTTACTAATTACGGTATGCACTGTATTACATTCACATAACAGGAATATGAAATCATCCAGTAATGAACTTAAATTGTAGTGAATGAAATTATATTATTGTATTTGTAAGTTTGATGAGATTATAATGAACCCAGGATGACTAGCTGATTGCATTGCTTTTAGCTAATGGGATCCATTGAAATAAACAAATAAACAAAAACTACATTAAATTAGCAAAAACCCTTCAAATGCATACCCACAGCAGATAAGTACTGAAGTGTTCATTTTAAATCAACTGTCAAAACTATAAAGAGAAACCTCCTAGTACTGTGTTTTGTTTTGTTTTTTCTTCAAATCTTGTCACAATCTTAAGAAACAAAAATCACCACGAATTAAGTTTTTTTGTTTGTTTTTGATTTTTTGATCTTCTGCTATCTTCCTAACCATTCACCTTTTTACAGTTAAAATGTTATAATTACTTTGGTTAGGTTGTTTGTGATTTTGATTCTTAGAGCTGAATCATTACTTTCCAAAATACGTGCAAAGTTATGAGAAGACAAACACAGACAGTGGTTATTATTATTGACACAAAGGCTCTGTGTGTATTTACCGTTGGCGTTGATCTGGAAGATATTGGAGGAGGTTTCTTGGAACACATCTTGTAGTTCTGTGGCACTGACCTGTGTGGCTGAGGAGAACAAAACAGAAGCACATCAGCAAACATGTCTCAGACCAGTGGAGCAGAGGGGGGTTAAAGAGAGTGATAGAGGAAGAGGGAGAGAAGAAGACAGAGAGGGAGGAAGAGAGAGAGTTAAAAAGGCAGAGAGACCAAGAGAGGGACGAGAGCAAGAGAAGAATCCAGTACATCAGTGAACATGTCTCAGACCAGTGGAGCAGAGAGAGAGAGGAAGAGAGACAGAGAGTTAAGGAGAGGGGGGAGGAATGAAGAGAGAGTAGAGACAGAGAGAAGTCGGGGTGAAAGAAAGAAGAATACAATACACCACCAAACATGTCTCAGACCAGTGGAGCAGAGAGAGAGAGGAAGAGAGACAGAGAGTTAAGGAGAGGGGGGAGGAAGAGAGAGTAGAGACAGAGAGCAGTCGGGGTGAAAGAAAGAAAGAAAGAAAGAAAGAAAGAAAGAAAGAAAGAAAGAAAGAAAGAAAGAAAGAAAGAAAGAAAGAAAGAAAGAAAGAAAGAAAGAAAGAAAGAAAGAAAGAAAGAAAGAAAGAAAGAAAGAAAGAAAGAAAGAAAGAAAGAAAGAAAGAAAGAAAGAAAGAAAGAAAGAAAGAAAGAAAGAAAGAAAGAAAGAAAGAAAGAAGAATACAATACACCACCAAACATGTCTCAGACCAGTGGAGCGGGGAGAGAGAGCAAGAGAGAGAGAGGGAGAGATGGAGACAGAGAGAGAGGGAAGAAGAGAGAGAGTAAAAGAGACAGAGAGAGAGATGGGTGAGGAAAGGGTAAAATACATTAGTCAACATGTCTCAGACCAGTGGAGCAGTGAGAGCAAGAGAGAGACAGTTAAGGAGAAGGGGAAACAAGGAAGAGAGAGTAGAGACAGACAGAGGTCGAGAGAGGGGTGAGAGAAAGAGAGAAGAATACAATATATCACCAAACATGTATCAGACCAGTGGAGCAGAGAGCGAGACAGAGAGAGAGAGAGAGAGAGAGAGAGAGAGAGAGAAAGAGACAGTTAAGAAGAAGGGGAAGCAAGGAAGAGAGAGTAGAGACAGACAGAGGTCGAGAGAGGGGTGAGAGAAAGAGAGAAGAATCCAATATATCACCAAACATGTATCAGACCAGTGGAGCAGAGAGTGAGAAAGGAGGAAAAGAGAGAGAGAGACCGAGAGAAAGAAAGAGAGAGTGGAAGAGAGGGAGGTAGAGATAGACATAGACACCAAGAGGGAAGAAGACAGAGAGTAAAAGAGACAGAGAGAGAGAGGGGTGAGGAAGGAGTAAAATACATTAGTAAACATGTCTCAGACCAGTGGAGCAGAGAGAGAGAGGAAGAGAGACAGAGAGTTAAGGAGAAGGGAGAGGAATGAAGGGGGAGTAGAGACAGACAGAGGTTGAGAGAGGTGTGAGAGAAAGAGAAAAGAATACAATATATCACCAAACATGTCAGTGGAGCAGAGAGCGAGAAAGGAGGAAAAGAGAGAGAAACAGAGAGAAAGAAAGACAGAGTGGAAGAGAGGGAGGTGGAGGGAGAGAGAGGTGGAGGGAGTGAGAGAGGAGGAAAAGATAGATGGGGAGAGGGGAGATAGAGAAGGGGAGGAGAGAGACAGAGAGAGAGAAAGGATACATGTAGAGGAATAAATAATATAGAAAGAGGGGAAGACAAAAAAACAAGAGAAAGACAGAAAGAAAGAGAGAGAGAGAGAAAAAATGAGGGAGAAAGAGAGAGAGACGGGGTAGAAGATTGGCTGGGGCATAAAGATAAGATGGAAAAAGAGTGAGAGAGAGATGTAGGAAAGGGGGGTTAAAGAGAGAGTGTGAGTGAGGCGCGAGAGCAGAGAGAGAAAGAGACAGGGAGAGAAAAGAGAGGAAGGGAGAAGGAGCGCAGAGAAAGAGAGAGAGAGAGAGAAAGAAAGAGGGGAGGTAAAAGAGAAAGCTACATCAGCAGACGTGGTTAGTGGAACAAAGAGAGAAGAGGAGTGAGACAATAAAAGAGAGAAAAAGAGGAACGAAAACGAGAGGGATTCCAGAGAGAGAGAGAGGTGGAAAAAAGAGAGAAGGAAAAAGAAAGGGTGGGGAGAGAAACAAAGATAGACAGTGAGGGAAATAAAGAGAGGGAGAAAAATTCAGCACATAAGCACACACGTTTCAGGCCAGTGGAGCAGAGAGAGAGTATGAGAGAGAGAGAAGGAAAGAAAGCAGCAGAGGGAGGGAGAGAGACAACAAAGGGAACAAGAAAGAAAAGGAGAAAGAGAAGAGAAAGAAAAAGTGACTCCACAGAAGCTGCATGCCAGGGGAGCGCGGCTGCTCAGTGCCTGTGAGCTTGTTTGTCTGGTGCGCCGCATGTTTGCCCATCTCACTCCATCTCTGAAAGGTCGCAGAGGTGCACAGACGTGATGAGTGTGTGTGTGTGAACCAGAGTATAATGTTTTCTTGTTGGATTTTGGGTTCAATCGGAGCGTGACAGAGCTGACTGAGCATCTTTTTGATTCAGATTTTGAAGTGCATTGTGGTAAGTTATGGTCAAGGTCAATGCCAAAGATCAAAACTAAAACAAGCTCCTAAAATGGTACAAACAAGCAACTTTCTCCAAGGTACTGGGTTGTTTCACTTGAAATGCAGCACCCACACCTGTATCATTTGTTTATTATTTAACAGGGACAATTTTACATTCATAAATAATCTGTAAATGTACTAGAATTAACAAGTATTTTTCATCTACTGTCCCTGTACTGATTTTTTAGTTATAAACGTATAAAAGAAAGTCAGTGGCAGACAAGGTACACGACACAATAATGAGTAAAAGAAGAAGTAATAGCAGTATTAATGGAGGCAGTAGAAGAAGTACTAAAGTGTCAGTGGATGAAGCAGTAGTAGAGGATTAGTAAACGTGTCAAATAGTCTCAAAAAGTCATGAAACAAGTAGCAGTAGAAGCAATTGCAGTAGTCGTAGTCATTGTCCAAGTATATGTAGTATCAGTAAAAGTGCAAGATAGTCTGAAAAAGTAATGCAAGTAGTTGTAGTCATAGAAGAAGTAGTAAGGGTGGTAATAGTTGCAATAGTAGTGGCAATAAGAGTAATCGTAATAGTAGTTGTAGATGCTGTGGTATTTGCAGTAGTAGTAAGAGTAAGAGTAGTAGTACAGGCTGTGGTATTTTCAGTAGTAGTAGTTGCGGTAGCAGAAGCAGAAGTACTAGAGTAATACTTGTAGTAGTATTTGTAGAAGACGTCGTAGCAGTAGTAGTAGTAGTTGGTAGTGGTATTTGCAGCAGTAGTAAGAGTAGTGGTTGACGCTGTGGTATTTGCAGCAGTAGTAGTAGTAGTAGTAGTAGTAGTAGTAGTAGTAGCAGTAGTAGTAGTTGCAAAAGTATTAGCATAGTAGCAGTTTTAGCAGTAGTAGTAGTTGCTGTAGAAATAGTAGTAGAGGCTGTGGTATTTTCAGTAGTAGTAGTTGCAGTAGCAGTAGTGGTAGAGTAATACTTGTAGTAGCATTTATAGTAGTAGCAGTAGTTGTTGTTGTAGTAGTATTTGTATCAGCGTGTCAGGAGTGTCTTGGGCTTGTTGTCGCCAGTGACATTAAAAACATGAACAAAACCAGGGTTAAGTGAGTTTGACCCGCGCTCCTCGCTGTAAGTTGTAGTTGTCATTTCATTTAAATAAGTCATTTGCAATTTCATAATGACATGGACAGCGTGTGCCGGCATATCTAATGGAAACTATTCACTGTTGAAAGGTGGCATTTGAGTGATTTTTACTACTGGAAATGAATGGGCCGTTTCTGTATGTGACGAGATAGAGATTTTTATTAGCATTCGCCGCCCAGAGCGACGGCAATTATAATGGTCCACAGATGTTAAAGGCAATGCCGGAAATGTAAGGACTCTTTATAATGGGAAGACTAAAGCTGCGTTAATTAGCTGCATGGGACGTGGAAGTGATAGACATGATTATAAAACAAGGTAATTCAACAGTTAATGAGAAAATATTGACAGCATAGATATTATTTTTTAAATATTATGCATATTTTGGAGCAACCATTCGGCTTCTTTTGTTATATCATTGGGCTACATACTATTCTACAAATAGTATGTCCAAAAAAAAGTAAAAACTCAATACCCCTACACCCCTGTCCAAACTTTTTCCATCGAGGGCCACATATTGAAATATAGACCAAGCGGAGGGCCACAAATCAATCGCGAAACGTTAAAAAAAGCTGCATTTATCTGATGTTTTAAGCGCCTCCACATCTACATTCAGTCTCATTGCCTTAATATCAGGTCTGTATTGCACCAAAATGTTAGTTATTTAGGTTGGAATTGTAGAAAATCTGAAATGTGCTGTAAATAGTACTTATCAGGACAATGTGGGCCAGTTCACCAGGAAGCCTAAGGGCCAAGAAAAATTGGTCTGAGGGCCGCATTTGAACCCCGGGCCTGAGTTTGGACATGCCTGCCCTACCCGAATCGACACTTAATCAAGAATCGAAACTTGGTAATAATAAATAGGAAAGAAAAGGTTCTTTCCTGAATCTTTCCCAGGCCAAGTGCAGGACAACATGGTGAAAATAAAGATTTGTATTAGTTTGAAAATGAGATGTTATGGTTTAACAAGAAGGATGTTCTCGTTTAGATTTGAAATTTGGTGTAAAGACTTTTCCTTAGAATCAAAATTGAGAAAGTTTGTATACTCCCACAACTACATTGCATTGGTTGAGACAAGGAGGACATTCGATGTGAAAGCCTGAGGAAGTGTGCCTCATTTGCTGTAATAACTACATAAAGTTAAATTATTTCAGGAGGTACCACTAATGACTTGACAGGATAAAACATCAGCCCAATCAAGGCAACGAGCACAAGGCAACACAACTTATGGTGTTGGCACTCTTGCCCTAAAACAATACGTTTTGCGGTCCAATACTACTTTCTTTAAACTAAAACATTCAAAGTAAACCTCCAGCTACTCGTCACCAAGATAAACGGTAAAACGGTCACATTTATGTATCACCTTTCTACCTTCAATGGGCACTTGTTACACCAAGGAGCAGCTCACATTCACGCACATTCATTCACCAGTGTTCGCTGAGTCACACACTTTTGCTCAATTTTCCTCTCCACGAGTTTGGGGAGATGTGGCCAGAGTAGCGCCTCTTGTTAACGATTATTTGTTGTGGCACTCATGTCTGTGGGACTGGTGTGAATCTGTTTCAAAAATATATATATTTGTCAGGTCTCAGGTCCATAATCTCCAATTATATGGATGGATATTTACTTTGTGCCATGCACCTGTTGCTAGTTGTGCAAGTGGCATTTTTAGTGATTAAAATAAAATGTAATTGTGGTGTTAGCGCTGGAGCAGACAGGGAAACAGCATGGCTCTGAGCTCACAGCCTGGCACAGAGCGAGGAGGACACTGTATAAGTTATGAGGCTATTCCCCGTTCAAAAACACATGCCATTACAACAGACAGAGCTGTTACATGAATCTCAACTTTCAACCGGGACAGACTAAAAGTGGACATATTCTACATTCTTGTGGCTTTATTTGGCTTTCAAACAGGATTTTGGTCATCTTGGATAAGTATCTCATATTTCCTGACATAAAATAATGTTTGCAGCACACTTTACAAAGTACAGTTTAGTTTCCAATGAGGTATTTAGGTGTTGGAGAGAAAGAAGAATGGCCTTTAAAAATAAGCCTTTAGTCAATGTGACAGCTATGCTAATAAAGCCATAAGTTTGTTGTGAACACAATTTGACCCCAGAACAAATCTAGTCTTTGCTTAGACTTAAAAACGGTGCAGAACAAGTCAGGATTATTACCTATGACGCAACAATCCGGTGGAAATTCAAATGTAGTGTTTTCTGAGCGCTCAGAGAAGACAACCTCGTAAACAAAATTAACGAAACAAGCGCAAACAAAGCAAAATAATACTCCAGGTATGTCTTTGATGAGGGGGACAACAATATAACATAGTTTAAACCTCAAAAAAGTACATTTCCAGAAAGTCACTGTCAAAAAAAACTCAATTGTTCCCACACTAAAGCTGTCACTTTTACACAATAATCTACGTCGCCAGTGATTATATTGTAATGCTATATCCGTTAGCTACCACATAGTGTCATTGAAACACTCCGTAGCTGCAGTTTTTCAAAGGAGGTCGGTCAAATATTGGCAGAAAAATGGTCAGGTTGCGAATGCGGACAGTGAAAGAGCGGATTTTGTGGTGTGTGGGTGACAAGCGAGGTCCATCAGCAGTCATTACACTCGGCTGCGGGGACAAATGGTGCAGGTAATGACATGATTGCAGCCGTCATGGAGCTGGGATACAACACGGCGATACTTGTTGGAAATGGGTCATTTTTCAACCCGTGAAGCTTTAGTGCAGTTTTAATGGTGGGCTGGTGCTCGCAGGTCGTTAACTATGCACTATATGCACATTTCATTTAGGGAGACGGATGGAAACCTGACCAGCTCTGACATATTCTGGTTGGCAGCAAGAGTTGTGACATAGTTAAAACATTGACTATAATCAATTAACCAATAACATTTTTCAATACTATAAACATGTATTGTTTAACCTTTTCCACAGATTGTTGTCATTATTTACATCTATCTTTGAATGATGAGTGAGAAGATGTATACTGCAATCTCATGAGATGAATCACACACAACACAGAATTAAGACATATGTTGTATTTTGTTTGTGATCATTATAGCATTCTTCAAATTAGTCGCAATGAAAAAAAAAAAAAATGAAAAAAATATCACTGAAGTATTTTCCTTTTACGAGATCTTATCCAATTCCTCCTTTTTTCATTCTGCTTCAATTCTCAGTCCAATTATGCAGAACTAATGGACCACTGATATTGATTTGGGGAATTTAAACCAATTAGCATTTAAATCGATGAATTAAAACAATTGGAGTTAGAATAATGCACAATAATTTATGTTTTATAAACCAAAAGCGTCAAAATGCGCCTAATACCCCTAGTTTGATGCCCGAAAATTTGCTGTCATGCTCGTTCATTTGCGCGTCAAGATCATTTTTTTTGTTGCCCCAGTGACAGCACATGAATTCGCGGCGTACACACCACAGCCTCATTCACGCTCCTGAAGCTAGTCCCCTTCCCTGTCTGACATACATCAGAGGTACAGCGCCGCCAGTGGTAGCAGCGGTCAGCTTGTAGTCATGAGGCACTGAGATCAAATTCCGGACACTTTTGTACCCTTATTTTTCTCTCAAGCGGCTGGAGTCAGGACACACGTGCACCTCTCATATAAAGGTGCAAAAGCACGGACAGTCTATCTGCGTTAAATCAGGATAATCTCCGTATTTTTAAAGACAAAACAGACTTCTGCGTGGATATTATCCAGGAGCAGAAACTTTATGGACCTGGTGGAATTACGTGAAAAGTTGAGGAAATCCTCAACACACGACATGCAGAGGAGGATTAAACTGGCTCATTGTGGATTTTTAATAGTTTTTCTTTTTTCTTCAGTGCTTCTAAATGGTAAGTCGTGAATGTTTCATGTTCTTTAATTTTGCCACAAACATTTTCAGACGAGTCTGGGTTATAAAACACAACAGATGAGCCTCAGACAGGGGCCTTTATAACAAACACTTATGAATCTGAACATTTACAGGTGGATAATTATATTAGCTATTTATACTGTACAGTCCACATTTAATCTTTACAGCAGCTGGAGTTTTGACGTTTGAAGCAGTGGAAATTATATGCATTCTACAGTGATATAGGCCTGTTTAGCCATGAACCCTTTTTTCTGTGAAAGCTGAGTTAAATGTGGTGTATTTAGATTATTTTAGAGACAAATCGTAGATCTGAGCTTTTGTAAAAGGCCTAATTAAACATTAAATTTAGGCAATTAAAACTTTGTGATATAAGAGCAAGAGGGCAAACAGACAGGATTAAACTTTCATGGAGACATTTTCAATCATTGCACACTGATGATATTTTATCATGGAATTAAACCTGGTGAAAAGGGAGAATTTGCTGCAAGGCATTTTTATTTTGATATTATTTATGATTCGCATCTACTTAGGCCAGTGGCCTCTTGGAGCACGTTGAATGCTGTTTTTGCACTAATCGCTCTGAGCTTCCAGCACTGAATGCCTCGCCCCGTGTTCACTCATGCTGTCCGCGCTTTCGCCTGTTCGCCACGTTCGCTTGTTCACCTCCAACCGCGTGATTCGCTCAAAATGTGCCGCCCACGTGACCTGCGCCGCTTTGGTCGCGCATCAAAGCGCCTCTACTTAGGCTCTTCTTCTCTGTGTGCTCACAAAACACTCAGTTTCCAATTTCCCTGGTCTGTGACATCATAGGTATAGATCCGGAGGTCTCCTGCGCTGTCATTAAGTCTATAAATCACCACCAGACTCGTTCTGAGCATTTCTACCGTCAAATTGTGTTAATTACAACTTTGAGCTCATATTCATCGATTTTTGTTTCCTGCTATACATGGCATTTAAAGGACTTTTCACCATTCAAAATATGTTTTGTTGCCTATTGTGAATCGCTATGGCAATGACAATCATCCTGAAACCTATGAATTAGCGTGTCAGGGCAAGCCAGCTTTTGTTTGTTTCCCCATGGTAATTCCCTCTGCTGCCAGTAGATGGATGGCAAATCCTGATGAGTGAACACCATGCTGGTAGAAAGTCATGTTTGGTTATCGCTACATCTTTTATTTTAAGTTAAGATGCCAATGCAATGGTACCCAACATGTTTGAAAAAGGCCCATATAATACAAATCATACATGGCCTTTAATATTCAACAACTATGGATGTGGAGGAAGTTGTTTTTCACAATTTATCTTCACTTTAGTTTAGCTTTGCATCTAACTGTGTGTATGCCTTGAACAAAAAGGTCACTTGACAACTATTGACCTTAAGCAAACACCTTGTTATAACTATTTTCACTCTGATTCTATAAAATGTCATTTAAGGTTATAGGCCCATTTTGCCCGTCTTTTTGATGGTCTTTTCTGAAAGTCTGTAGGAGGAGTGTGTTTGGATCATTTCAGCAGCTTTTTATCTCAGCACACTGAAACTTTCTCTCTCTTTTACATGGGCTTTTCCACATGTCCATATCAGCGCACTTCAAAGGCAGCAGATAGGAGCGCGCCTTCACTAAATCACACTTGACAAACGTCGTCTACGAGCAAGGCTGCAGCCGAGCGGGTGATAGGAGCGGCTTTGATTTTAGAACAGGCCTGCGTCACTGTGGAGACGTATGCTAATGAACAAGGGAGAACTACATTTATACGGCAGAGAATGGTACAATGTTGAACTGGATTGTACAATATTGGTTGTTTGCAGATTGTCAAACAGTTACCGAGGACTTTAGTGCTGACATTAAGACATTAAAATCTTCATAAAATATGCAATAAATACTCATTCAAGGGATTTTAGTATATACTTAATTCACCATGTATTGTTGACACCAAGTTAATACTATAAGTTTATTATTATTCATTATAAATCAATGACCTTTGTTTTTCTTGTAAAAAAAAAAACAACATATTTTTACTGTATTGAGAAAGTGGCATTTCGGGTCAAAATCGGACCACTGTTAAATGTCTGGATCTAATTCCTTGATGCTGATACTGATATTTGGCATAGGTTTAATTCTAGGGGAAAAAAAAGCAGGATCAGTTTAACTTTATTAACTTAAAGGAAAAAATATTCAGCATTTTTTGTATTGCTGATAGCCTTAAAACATGCTCTTGAGTGCCTTAAATTTGCCATCTAATGTTTAAAAAAATAAAACAATAACACCTGTGTTATCAGTCACTATGAAATGACACTTACTGAGTGCATCCAGCCAGCAGATGGCGCCAGTGCAACATATACAATCTAGTGAAGTTAGCGCTGAAAAGACGACATTGTGTGGATTTGCTGCAGCTCAAAATGAGTCTGGCAGTGATTTAAGAACTAAAAACAACAAGATTCTCTGATAAGTGACTTTTGAAGTATGTTTGAAGCCGTGTGTTTGAAGCTCTGAGGGGGTACAATTTTCAAATAAACGTTCCTCAAAACAGCGTGAATCCAACTGAATGCTACTTCAGGTATGTTTTGATGACGGAACATTGTTAGAACATGGTTTAAAGCTTAAAAAGTCACTGTAGCAGAATATGTGTCCTTTAATAAGGCTAGTGACTGGCCCAGATTGTCCCATAATCAATTTTTATATAACCAAGTTTTTTTCTGTTCGAGGATAAATTACTTCTTTTTTTTATAGTGTTGTAAGGAAATAAATGCTATTTTCTGTCCCTGCATGGATATCAGTTGATATATGCAAGTAACTGAAAGTTGTATTGATGCATTTCTGTGTAACATATAAGGATCTTTAGGATTACAAACTCGCAAGAAAGTATGTACACATGTCAGGTTATGTTTTATGACAAGCAATGGTTGGCAAATACTACAGTAATGTGTCAAAAGGTCTGTGAAGTTAAGGCTCATTTATGCTCTATTTAAACTCCATGAAAACAGATGTGTGCGTTCCAAGTGTCACTGGATTTTTACTTCTAACTTTGTCAAGACAGTGCTCTGTTAAATAACCACCAGAGACGGAAGAAGAAAAAGAGCAACAGGAAAAAAACATGGAGGCACACACGTCAGATTTGGATCATAATTGTTGGAAAAGAGACAAAATAATGAGGCAAGAAAGTATATTTATTTGTTCTAGTCCAGGGGTGTCCAAACTTTTTCCACCGAGGGCCACATACTGAAATTTAGACCAAGCGGAGGGCCACAATTAAATCATGAAACGTTCAAAAAAGTTGCATTAATCTGATTTTTAAAGTGCCACCACACCTAAATTCAGTCTCAGTGCTTTAATATCAGGTCTGCCTCGCACCAAAATGTTAGTTATTTAGGTTATAATAGTAGAAAATCTGAAATTTGCTGTAAAAAGTATGTCTTAGGACAATGTGGGCCAGTTCACCAGGGAGCTTGAGGGCCAAGAAAAATTGGTCTGCGGGCCGCTTTTGGCCCCTGGACCTTAGTTTGGACATGCCTGTTCTAGTCACTTAAAAAAAAAAAGGCAGTTGAACATCTGCTGTTTTGCTGGGTTCACCACTGTCCCTAGTGGTCAGCACATGTACAATTCTGTTACGTTCACAAGCTCTGATAAGACCAGCCAAATGACAGACTGAAAAACACAAAGGACAGACAAACGCAAGCGTATTTGTATGAGTTTGGAAACAGAGCGCACAAATGAGCCTTTACAGCTGCAACTAACAGTTTAAACTACTACCACCTCCTTTAACCGATTTAAAGGAAAAAAATACCCAAAAAAGTACCCAATAGAATATGTTTAGTGTGATTGAGAGCAGGGGCACAATTTGAAATTTTGCATTGTGCACCAAAGGAGATTGGAGGAAAAATATTCTGCATTTTTCATATTGTTATTAACCTTTAAACATGCTCTTGAGCAGTGATTCTTAACCATAGGGCCGGAGCCCAAAGTAGGGCCGCGAGCACCTCCTTGAGGGCCGCACAATCACTAAAATATAATACATTTAATATGAGATTGGGCCTCGAGTTACTTTAGACAGAAAAAGTCGGGCCTCAAGGTAAAAAAGGTTAAGAACCCCTGCTGTTGAGTACCTTAAATTTGCCATCTCATGTTTTTAAACAACAAACAAATATATATTATTTACACGTTCGGTCCGACTTGATTAAATCCACAATTTAAACCATTTCCCATATATTTTTTGCAGAGAACCTCGATGTTTGACAACCTGAATGGCCATGAAAGGGCTGTTTATTTTGATTTCCTTTTGATTAAAAAGTTAAGCCTGCATCCCAAATGAGCGTCTAAAGTGCATGAGGAGAAATTTCACCTCGGGGCATGGCTGGGTTTTGCATGCAGCTTAATGATAAACACCACACAACTGATTACATGTGATGATCAGTTTGTCGTTGCTGTTTGTTGCTCCCCTACTCAGGCCGCTGAATAATCGATGGAGAATGCCTTAATTTTTCCAACTGTAATGAGCCAGAGTGGAGCTGGAATTAGCATCACGGCCTTAGCTAGCGGGCCGTCGATAGCGCAAATGTGGAATCTGCAACATGTTCAATTATACTCTCGAATCAGAGACACTTAATCAAGAGCCTGATGTCGTTCTGCCCTCGAGTCTGCGGCGGCTTTGCTCTTTGTGCGGATATAGATTTCCAAAAATACGAACATTACAAAGTCTGAATAAATGATAAAGGGTTGAAGCGGCATTAACCTACAAGTCAATTTATGGAATCAACACTTAAAGGCGGATTATGTAACTTTACTGTATAGTCTCCATGAAGATGTTTTGTTTAGTCTGAATGTTCCACAGTTTAACATTAAACATATCCATCTCCATGAACACAAGAAGGTGATGCCAGTTGCAAGTCAGATCTGTACAGAGGTCTCTGTAACAGTAACGCTAAAGGCTCATTTATGTTCAGTTGTCGTACGTAAACACAGTGCCGCTGCTCCCATTGTGCACATAATGCACAGTGCGTGAGGCATCAAGTGCTCCGAGGGGCACCAGATTCACCAGGAAGTTTGGATTGAATTAAAGAATAATTTTTGTGCAGCAGCTAAACTGTTCCTCCTGCTGACAAAAAGGCTGCCTTTAGTTCTGTATCATTTCAAAACAAATAGGACTCACACGGTCTCTGCTGCTGCTGAGCCGACATCACGGAGCGCCCGAAGTCAAAGAGCTTCAACTTATTTCAAATGTCTAAATCATGTTTTTATAAATGCTACAGAAAGCATCTATAGTTTGCAGCGTTCTCTAGAGCTTCGATATGTTCCACAGAAGAGCAGGAGAAGCGCTATGTGTGATGCTCAAACAGGGGCGGAGCAGGGACATTCAGGGACTGTGGGGGGCTCATAATAAACTATGTAATCAGTTGCTTATAATATTATACGGGATCCTCCCAAGGTTGTAGTACAAACATCATTGCATTGTGCATGAAGACAATGCACCATCTCATGCTGCAAGGAATTCCTCTGCATCATTGGCTGCTCTGGGCATAAAAGAAGAGAAACTCATGGTATGGCCCCCATTTGGAATATTCCTGGCAAAACAAAAACTTCTCCAAGGAAAGAAGAAGGATTCAGACCCTCCAACAAAAAACATTGTGCGCATTTAATTCCAGCCATTTTAATCTATTTTGAACATGATGATTTCCTCACAGAATCACCTTGACTTCACTGCGAGCATTTACCCCCCACCACCAAACACCTGCCTGTACCCTACACCCCCCCCCTCTCTCTCTCCAGGCCCAGTGTGGAGCGGCCCACCTGCGGATGTCTGGAGGGTTCTGCTCCGTTTCCTCTTCTGTTCTTCGCCAAAACGTGAAGGAAATTTTGACTAGAACTGAATCAATATGCAGCACGGATCTCACCATGTTCTGACTGAAAAACAAGCTATTTGTTATTTTTGCTTCATTTCAATTCAAAATGGTGACAAAAATATATAATGTGCCATGAGCTGCAGAATTAGGCCTTAGCTGCTTATACCCGATGATAACTATTAATCTGACCACACTGATTCTGAACAATCTCATTCAAAGTTGAACCTTTCCTGAATGGTTTGAACCTTGTCTATTATTTTGGTTTTGAACCCAGTATTAAGTATCAAGACTTTTCCTTAGTATGAAAATCAAATATTACTACCATGTCAATGACCACGTGGGTTTTCTCCAGACTCACTAAAACGTGCACTGAAGCTAATCCTCCAGCTATAGGCACTAAGATCCTGAAGACGTCTGCTTCTGATAAGTTGCCCAGAGTCAAATGCAGAGGACAAATGAAGGACAATAAAGCCTATGATTTCCCAAAATGAGTCAGTACAAAATTTGCATCAAAATTAAGTCTGCCCGAAAGCTTGCCTCTTACTTCAACAGCAACTGGTAGATGGACAAACTAAATCGAAGGTGTTAAATATGAAAATTTCTGAAAGCACAACATTTGAAAGTATGTTTTATTTCATATTTGGGAAGGACACTTTTCTCCAAGAGCGAAGGTCATCCAACATCTGCCTTCACATACTGTATGACGCTATAGTCGGCTGGCGTCTTTAGATCTGCTGCACCCCTCATATTTCCATTGTTTGCATGCAAGGGCCTCTTTGATTAATATGTTATTGTACTTCGTTATGTTCTTAGAAACAGGTTCTGTACTTGGAACTCATTATGCACGCCTACTTTTACTTAATAGCGTAATGGCAGATAGCTTATGTTTGTTATTATTGTTTGAACTTTGTGTGGAGCCTCGAGAAAACAACGTGAAGCATCCTGATTGATCAGTAAAGGCCTTTTTCTACCTTCTACCTGGGTCCTGCTCCTTCTGTTCTGTACGTCACCTAATTTCAACATTTAACTGCTAATAAACCAGAGAAAACCGATCAATGCAGAGACACATCGAGATCAAGGGTTTTTAGTGTAATATTTTATGTGCATGAGGTTTTGCGCGTCTATATAAAAAATAAACTTTATGAAACAACAACATATTCTATTTAACTACAACTGTCAGGGGACATGTTTAACTGTTTCTGGCTGATAAAATAATGAAAATATAGTTAAAATGCTCACCTTTTCGATAAATGGCTCACACTGGGGAATTGCATATACTGTACTGACATATACTGGGGAATTACATATACTGACATTTCTGCCAGTTTCTATTGATATTAGTGTAGTATTGACTTCGTAATAAAGTTATTCACAATCATATTTTAAGCTGTAAATGGTCCTGAACATGTTTTCTTTGCATAATTATTAAACATATGCAGATCGATAGAGATTGCTGTTCAACAAATGCATTTAATTATAATGGTCAAATCTGTGGTCAAATCTGTATCTGTATCTTAGAATTCAAACCTGATCTCTGAGAGTTTGAAGAAAGTGTATAAAATGTTGAAATGTATACTTACATCCAACACAAACAGCTTCTGGGACTTGTATATTTGGGATAGAAGACATTTTGTGCTTCCGCCAAAGCTCTCTGTCAACACGGTTCTGTTTACACTGGTTCCTATGGTACTTGAGCTGCCACTTCATAACCATTGTTGATTTGTCATTGATTTCTGTGTTTATTCTTCCTCAGGATCAGGACAAAGCCCACATTGGCTGACTTAGGGCATGATGTGCATACTCTGTGAACAATCAGCAGCTAATTGTCAGGCCAACGTTTTAAAAATGGACAGCATTAGTGTCCCATTTACTCATTCCTATGGGCAATTTAAAGCCACATTTAACCCCTAATGCATGTTGTTGCAGTGTGGAGGCGGAGACTGGGAGGACATTTAGGGTCAAAACATGGAGGCTAATTATTGTGTTTATGCAGTGAAAAGGCTAAGACTTACACATTACAATTGCAAAGAAAATGGCAAAGCACATAACTATTATTATTCTTTATTTTAAACGAGGTGGAGGATGCAAAACGTTTATTCGCCATGGAGATGGGAAAATCTTCATGGAGACAAGTAGCAAACTAAGTACATTTTGGGCAATAAAAACACCTAATTGGATAAACCTAAATGAGTTTATGTTGTGGAACCTTCCAGCCAAATAAACAACTATTTCATAAGAAAACCAGGTGACGGACCCTCAACTTAAAATAGTGAACTTTATGATGTGTTCCCACTACCAAATTCTAATTAGTTTGAACAGGTCATTTCCAATCCACCAAGACTGCACTTATGGAAAGAGTCTTTAAACTTCAAAATGATACAGACCTTAAAACTACAACATTTTGTGTTTTACCTCAAAGAGTATACTGTATAACCTGCAGTTTGTGACAAAATGCATCTAAGTATTTGTTTCACTTCACTTCGGGAAAAAGCTGCTCTAAAGCCATGTGTGTGTCTTATATTATATTCATGTGAATATGCAGGATGTGCCAAAGGGTTTGTGAGACCGAGGGACATGTTAGAGGGATTTAAATTTCCTCCTTTGTAGTTTGAAAATCAGGTACGCCAACTTTAACAAGAAGACAGTGAAAAGACACTTTCTTTGCTTGCTGTAGCAGAAATATAAGTGAAGGGTGCTTTTTAGTTTTCAGGTAAAAAGTGTTTTACTCAGCTAACTCTATTATAATATTAATTTACTATAAATCTTTATTTATAGTTATTAAAGTTGGGCATACCTAATTTTCACACAGCAAAACTGGAAGTAAGTATTTAAATGTATCCAACTAGTTCCTATAACTCCATATGGATGCTTTAGAACAACTGTTTTCAGACGACAAAGTGAAAAGTCTGCAACTGCCCAGAGCACAGCCAATAAGAGCGCTGCTTTTGGTTCTTTTTTGAAGAGAGTTGAAGAGACATAAAATACTAAAATTAGATGCAAACAGAGTGCAGCGGTCACATTTTTATGAGATATTATTTGGGGGAAAAATAAATAAATACACAATTTGCAAAGAGGTTATGTATCCCAGATTTAATGTGGAAAATATTGACTTATTTTGTTTTTGCGTATTTACTTGTTTCCAGCAACTGTTTGTTGCTTTGATTTGCCAGTAGTATTCTGTGAGTCGAATCAACATTTTTGTGAAGCTCTACGAGTCTTGTGATATTGGGCTGCAACCACTTTAGACAACTGATATATAAGCATGCATTTAAATTCTATGCAGTATGCTTTTATAGACATATTCTAACCAATATTCATTTTTCACTCATCTTTCAATTATAAGAGACAGTGATCATTACATTCCAATTAATGCCAATTTTCAAACAATCTCTTCTCCAATTTTCCTTTTTCAAAACAATGACATCTGCTCTCCACATCTCTTGACATGTCGGCCACTCGGCTCAGATCAATGCTTCTCAGCGGGAGCACTAAAGCCTACGTGGCTGCCTCACACATGTCCCACTTTGGTCATTTTCACCCATCAGCGGCGTACGGAGCAGAGTGAACAAGTGCCCATCACAGCCCCGTCACACCAGGACCGGCGTCAGTCTCTGTGCTCTAACAAACATCCACAGTCCCCTTAACAGGCTGCGGTCCCTCAGGAGTGACCTAACATTGTGCACACATCACTGGGTCAGGCCTGGACACATGTTGCTGGTGGGGGCTGCAAACAAGTAGGTTTAGGGGAGAGGCAAGGGTATAAATATAGATTGTCATTTCGTGCAAAAGTGGTAAAAGAGAGTAAGTAATAAGAAAAAGTAGAAACAATGTATGATTTTCTGTTTTCAAATAAACTATTTTTGAGAAACCCTGTGAGGCACCTACATAATTAATTGAATATGTATATATGTTTTCTTCTATTCAGACAAATTTTGTGAGTGAGATGTAGTTACCTTGGCATGTTTCGGCTGCTATCTGCAAGGACAAAAAAAAAAAAAAAAAAAATAATTGCATGTATATATATGAGTATGAGTGTTGTGTGTGCGGGTGTACAATAGGGATGTGATGGCAATAATGATAATAATAACTCTACAGCACCTGCCATTTTAACTATATATATTTACAATATATTATATAAGAACTGTCTATTTGCACTACCACATTTGCACATTGCACTATCTGCCAACTGTACATTTCTGTATATAGTCTTAGTCTATCTTAGTCTATTTTATTCTTAATTTTATGCATGCCTCTTTTATATATTTTATTATATTTTATTCATTGTTTTATGTTGCACCTTACGCCGAAGCAAGTTCCTATGTTTGTGAATTTTTGATCACTGACAATGGCAATAAACCATTCCTGATTCTGATTTCATACGTACATATATATATTTTTCTCTCTCTCTCTCTCTCTCTTTCCTTTCCTCGCTCTCTTCTATCTAATTTATAGTAGATCTAGTTATATTCCCCCCGCCTATTACCTATTACAGTGATTTCAACTGGCTACTGTTCTCTTCACCTCAGTTCTTCTAAAAGCTTACCTATTTATCCATGTATGTACGACACGCACCACACACACACACCTACTCACACACACACACCCCAAATCCCTTTTCCCCCTGTTCTGTTGTCTTTTGTTATGTTATTGTCTCTTGTCACTTCTGTATTAATGTTATGGGATGTGATGTTATTGACTATCTCTTATAGATTGTAAGTCCCCCTTTTTTTTTCTTTCTTTCTTGAATGTTGAATGTTTGCAATGGTTAATACATTTTTTTTTTAAAAGAATTGTCACCGGTCTTGGTGGTGATGTGTCATTTATCAGCTGATGCTACTCCCCGAGGCGTGGTCATCCTGACAGACCTGGCAGGGCGCTCAGACTGCCCACACCTCCTGTCGCCCGGTGGTCTCTGGAGAAGGGTGTCCCATGTATGTGATAAAAGGAAAGCCCCTTCATCACGGTTGATGGTGTCTGTGCCTCGCTTCCTGTATTCAATCGCCTCCTTAACCCAGCGCTTGAACTTGTTGGTTTCAGCTCCTATGACCCAAGCCCCGTCCCAGTCCATGATCTGATTGTTCCTTTTGCGATGGTCTGATGTTGCGGACCTTAGGTTTTCCTGTTCTGTGTGTTCCGTCTTAGTCCTTGTGAGTCTTCCTGTTGTTTCTTTTTCACATTCAGTTTGTAGTAGTATCTCATATATGTATTTATTTTCTTAGGAGATTTGGTCTTTGGGGTGAACTAGAAGTTGCCTGAGTTTTATGTGTGGTTTGACTACTGTGTTTTTTCATTGCTCTCTGTATTTGTTTCTGTTATGCATCTAATGTATGGTAAAGTGACTGTTTTTTTGTGCTCTTCTTGTTTCTTTTTCCCTTTTTCTACTTTTGTTTTTTTTTAATTTTGTCTTTGACTTGTTGTTTTCCTTTATTTATGGCCAATCGTCACCACCAAGACCGGTAACAGTTCTGAAGATGGCTCGCAGATAGCAGCCGAAACATGTCAAGGTAAATACACCTCACTCACAAAAAGTTGTCTGACTAGAAGAAAACATATATACAATATAAACTGAAGACAAGATGAACGTTACCAAAATAATGAATTGGATATGTTGGTGTCTTACTAGGACGAAGAAAACATTACCAAATCTAACAATAGCAATCTAGCAAAAAGTTTGTGGCCACGCACCTTAACCTTAAAGCCAAACCACTCGTATGAAGACAGTGAGGGTCAGATATTAAGCAGAGAGAAGCGATGGTTTGAAAGAGGTGAGAATAAGGCCATCTTTGCTGAAAAAAGATGAGAAAAGGTGGATTAAGGTATAATTTTCCAGCTATTCACAGCAATGTCTTCTCATCTTGGTCAAGTGAGAAAACAAGCCACTCAAATGCTACTCAGGTGCTTAACAGTGAGAAATGAGAATCAGAAAGATAACAATAGGCTTGGAATCTACCAAAATAACAGGTAAATAAAGGCTGGTTACTTTCAGGGTAAAACGTCTTCCTTAGGGTGAGGCCATTTCACCTCACAACAGTATAAAGCAGAGTTTCTCAGACCAGTTCCTCAGATAGAAAATAACTTTCAGTTGGAAGTGCGGGTGACGACCTTTGAAATGTTTTCTACTCTGGACGACTCCTGGACGAATGAGGGATGACACTGGAAACATTTTGCAGTACTCGCCAGTTACAATTCAGCTGAATCAGAAATCAAACGGGAAGACTACATTTCACATGCATGATGTTGCTGTTTGCCAATTACAGCCTGCTGCCTTTTCCTCTCAACCAATCACCTCTTTAGCCTTTAAAAAAACTCTATTTCATCCACCATCCTGCTGCTCATTCCTATCACCACCACAGCAGTAGAACCACCAACTTCTTCAACTGCTCTGGGGCTTCATTTACAAAAGTGTGGACACATTTTTTTTCTTTCATCTGTATAACATCATGGGTTCTCCCTGAAAGCATCAGAAATATGAATCAACATGAATGGAAAGTACTAAACAAAATAGTGTGGAATAGCTCAAACAGTGTTTTGTATTTTAGATTTTTCACAAGTGCCACACTTTGCTTTGATCACCGCTTTGTACACGCTTGTCATTCCACTTCTGAGGCCTGTCAAGGCTCAGCAGTGAAGTGAAAACCATTTCAGAAGACTTCATCATGAAGCTCTCTGAGAGAAGGCCAAGGTTTTGCAGCACTGTCGACAAAGCAAAGGATGGCTACTTTGAGAAATCTGCATCTACAATCTAAAATGTATAAAGTGTCATTTAACTTTGTTTTCTTTGCTACGTAATTCCATACATCTCACTTCATTTACTTTACACTGACTGCTCAAAACAAAGCTCACCCCCTAAAATAAAGGTCACATGCTCTAATATTTTCCTCTTCCAATATTATTTCATTCCAGTGTTGCATTTATTTTTCCGCAAGATCTTGTGATGTGAGAGTGTGACCCCTGCACAAAGTCTTCTCCAGCACATCCCAAAGATTCTCAATGGAGTTCAGATCTGTAGAAGTTTAGTTTCTGCAATATCCTTCCACTGCTTGATGCCAGTGAGTTGACTCTTCTCAAACACACTGACATCTTTTCCATGGCTACAGAAATTGGGAAGAGGCTAAAATAACTGTTGCACTACAGCCTAAAGCCTTTCAGTCATTTATCTTGGTTAGAGTATTTCAACAGTTAAAGTAAGATTGCCAATGGAACAAGCATAAAATATATCGCTTGACTTAAATTATGGGAAAGACAAGCACTTTACATCATGAAATTAGAACAAAAACATATGCAACTGCACTTAAAATAAGATTTCCCAATAGTACAAAACAAATACATTCATTTCTTATTTAAAGAAAGTCAAAATATGCTCAAGTCAAGATAAATACTCAAGATAAATACATTCAATCACTTTTTAACCGATTTAATACTTTATGTTTTTCAGTGTACAGTGAAGAATGTAGTGAACATTAAGCAAAAACAAACAAAAAAAAACTGAATAAGAAGGTGTGTCCAAACTTCCAATAGTGTATAATACTCTTCTTCTATTATATTGCTGATAAAGTGTATCCAGTCAATAAACTATAAATTACGGCTCTCAGTTTGCCTATTCAATGTATTTGGCTAAATTGTGATTCATATTATTTCATTTAATCCACTTCATCCATAGATTTCTCAGGGACACTGTAATTTTGTAACGACTTAAACATCACCCTTTAAAGTAGCACCTGCTCAACAAAATGTACAATTTTATGTACAGAAGGATTTGTTAATATCCAATTCCAAGCCTGAAATATTGCAGTTTTCAGTGTAAAAAAATACGCGAAATTTGAATTTTTAGGCCAATTTTCAGTCAGATCTAGTTTACTCAAAAACAGAAATTCAAAATCTCTTCTGTAAAGTATTTAGTAACTAATATGTGTACAAAATGAACCAAGAAATTGTCCCAAAATCCCAGAAATGCCCCAAAACTGTGCAATTTTGGCTGCTTTTACACATCAAATGCCTTGTTTCAATATGAAAACATTACATGATGAAAAATGTGTAATGCATTTTATCTTATATTTATGTGAGTTTCAAATTGATATTTTTAAATTTAAGATTTTTTCCTATTTACCTGCAGTGGCTCACCTTCAGTTGAGCATCAAGTCTTAGCCACAATTTCTGTAATAAAATATTGTTTTGTGGTTCACATTTAGGGCAGCCACTGACAAATCAATTATAGTTTCAAGGTGTAGTAAATAATTTCACTTCACAGCTTTCTCTTCTTCCTTTCTCTTTCCTTCCAAAACAGCATACAGGAAATATTGACTTAAAACCTGCTTGGCCCTGTCATTTCAGATCTGCGGGAGGCTGAGGGCTTCAGAGCACTGGAGGAGATTAGCTTAAACGACAGCTCTATTAGAGACTTAACCTGGCTTTGATCATTGCAGCTCTCTCTCTCTTCAGATCTACCCGGGCCTCACACGCCAAATCTGACAAGCGCACCCTTTCTCTCCCCGTGCACCCCCACCCTTCCATCACCGCACCGCTCACATCCTTCATAATGTCCCCCGACTTCAACCTGATCAAAGCTCTTCGGCGTTTCCTCGCTCACAATGGCGCGTTGAGGAGAAGAGCGACTGTCAAGCCACTACAGTATGTGACAATTTGCAGACAAAAAGCATGCCTGATGTTAGCTTTGTCACCCTGCCTCTACGCCTCCAACGTGACGACGGGTGCCACTTGTGAGATTCGCCTGGGGTTGTCGGTGGCGGCGGCGGGTGTAAACATTTTGCGGCTACACAAGACTACAAAGCAACAAGATAAGGGTGTTTTCATTTTGTCGACACACAACGGCGAGAATATAAAGCGGAGGCATAAAAAGTGTCAAGCCGCTGTTGAGAGAATTCGCTGCTGAGGGCACACTTTTGCGTCTGATATCTGCTTGTGTAATGCAATGTTGGCCTGAAGCAGAAGAGGATTTAATATCTGTATCAGAATTCAATCAGGAATAATATAATGTGGCCCCTCTAAACCTCTAAACTGAGAATACTGTATGCAATAGACTTCTATGACACTCACAATGGAATATTAGCAAACAGAAATATTTGAAACATGCAGGGCTTGTTTAGTTCAGGGGTTTATGCTCTTTACATTTGATGGAGAAAGAATGAACTGATGACAAGGTTTGGTTTCTACAATGAGAATTTAAAGTCAAGTGAAAACACTAGAGAGTGGTCAAAGTAAACCTTGTACCTCAGATTGTCATCTTGAGCAACCAAATTGAAAAGGTAAATTTATTACTTCAGAATGGCTTTAAAATTAGTTTTCAGAAAGGGTTGACTACCAGCATTAGACTTTCTGCATAATTGACAAAATAGATCAGAATGTGCCACTCAGCCACTCAAATCTACACACTATCAATATGTGCAATGCAGATCTAAACTCACTATTGCACAGTAGTGCAGTGGGTAGTGCTCTCGCTTCACAGCACGAAGGCGGCCCAGGCCCTTTCTTTGTTGAATTATCCATGTTCTCTCCGTGTCTGTGTAGGTTTCCTCCAGGTGCTCCGATTTCCCCTAATAAGCTCCTCCCCTCTGGGACCAGGATAGATTCTAAATCTCAGTGGGGCTTAAATAAAGGTCAATAAATAATAAACTATTACCACTTACCACTAGTTCTCCTACCGTGTGCATAACTTTGAGAAGGTATTGTGTGAAGGCCTTACTTGTTTTGCAGAGACCATCAGAGTATTACATTAGATTTTGTAGTTTCTTTATTTTTTTATGACAAGGAACCCTGAAATAGCATCAACGGTCAGAAATACGCTTAAGGAAATAAATAAACAAAGAAATCGTGTGCTTTAGTCTGCGATACACAAGTACGAGTCAGGTTTGTGAAGACAGCCACTCCTGGCCGCTAGGGGGCGGTGTGGATTGAGCGGGTACATCATGCAGATCCCGTTCACGGTGGATATGGGTTCTGTTGAGAGAGAGAGTAGTTCTCAAGGAGTTCTTCGTGGAAAATTTCCATCTGACATGTTTGTCATTATTAAAACTGAGCAGCGATGAAGGATGTTCTCCCTGATTCTGTGACTGTTCATGCGCTAATCCCACTAAACATACGAGTCACCATCATTGTACAAGCTCGCTTGCTGCAGAATACAGACTTGTTATTAACCAGTTCGAGCTTCACAAGTGCACTGTTCTAAAGTTCATGCGAGTGTTCTGCAATGGCATGGTGTCCTCTGTAATAAACATGTGCAGCACGTTTATCCAGGTGCTGTTCTACTGATCATTCACACGACATGAGAATATGGGCTAGAAGATGTCAGAACCATTTGTGCCTGCTGAATTTAGGAGACTTGATCCATAGCACCTCAATCTATTATATTTAAATTAGACTTGGCAACTCATCCAATTTTAATGTCGTTCATGTAAACGCAGAGAGTAAGGATTCATACTTGTTGTTTTTGATGTTTTTTTCAACACAGTAAAACATGCAAGATACTTTTTTTTTTAATGCTTTCATTTCAGAAGTTACATTCTGGGGCTTTAAAGAACATGACCAGAACACTGTTAGTATATGTATTTTAACACTGCAAATACTCTGACTTGTGCTGTGCTTCCCTCTTCAGATGAATAATGTTCCAATATTAACACAGGGTCTCCGTGTTAGCTGCTTGTCCCCGCGCTGACTCTCCGCGTGTTATGATCTCATGCAGTTTGAATACAAAACCTCATCTCTTCGCCTCCGATGCACACGGATGCTTCTGTGTTTGTCCAAATGGCTTGCCGTCCTGCCCACAACATGAAACATTAGTTCATTGTCCTGGGCATGTTTTCCTCTCCCGTAAGTCACTCTCCATCTGTCAGCTGCTGCTCCTCCCTTCACACGCACTTAGAGTTGTGTAGTAACACTTCACGCACCTCCCTCCACACCATTGGCTGGGAACATGTTTTGCCTGGGGGCCCTGTCTTGATCCAAACCCATTATAAGGCTAATGAAAGCACTGAGAGGATCAAATCGAATGAAGTTGCCATTCACACACTGTTTAACCCTCATCAAAGCTACGACCTCTGAACAAACACATGCAGCAAACACAACATGCTAAAGTCTGGAGAGGGGCATGAACAGAGGTGAGAGTAGACATAAATGTAAGAGAATTGTAACATCAGAATAATATTACTCAAGTATAAGTACAAATGTTTGGTTCAAGAAAGAACTCAAGCAAATGTAAGCCACTGCAGTTAAGAATTACTGTCAAAAGGTAACGTAGTAGTAAAAGTATGTGTCATTTGACGTTATTTTAATTGGGTGGACAAAACATGTAGTAACACTAAATCTTTTAAAGGGATATAGACCACAGACATGAGAAAAAAAAAAATCATATCTGATGGAGCGGTGCAAGAAACACAAACGTTCAAATAAATTCATATTGTCAACATAAAGCTTTTGTTTATCCAATGAAAATCCAACCCTAAATCCCCATCCAGAGAGGTATGACAGGATGTTTTGTTTGTTTTTATTTTAAGTTGATCTTTTTTCTGTTCAGACTTTAGTGTTACCAACGTCCTTCACATGTAAAAAGGTTCAACTACTTCAACCAGCCTCTATGGTTACCGGAAAATAAAAGAAAAACAAAACATATCCATCAACATAACCATACTTCTGTGACAAGAGGCTGCTGTAATAGATGTTTCCATGTCATATTCTACTCTTCATATCCATTTACGCCCTTGTCTGTTCAGTATATTTAGCATAGACCCTGAACCTCGATTGAAGATGAGTATTTGTTTGGGGTTGTATGGGTCTGAACATATGGTTCTTATATATCAGTAAAATTGCTTATACATTTGTCTACTTGCTCTGAATCTTCTTAATCACAACAACATCAAGGTGGAAGGGTATGATCGACCAACAGGGCTCTGCTGAAATCTGAAAGCCCAATCCCCTGCCAGATGGATTCAATGGACTGCAGAATCGTAAGTAATGAAAGAGGGAAGCGGATCCCTGGCAGAGGATCAGCCGAATCTACAGATTTGATGAGCTTAAACATTGCAAGAGAGATGGAAAGAAAAATAAAATAATAAACAAGGGGCAAACACACACCAGGAGCTTTGATGGGAGCCAATCTCACCCAGGATCTTGAGTACTGTTACTATATTGGGTAAAAGTAAAGAATGATGTCTGAAAACAACCCTCAGAAATGCAAAAAAAAAGTCAAGTAAATGTAAGTGTATACCACCCTCTTCTGAACATGTCATTTGTGTAGTTTACTTAACTTCATATGGCAGGCAAAGCAGATGTCGATGCAGTTATAATTTTTTTTCCTCAACTCCTATAAGTGCGGCTAAATAAGTACTAGCAAAGGAAGTAAACAGCTGCACTCACCACATGGAACATTTGGCTCTCATTATCCTTTTGAGTACGGTATGAAAACAGTTTGAGGAGTTTTGTGCTTCAGGAATTAAAAGAAGATGCCCTAAAATGAGTGGCCTGCATTCTACCTTCTATTTTTGAAAACATGAGAGATTATCTTTTACGCAAATTATACATTTAAAAAAAAGCTATTTTCATTCCGGGTATACAAATACAAGGGAAAATCTTAGCAAAATTGAGAAATGTATTAAAAGAGTCCAAAATATTTAAACATGTCAAAATGTACAGTTCTCTTTAACTTTACGGTTAACCTTTCTTTCTTTTTTACTGGTATTTACTAACAAACTATCACATCTGAAGTTTTTGATTTTGAAAATGTGCTATATATGTGTAATTTTTTTTAAACCCCACATACTTGAAGAGTCCAAATACTTCTCAAAGCAGGGATGGGGGAGGCTGAAAACTTATTATTATCTAAGTGCTTCAAATGTCAAATGAATTAATTGATCAAAATACAACTTATGAGGAGTAAACTGACGAGGGGGAAATAATCGTAACATGGTTTATTATTGTATTGGTTTGGAGACACAGGTTGGACATTGTAATAGGTGTAATTGTGTCAAGTATATTTGTGAAAGTGTGTGTTTATGTGTGTAGACAGTGTGAGTTCAGAGTTTTTGTTCCTTGCAGTACAATGTAAATATGGTCTACCGGTACTCCTTCCTGCAACAATCTTACCAGTGCCATCACAACATTCGAGAATCCTTGTAGTTTAAAACGTAACAATTGAACTGGAGCAGGTCAGAATTACACGATGGGATTTGCTGTCAGATTCCAAATTTGTTGTCCTGGTTTATGGTTCACATATCTGGGCCTGTTCACATGAAACAAAAACTGGCACAAAGTTCAGTATCTTCTCTGTCAGCACATGCACACAAGACAGACACACAGTGGTGCTATTATTCACCTCCAACGCTGTGAGTGTTGTCAGCTTTAAGCCATGATATTGATATTGCAGGTTGGTGGAGCCAATCCTGAACAAATAATGAAGGTTCAACATTTGTGGAGTTCTATTTTAGATATTTCTTTCAAAAACAGTAAATCTCCTATGCAATTGGACAGGCCCTTGTCTGCTCTCTGAAAAATAAACATGATCAAATTCTGGAACAGGGCTATTCAACTTTACTTTATTGAGAGCCAGATTTTTTGTATGGGTTTGTCCTCGGGGCCAGAAACATGGCCAACGCAACCAGGACTAGTTAACCAGGGCTTAACCAGATTGAAACCAGGACTAAACAAGGACTTAACCAGAACTTAACCAAGACTAAACCAAGACTAAACCAGGAATTAACCAGAACTTAACCAGGACTAAACTGAGACTAAAGCAAGACTAAACCAGGTCTAAACCAAGACTAAAGCAAGACCAAACCAGGATTCACCAGTACTTAACCAGATCTAAACCTGTTCTAAACCAGGACTAAACCAAAACTTAACCAGGTCTAAACCAAGACTAAAGCAAGACCAAACCAGGAATTAACCAGTACTTAACCAGATCTAAACCTGTTCTAAACCAGGTCTAAACCAGGACTAAAGCAAGACTAATCCAGGACTAAACCATGACTAAACCAAGCATAAACCAACAACTACAGAACATTTTTTTTAATATTTTGTATAAATTGGGTTGAGGGCCGGATTATATCCCTTGGAGGGCCTGATTTGACCCCTGGGCCTTAAGTTGAATAGCCTGATTTAGAATGTGAATGCAGCATATTATTGTAAACTAAAAGTCATGTTTTCTGTCATAAATGCATAATCAACCAGACAGTCCATCAAAAGCTCATAATTCAGCATATTACGTTGCCTTTACATTTGTTACAGCTCATTTAGATTTAGAGATATTACTGTTTTCTTTCAGATAAAGTTTTAGTTTCAAAATTGGAACCCTTCTCTGCGGGCATCAAAGAAAAGCATAACACCCCCCCTCTTAAAGCACTAAAGTGTCTGACAAACTTAATCTGTCAACACAGTGGGAATGGAAACAGGTCAGTGACTACATGAGTTCCACATGTGTGCTGCTGATTGCCTGAATTATTCATTTCTTCGTGAATTAAAATGTGTTGATGGCCGTCACACCTGATTGCCTGTTTCAAAGTACGCAGTCAAACTTTTGCTATGATGACATTAATACAAAGTTTATGCAAATCTCTCCAGGATCCATATAAAACTCATTTAAAAGCCAGTTTATTCAATGACTGTACAGCACTCGAAGTTACTCTAAATTTAATCCAACTTCTTAAATATTTAATCTCCACAAGAGGCTGCGTGTCTTAGTCAAATATTCCCATAACGTCTACAAATAATCTAATTCCAAGATAAATATGAACAGATTTTGTTCCACGCACTGCAGCTTAGACGACCACAAAGCTGGGATCTACAATAGCTGTTAATGAAGCTTAATTACATTTCTCATATAGACTTCAGTCGATGACAATCACATCATTTATCAATTATCTGTTGTGCAAAGAAAAGATCATTTGTAGATTATTGTAGTTCTGAATAAAACAACACTACAGTTAGGGCTGCACCAGTTTGGAAACTAATGCAGTGTGTTTAAATACATGCAGTATTTATATAATTGCAGTCTAGACCTTAACTTTAAAGCAACGTTAAATATAAAAAGATGTGTTTTGAGCCGATCTATTTACATACTCATGTTGTATCTGCAAATGTAAAATATGAAATGTGCTGCTACAACAACAACAAAAAAAGTTTACTTGGTGAATATTGGTTACCTTGTTATTTCATGTTTCTTTGTTTGTTTGTTAATTAGGAATTAAAATATATCTTCTAAAAGACAAGACACAATCAAGGCTAATCTAGGCTGAATGAGGGAAGTGATGAGTCAAATCAGTTCCTGTTTCAACATTTTCAGATGGAGGACCTTGGTGTTTTTACGATATATTTAGTTTGTTGTGATATTGATTTGTGTGTTAGCTATTACTGTAATATTGATAAATACATATTGGTTAGTATAGGCTCCAACCACAAATTATTGGTGGGTGATATAGATAAATTAAAATAAATAAGTAATAACAAATTAATACATCTTTGCATTATCTTGATAAGGATAATCAGACAATATTTACAAGGCATCAGGAATGTGCTAAAATGTTCGTGTAAATGTTTTGGTTGAGGTTTAAGTGTTGCACAAAATGAAATGTGAAAGGACCATAAAAATTGCAGGCTCACAATTTTCTCTTTGGCAAGCAAAAGTTTTTTAAAGTTAAATATATTTAGTGCAATTGATATTCCCAGTCCCATTCCATTCTTGAGCAAAACCCCTCAACCATACAGTTTTTAATCTGTAAAGAAGAGTGTATCAAGAAGGAAAAAAGTGGCACATTTTCAAAACAGAGACATCTGTTTTTACAAAACAACTATAGCAATATCATCATTTTTTAATCTATATCTCCCACCTCCAAACAATCGGGGAAAAAAACGAATGAAATTACTCATTAACTGCTATAAATTTACCAAATGAGCAAACATTTATAAGCCTGATCCTGCAAGTACTGTTCCTATGTCCATATTTGTCTAATCTACCGTGAGACCAGGTTATGTGCACAAGAAAAAGAGAAAAAAGATATAAACTTTAGATTGTGCCAGTTTAAACCTGATCTTCGAGCTGCCACAAGGGGGAGTTTGCAAAGCAGGCAATCGCCTGTAAAGCCCCAGGCCAAAAAGGGCCCCAAATATAATTCACTTCACTGGAAATGTAACAGCAGTTATGATAAGCAGTCAGTTTGGGTGAATTTTCAATAAATATATGTATTTTAAAAGAGTTTCATGTAGGGTCTAAAGGAAAACCTGAACACCTGACAAAGATGGATCAGTTCAATGAAGGTGGGGAAGGTGTTTGACACAAAACAATGAAGACAAAGGAATGCCAAGCCTGTTAATTAGTATTGATGTTTGTGGAACAGTATCAATACCAACATTTTATTCCTATTGGGCCCTTGCCAAGAGGTCACGACTCTGCTTGACCCGCTAAAATCTTGAGACGAACATACCATGAATACTAGAGAAACAGTGCGTAAGGTTGTAGCCGAAGAATCCAGTTTCTAAAAAAGACTTTGGAACAATCAGAAGGAATCTTGAGTCATCCCAAACCTCACCATTCCACCTCATCTTGAAATCATACGTCACATTATTCTCTGCTTTTTCTTGACCTCCTTTTTGCAAAAAATCTTCCCCCTGAGATTATACTTGGAAGGAAAATCATTCCCAAGATACACAGATCCGCCATTAGAACAAAAAGAACATTTGTCATTCATAAATAATTGCAGTTAGGGAAGCTAAAATTCTTTTCTTTTTGCATTTGCGAGGAAAGGCGGAGAAAAGTCATTGTGGCACGCTTTGTTCATGCCAATTATTCTCGACTCTTAAATTTAATGTGGCTGGTCCTTGTAAAAGAAAAAGAAAAGCCACGGGTCGTTACAAAAGAAGGACAATCCAAAGTCACAATGCTACAAAACAATAAAAGAACAAAATCAATAGACGTTTCTTACCGACTGGTTGGTACCCTTGTCTCGTTGGACCTCCAAAGGGGTTGCGACCGCCAAAGGAGCCTCCGTCGATGGAGCCATATGACATTGTGGTTAATAGTTGGTGGCGTGGCAGCTACAGGCCTGGAATCAAAGCAGAAAACGCAATTTATTTCCACTTTGTTCAAACGTCTACATAAAGACCAGAGGAGCAGCAGTGACAGGAGGGAAGACGTGATGAATTTAATTGCCTCGTAAACATAACCCTTTGACTAGATCAGATGGAGTTGTAGAGGCCCATTCTTATGAGCTATTTGAGTCCCAGCGGATAGTAATAAGCATATGCACAGATATATTGTTGTATCTGTGTTGTTGTTTATATAGGGGCTCATGATGCTCGGGGTTATATGTATGAGCTGTGCGTTGTTGTTCACTGTACGCATGGGAAATCACAGCTGACATGGATCAGTGCGGTACAATACGGGGGCAAAAGCCGTGTAAGGAGACTGTTCTGAAAAGAGAAAAAAACCTACATAAAAAGGGAGTTTACAACATTGTGAAACATTACTCAAACTTAAAAGATCTTATGTTTTTATTAATTTATTTGTATGGATGCAATGTTAATACTAATTCTGAAGTACAAAAAAGAATGGTAGAAAAGGTTTCAAAGTTATTATCTAGACACTGTTTTAGAACTCAAAACATTGTCATTTTGAATCTGATGAAAATGGTTTGAGCAGCAGCGTTTACATTCTCCTGAGCTCAGATTGGTTCTGCTTAAAGGGAGGAGTTATAACTGAAACTTGCCCTCTCCTTGTTTACAAATCTGCCAGTTTCACCCTTACAGCTTGGGTCGTTATTTGAGCTCAGGAATGCTTGCTGTTCAAACCAATTCCATCAGATTTCTAAAACAGTGTCCAGAAGACGACCTTTGAAACCTTCTCCACCGTGGACCACTCCTGGACGGATGAGGGATTGCACCAACTTACTAAAAATAATGTTAATATTTGACAAAAAACATTGTCAGTCGGTCCCTTATTTGTCCAGTAATTGAATGACCAATAACTAGGCTAGTAGCAGGTAAAAAGGCAGAGCACTTTCAGGACGACTCAGGGTTTCTCAGGACCAGGTGTCTCGTTTATAAAACTTAATGGGGTATTATTAGTGAAATAGTACATACTGACAAAACACAATCTTTCTCAAATTTGCATACATCTAGTACATACATATATCTAGTACTTCTGCCTCATCTCTGAAATGCCTGATTCAGTTTCAGGACCGGACAGCTCATATTCATCTGAAGTTGTCTTTATAAAGATAACATGTTTGTACCCCAGTGCCATCAGAACGATAATGACTTCTGCATGACAATCAATACACATCAACTTCAGGACTACCTTTGAAATATTTTCTACCATTATTTCATCAACCTAAATTCTCTTAAACAAAGTCTGTAATGTGGGTGTTATCCTTGTAACTTTATAGAGTCCATGCGATGAATTCATAATACATTTGTTAGAGGCTAGGGCTGTGTATTGCAGTAGAAGAAGAAAACCCAGCTCTCATTTACATACTGCAAAGGTCATCCCATCATATGAACATGTGTTTCTCCTGCGGCCACAGACACATGGACGCATCCCCAATCAACTCATCTGAATGTCAGGACACCATATCTGTCCAGTGCCCAAAAGCTTTTTTTATGTGCAGCTCTTGAACATCTTTGAGTTGATATTAATATAGCTTTGCATCTCAATTAATGTAAGTCTAAGTAAAACAGGAAAAGCTGGTTTCATGCTAAAGAGTGAAACACTGTAAATGAGGCCAAAACAATATGAACACTCATGACGGTGGTACAGTGTTTTCACATCTAAAAGTGAGACAGAACTCTATATTTTTTGAGAAATAAAACAAAAGGCTCCAAAAATGTACTGCACCCCCTGCTGGCAATATATGTCCTATGCATTGAGCAGCATGGATTTACAGTTTGACCAGTGATGGTGTATGCTACAGGTTTCAAAACTTTCTGGGTTGAAATTCGTTTGACAAATGGTTCACCGCGAGATTGTGACCTCATCACTAAGAATTACATTAAGGAATTGAATAACTAAAATGTGTTTTAGACAATAAAAGTACAACAGATAATTATTAAAAGCTAATAAATGTCAACTTTGCATGAAACCTCTTAAAGACAAGCATTCATTCACGACACTTGCGGGTCATTTGCCTCCTACAGAGCTTTACAGTCTACATTATGTCCACTGAGCAGGACAGTAACATCCAGATACCCACTGGGCCAAGAGAAAAGATATGAGCCCATTCATTTCCATAGAGGAAGGAGATTAATTACTTTTGGCAGTCCATAAACAATGTGCAGTGTGCTTGATTCGGGCCCAGTGACTGCGGCTCAGATCTGCATACAGGACGTCATGAGCACCCATGGGTGAAGGCTCCGCTCCAGTCGTCAGCGCTGCTCGGCAAATCCCACAGATTGCCCACTTATTTAACCCAGAGTAAATTAGGGTCGAGATATAACACACTGTTAAACACAGCTATGGGGACTGACAAGGAAAAGGAAAGGAGCATCTTTTTTTAATTCTGTAATTTAATGTGCTTAGCTGTGCTCGAAAATATTATGTTTTGTTTTCTGGTAACTTTTTTGTTTTGTTTGGTTTCCAAATGTGAGAAATGGATTCATTTAGGACTCCACAATATTGGACATGATTGTGATTGCAATATTGATGTGATTGAATACTTTTATCTCAATTAGTTACTAAAACAAACAAGTTAATTCCCTAACGTTTTATTCAAACTCCGTCAAAATAAAGCTTAACACACAAAACACACAAACACAAAATCAGGACTAATCAAGGCTATTTTAGACTAAATAACTAAATTAATTAATAAAAATCATTAAAAAGTACATTTCTGTCAGATGAAGGACCTTGATGTATTTGTATTGAGATTTATTTAGCATGTTACGATATGCTTTTTCTATACTTAGTGTGCAGCCCTAGACTAAGGTTGCATTCACAAAACAAAATGAAGTGGACTTGGTTCGATTGAGGCCCGAAGTTGCAACATTACATCTGAGCTGGTGCAGTTCATAATACACTTTTGTCATTTCCTGGAAATGCTCCAGAGAACAATTCAGTTGGACCGACACCGGTCCACAGGACCAGAGTTTGCTACTTTAACCAGAGTTCAATTGTGCGTTCCTAATTACCCAAAACGAACCTGACTTTTCAAATAAACTGAATCATTATGAATGCTTCCTAATGTACATGCTAATGAGGATAAGATAGAAAACAAATTAAACAATAGAATATATTTTAGACATTCAAAGCTGGTCCCCAATTGGATGATAAACAACAGCTTTTGTAAACAGCAGGGCTATTCAACTTAAGGCCTGGGGGCCAAATCAGGCCCTCCAAGGGTTATGTTCCAGCCTTCTGCCCATCATCCAGAAATGTAGTAAATAATTAATCTTTAGTTACTGGTTTGGATCTGGTTTAGTCTTGGTTTAGTCCTGGTTTAGTCCTGGTTTAGACCTAGTTTAGATCTGGTTTAGGCCTGGTTTAGTCCTGGTTTGGACCTGGTTTAGTCCTGCGGATGTTGTTGTTTTTCTTTTGGAACCCCTTTTTTGCGTATTTCAAAGGCATCGGTCACGTTTCTGGCCCAGAGAACAAAACCATCAGAAAAATCTAGCCCTCGGTAAATATAAATACACAGTTGAATAGCCCTGGTATACAGTCTTCCCTCCCAGTCGTTAATAATAATCATAATTGTGGCATCTGATAGTTGTAATGCTTTTCACCTGTATAAGTGCTTCACATTCCAAACTCAGTAATAGTAAACTTAAGTCAGAGCTGGTGACTGAGGGAAGCGAAAATGCCATGAATCACCCACCAATCACTCTTCACTCACTATAATCACAAACGACAAATGTGGAGGAATTGTCTAGCCCAAGGATTATGCGGATGAAAAATTAATATGTCAATAATATGGGGTGAGATTTGTTTCATATTAATTTATTGACGCAAAAAGAAAGATTAATTCAAAATCCCAGATTTTTTCACAATCCCTGACTTGCATTTATGGATTTATGCACGCAAAATTAGATTTGCATATAAATATTTGTGAATAAAACATATTTTTGTTTTGTGAATCTGTGTTTTTGCATGCGAGAATCTGATACTGAATTTGAGGATCACCTAAATTGTGCATTCTTCACCTTTGTGAATGTGGATATTTATGAGACAAATGTTACACATTTTGTAAAAAATATCTATGCAGAATTTTGGATTCACGCAAAATCCGGATTTATTCAAAAAGTTAGACTTGCATGCAGAATTTTTTCACACAAATTCTCAATTGTAAAAATTAAGTTACATTTTATTTTGAAATCTGTAGTTTTGCATGTGAGTGTGTGACTTTGCATTTGTGGATCGCTCACCACGTGCATTCATCCTCTGATCTCGCCGAGGATCTTTCTGACACAAACATTCCGCGTTTCTGCACTCTCTCAACTCATTCAGAAGACAGCGCTGTTCCTCTGGTAACCACTAGGGGCAGTGCTGACCAACTTTAACTGTATAGAAGGGCATTTCCGGATGTAGACGGACCCTTATTACCATAGAACTATAATAAAACCATTTAATACATTCATTTAATACATCATTTAATTTAATACAATACGTTCATTTAATACATCCATGCTTATTACCCAAAAAATGGCGGAAAGAGACCAGAGTGAAGTGGCTGGATGGGTTACATAACATATGTTTATCGTTGTTCTAGCTAGCAGCATTGTATTTCAGCGTAGACATTTAAATAAGTAGACACGGCATTCACTGCTCATGCTATCGACCACTTAGCAACACAACCTCATATATTTTCCCTATAGCCGTTAGCATTAGCTCACAAAACACGCAAGTTATGAATAATCCATTTTGAATTTTATTTTAAATAAATAACGTGTACTGTCATGTGAGCTAAAGGCTTACTGACTTCAAGTTGAGAATTCTTTGTGCTTCTTGTGAGAATCTAGCGACCACAAACCATTCTCTTTTTTACATGTTACAGGTGAGGATAGCAGATAAATGCCATAAATATCATGAAATAACAAGTTTTATATACTTTAATAAGGGGATTGGCTTCATTCATTTGTATGTGACGGAACCGGGAAAGGCTAAAAAACACCAACACTGCCCCTAGTGGTTACCAGAGGAACAGCGCTGTCTTCTGAATGAGTTGAGAGAGTGCAGAAACGCGGAATGTTTGTGTTAAAAAGATCCTCGGCGAGATCAGAGGATGAATGCACGTGGTGAGCGATCCACAAATGCAAAGTCACACACTCACATGCAAAACTACAGATTTCAAAATAAAATGTAACTTAATTTTTACAATTGAGAATTTGTGTGAAAAAATTCTGCATGCAAGTCTAACTTTTTGAATAAATCCGGATTTTGCGTGAATCCAAAATTCTGCATAGATATTTTTTACAAAATGTGTAACATTTGTCTCATAAATATCCACATTCACAAAGGTGAAGAATGCACAATTTAGGTGATCCTCAAATTCAGTATCAGATTCTCGCATGCAAAAACACAGATTCACAAAACAAAAATATGTTTTATTCACAAATACATATATGCAAATCTAATTTTGCGTGCATAAATCCATAAATGCAAGTCAGGGATTGTGAAAAAATCTGGGATTTTGAATTAATCTTTCTTTTTGCATCAATAAATTAATATGAAACAAATCTCACCCCATACAATAATTGTTGGGATTATTTACATAACAATATTCAGACCATAATTTTGCAATGGATCATGAATGTGCTAAAAAGTTCAGCGCAAAACGTGAATGACCATACAATTAACCAGAAAAGGCCAGGCATCTCACTTTATACCCTTTTTTGGAAGATTACACAGGACGTTTATGATCATTTTTTTTGTAATCAGCTCTTTTTGCAGTAATTTTAAATAGCTTTAATTATAGACAATATATTAAATACTCTAAATTTTCATATCTCCAAAACAACAATTGCAATTATCGACCCACTTCTACCAAGGATGAGATCATGCAGCAACGTTCGAACCAGCGACCTTCAAACTGTTGGAGGCCTGCTCTAGTCACATTTATTTATAGGTGTAGTTATAAATTTGAGTTTGTGGGATCAAGCCATGTTGTAATTTCTTTGCACAACAATTATTACACGCAGTGAGCATAAGTGTCATGCACAAGGACACAGTGACATCGCACATTGTTGATGTTACTTTTAGACACTTTTAGTCAGTTAGAGAGAACACTTTTTTTTAATGAACCTTTCGAGAACATTAAAAATATATTTCCCATCATACTGTTTTAACAGAATGTAAAACAAATCTAAACAAAACTTCCAAAATGTGTTACATCAAGAGCTTAGTTTTTTCCCGTGATATAGAGGTTGTATATTGTGGAGCCAATTTCCAAATCTGCCCGGTGACACTATACCATAAATGTCATTTCAAATAGGTTTAAGGAACGGTTTAATCCTTCATTGAATTTTAGATTCCATGTACTATTACGTTGATTATTTTTTTACATTTTTTAAATTTATTTACAGAAATAAAAAAATGAAGCATTAGACATGTTAGGCAACGGTTTACCTGAACATTTTGAATGACTGCTTAATTGTTTGGAGTCACAGTGCGTGGCTGTAATTATATGTTAATTGTATTTATTGTAGATTTTAAAGGACACAGTGTGAGCTTTTAACCATGTTTTAACAATGTTCAACATCAAAACATAGTCTAAAGCAGCATTCAGTTGCATTCATGCTGTTTTGAGGAAGGTTTATTAGAAAATTCTCCCCCTCCGAGGGTCAGACACACTTCCTGCTGAACTTCCTGGATTTTCTGACGTATTTTCAGATTATCTACATCACTTATTCTGCTGTTATAAGTCCTTAAAACATTGGCAGGCTCTTTCAAGAGCATTTCTTCCATCTAAACATGATAACTGCTCCTGCCAGCTTGATAAAGAGTATGTGCTGTGCACAATTGAGAGATAACATAGCTTAGCACTAAGTGTCTTGCGCAGACTCCTGAGGAAAACATGAATTATTTAATAATAAATCTTTTTGTGTGTTTCAAAACATTAGATGGCAAATTAAAAGGTACCCAAGAGCATGTTTAAAGGCTAAAAACAATACAATTTTTTTAAAGTCCTTCCTGCACTTTTTTGTATAGTTTTTGTTGCATGCTATAAACAAGAGATAAATTTATCAAAAACTTACCAAGGCAGGTAAAAGCCCTAATAACCTGTCCATCCACAGCCTCATGTCACACTCCCAGCATGTTCTCTGTTTGTCCCTTAAACCAATACAGCTCTTTTCAGACAATTTCACCAAACACAAAAATAAACCCCAAACATGGCGAGTGACAGCTTTCTTTGTATCTTTTCAGAGCGTCACATTCTGAATAGGCGGCGGTCGCTTGTAAAAGAGCGATGCCCCACGCGCTGTAAACAGAGCGGTGGACCCCTGTGTGGAGGCTAAATGGAGGGATGGTCAGCAGAGTTATCGCAGGCTCTTCTTCCCCCTCTGCGGTCCATTCACTCTCACTCTCCTGTCACTGCTGCTGTCATTATCGGCAACACAAGACTAAGCGTTAGCAGCACTGGACCACTGAGCAGGAATAAGCCCCTGCACCCCGGACGCAGCGTTTATCTCCGACAAACAGCCAGGGAAAGGCGCGAGAGTGGTGGACAAGCTGGAGTTTCAAAGCAGCCAGACATGTTTGATTATCATATACATGTAAATAAGTTGTTTGCAAAAGATTATAGTCAAAGGGGCACTGTAACTTGTTCTTTTGGAGGGTATTCCACCTGCTTGTCTTCACGGAGATCTTATTGTTATAATTTTATCAACAGTATAGAATTAAACTAATTGACACAGATCTGACCTGTTACTGGTCTTCACGAATATGAATAGATTTAATGCCCACTTTTCCCTCTTTTTGACACAGATCAGCCTAGTAAACACACTTCAGGTTTGATGAGAACCCCGTTCATGCAAATCACGAACGAGGGAAAACTCTCGCTACTAAAACATTTTATAAAATAGACCGATTTGTGTAAAATGTTGAATGTACACTTTCTGGTCCTTTTCATTCATTTTACAGTGTTTAATACTATGTCACTGTCAATGTCTTTTTATATGACATGAAATAAATAAGTTAAATAAAATATTAAAAATGCCCTCTGCATTAGATCTAGATCTTATCTGCCTCAAGAGCAAAGTTTACTATAATTGAAAACAATGATAGTTCAAGCTACCTATCAATCAGCAGACTTTCATACACTAAACTTGATATATTTAGGATTTATTTTTATTTTTATGGCCATTTAATTAAAAACATATAAAATGCAGACATTAACATTAAGTTTATTTCAGTGTGAGAGTAAGTGATGTAAAACCTAAATATTTCAATTTTGGCAATGACCAATGGAAAAATATTGATTATTTTTGTGCACTTGGACAAAAACAGCAAGAATACATACAATATTGTGGAGAAGTGCAGTCACATTCATTTGAAGAGAGGCTTTCATTCACTTTTGGAAACCTTGAGATGATTTTGACATAGAAAAGACAAGGTTGTTTGGTGTCAACATTATTCAGCTATAAATGCAGGCGCTACTGTTGTGCATTTTTATGGGAAAAAAAAATCATGACAAAAATATATATCTAAAGTGCAGTCATTTTAGTTTGCCCAATCAATGTATACGTTAAGTCTATTCTTCCATTGTGCTTTTTAAGTGAACATGAAAGTATGATTCAGTCTGGCACAAAGTAGCTCTTTACAGATCTTGTCCAAAACCATTTTTCATTACATTTCTGTCTTATACAAAGATTTTCAATGGTCTGAAGGCAAAGTAACCAATTACAAAAACAAACACTGTATCCCATAAAAAATAGATTTCAATTTACTTGTGTATGAAGAAACTGCTTTCCATGAATGTTGACCTTTCACTGATGGCAACAATGGCCAAAGCCAGTTCAACAAAGACAAGCAGAAAGTGTTTTCCTATGCAGCGTTATGATTAATTGAAAGTATTGTTTGCTGTGTAACAATGGCAATTAATTAACGATAACCATTCAAGGAATTCTTCTAATAATACTGCAGTTCAGGTTAAGAATATTGTTGCGTATCTTTCAAACAAACAAGCCTTTTTCTAACATTGACGTCAGGAGCCACTTCATATGTAACAACACTTTCAAAAACGGCTGCATGCTCTGTTTTTGCACAAAGAGAGAATATTTGATTGCTCTCCACTCGATGGCCATCCTCAGACACAGGCACATATGCATCCTGTCTCAGATGTAATACGATGAAAGCCAGGGTTCAAATTAAAGAGGATCTCCTCTGTCAACACCAGGCTCTTGAGAACATGCAAAGAGATCGTGGAATATACCAATATATTATGGAGAGTTTTAATACAGTATGCTCCATTATAAAGACAAGGTTAATAAGGAAAAGGAGGAAAAGCGGCCTGGATACTTCATGTAGCATACGCCTCGAATGAAGGTTTATTTATTTATTTGAACAGGACCACGTACAATGGCATTACGCCCGAGGGCAAAGATGGTTGCACCAGATTGAAGCTATGCAAGCTAATTTCCATCTGCACTCCTAATTTGACACTTTACTGATGTTTTTCTGATTTAATGGCAATAAATCAAATACACCGTAAGAGCTGGGGAAACACAAAAAGACTTACACCTTAGCAACATTAGCTAACTTGAAACTTAACATGTTTTACTTATAAAATCGATATAACCTTACTTTAGAAAAACACAAAACATTACAATTGTGCTTCTGTCCAACTTAAAACATACCTTCAGAGGGGCAGCTAATACAAAAAACATGTCCATTTCGCTTGCCTTTTTAGCTTCTTTCCCATAGAACTAAAATAATATCTGGAAAATAAATTCAAAATGACGCTCTATTAATCTTTATGGCGTGTGCTCATTGGTGCATGAAGCCAAAACATGTTTTTTCTTCTGCATTACTTCCTGAATAGGGGCTAGCGCCTCCCACCATGTGACAACAATCTCCCATGATGCTTTGAGCGTCAGGAGCAATCACGCCGCTTGCAAATTTCGTCAACTTTAGCTTGTGTGATTGTAATTGTATTCTTCAAATTAGATCATATGTGAAAGCATCTGAAATGAGATAAAATACAACTTACAAGTATCGCTAGTCTAGTCATGTCCACGTGCTTCTGTTTCTACTGTCCGACGTGCTCGTTCACGTGGCTTGCACATGTTTACCGTGACGTCACTTAATGTCACTTAACACAAAAACGGTAATTTCAGTGATAAGAAACAGTTAAAAAGAACATTTCCTTCTATTTTATTTTAGTGCAATTATAATATGTAGTGATGGGCAAAGTGAAGCCTCATGAAGCAACAAAGCATATGAACCAAACGGTTCGAGGCTTCGGAACACAGTTCAAAACACTTCTCCAGAGAGACATCTAGTGGTATGTTTTAATACTACATACATACTACATAATACTACAGGGGCATGCTGCATGCTTTTTCTCTGTAAAGCTAATGCCGTGTTAAAGCGCTAAACAGGAAGTGGCTCTTCAAAATACATGTGTTCTCTCAAAAACAGGAAGTTAACTGTTGACAAATAACAAATAACACATTGACAGTTGACATTGGCAGCAGCAGGAAAAATTCACTGCTGGTTCTTTACACTTAATACTTCAATATTTATTTAGGACAGAATATCCAATGTGGTGAAAGTTGATGGTTTTTATTTATTTTCTTCTGTTATATATATATATATATATATATATATACATACATACATACATAATTTATGGAAATCCAAATCGGCAATGGGTCGGGAGCGTCTATCTACTTTTGTTAGTGAAAACAAAAGGTCACCAACGAGGGAGGACACAGTTTTCAACAAATAAGTAGAACATGTTTTTCTATGTGTGATCTACTTTGTCGCCATTCCAGATTTTTGTACTTTATTAACACAATTGAGCAAACAGCCACAAAATATGGACTCCTTATTAAGCAAATTAGCCCTTGTTTGCAGATTATTTTAGATCCAGAGGCCTCCCGTACTGTTCTTAAATCCATAAAATCATAAATAGTCAAGACTTGTTCAGATCATTTATGCCATCTTTGGTTTTTGTCTCTCTTTTTTTTTGTACAAGGGTAACACTATATAATAACTGCAGTTATTCCTAAAAAATCCTATTCTTAACCCTAACCTAAATTAAGTAGTTACTAATCCCGAATCATGCTAAATAAACTATATGACATATTAATTATGAATTAAGTCTTTGTTCATTGTTTGTATTGTTATTATGAAGTGATACCTGTACACTATTATTGTACATTTAAAAACCTAAAATGGAATGCACGAGCATGTTTAAAGGCCAATAACAAACACAAGCAAACAATGCATAGTAAGTTGTTTTTTTTTGTTTGTTTTTTTTCCCCGTAGAGTTGGGTTTTCCACCATTTGTTTCCAACCTCAGAATGTGCATAAAATTGATGGAACCCCAGTTATTGTCACCTGCTGACACAGCCAAACATAAGGAGTGGCCTATCTTTTCTCTCGCTTTCTCTCAGTGTGTCTGAAAACAACCTTTATCTGAGGGAGGAGAGACAGGCAGCCAAAAACACCTCTGGCCAGTGAAATTGCCTTGTCACACAAAAGGAGCTATTATTGAGATAAATCGGCCCATTCGAGTCCATAACTAAAGCGTGGCGCGCACCCTGCAGTGGCACCTGCCCAGCACCGCGCTCAGGTTTGCAGCACTGGGGCATCCTATTGTCACAGCGTTAAAATGTGGACAGTCGAGAGTCAGCAGCACACAAACTGTTTAAACAAGCAAGGTCACTGCAAAACAACAGCCAATGTGTGATGCCAAAACCTTTCCAATTCTGTTTTTCTGATGTGAATTGAATGATGCACAATGTAATATAACTAATTGTTCTCGGGATAGAATGTTCAGTTAGCTTAATGTTAAACCAGTGGAGATGTAGAGATTCTATTCACCTTATTCCGGAAGTTACCTTACGTCTTGTGTCCGTTGTATTAGTTACATGGAGCAGACGAGCTCAACAGAAAATAAGTTCTACTCGACTAAAAAGCCGTTTTCAGACTGACCAGGAAATCTGTGCGTTGTTGACTTGTTGTTGCTCGTGTTCATAAAACATTTTACACAAATCAATCTACTTTATGTAACATTTTAGCGGCGAGACTTTTCCCTCGTTCGTCATTAGCTTTAACGGAGTTCTCGTCAAATGGAAGTGCGTTTACAACAAAAGTGCAAAAAACGGCAAAAGTGGGCGGGGCAGAATAAGGTCAATACTACACAAAAATACAAAAATATTCCGGCATTACAGTTTGATACACGTATTTACCAGTCGTGACATTTCCTTATTAACATTATTTTGGCTAAATGTATCATGATATGAACGTTTTTGCACTGCTGCCAAAAAAAAAAACTGTCAGATTTGATCAATTACGGTGGCTTTTAGGAATTTGATCCCAAGCTCTATATAGTACAAAAACGGTAGTAACGTTTATTTATCTAAATCAGGGCTGTCCAAACTTTTTCCATCGAGGGCCACATATTGAAATATAGACCAAGCGGAGGGCCACAAATCAATCGTGAAACGTTAAAAAAAGCTGCATTTATCTGATGTTTTAAGCACCACCACATCTACATTTAGTCTCATTGCCTTAATATCAGGTCTGTATTCCACCAAAATGTTAATTATTTAGGTTGGAATTGTAGAAAATCTGAAATGTGCTGTAAAAAAGTACTTATCAGGACAATGTGGGCCAGTTCACCAGGAAGCCTGAGGGCCAAGAAAAACTGGTCTGAGGGCCGCATTTGGCCCCCGGGCCTGAGTTTGGACTATGCCTGATCTAAATCATCTACTAACCATTATTTAACCAGGTAAGAGGGTGGCCTGGCTCAGAATGCAAAATTTGCTGCACACAGTGTAAGACATTTACACATCTACAAGAGACACAGTCCACAGAGAGCGTAAAAAAGATTTCTGTTTTTAAACGGAGCGAAAACCCCTCAGTGACACCAGCTCACGCAGTTATTGCCACAGCTAGGTATCAATGAAAAAGAAGATGAACTTTATCACTATGAAAATTGCACAAAAAAACATTCCATTCATTCATCATCATCAACAGAGAAAAGTGTCACAACGCTTAACAATCTCTCCATGTGGTTCAGTTCGTCATTCTGAAAAGTATTACATAAGCTTGCTTAAGTGCACGTACAATAATGAAGTCCAAATGATTGTCAAAACATTGCTTTGTAAGAAATTATTGTCATTGAGTGACAAGATCCTGGGTCTGAATCTTGGGTGACGGCTGGGTCTGTGTCTCCAGCCAAAAACAATAGGCTAATCCTCCAGTGCCACAGGACTAGGTCAATGAGAACCTAAGATGGGTCAGAGAATTGCTTGCCTGACCAGCCAATTCCTCCTACATCATGTTAGAATGAAAAAAGGCCTGGAACTATAGACTATAAAGAGCGTCAACCAGAGACGCTAATTTGTAGTATGTCTCTCAAATGTGGAAGACATATCCTCTCAAAGATTCTTGTATTATTCAAATCAAAATGTATAATTTATTTTACCTTTTCCTTCCAGTATAAGAGTTTAGTGCTTTGCTCGTTGACTTTGCAGAAATCTGCGCTGTTTCTCAGACCTCCGCCATGTTTGCTTTGACTCAATTAGACCATGCCTTTCTCTGATTGGTTAATTTGTCAATCACACCTATCAGAAATCTGGAAGACAGGATATAGTTACAGACTCAAACGTCCTTGTAATGTGTTGTCAAAGCAGGCCAGACACAAAAAAAAGAAAGAAAAAAAACAGACTTGGAGAGACTTTATTGGATGTAAATTACTTCAGTGGTAACAGTTGCTAAAATAGTCAGGAACAGTGTAAAAATATGTCAAACTGAGATAAATATAAGAAAACCAGGCTTTCCAAATGGGACAATCAAACTGAGCAACTGGTTTACCTCACAGGTTGAAAATGCAATGCTGATTGAAATAAGAAAGTGCAATTGTTCATTTTAGTAACACACTAAATTATACATTTTTGGTGAAACACAAGAGCCTGAGATTGGCCCTCCTTGTCTCAACTCTCTCCCTTGATTTAAAAGTCAAACTAGATCAGTCTCTCTGTGCTTTGGTTGTCATTTTTTGGCCAAGTCCGACATGTCTCAAAATGAAGTCCTATTAGTCTTGTCCTGCAGCGTCTGTGTTTTCAAATGTGTGTGAATCTGATGAATAAAGAGGCCAAGGGAGCAGCCGTATTCTGTCAGGCAAAAGATGTCTACTCTCTCTCCCGTCGGGTGAGGCGGGGGTGCTCTCCTTCTCTCCCTCGCTCCCTCTCTTCACCAAAGCTGGATCCGCTCCCTAATTGGCCCAAGCGTAGTTAATTGGGTTTGGTATCCACAGCGACGGCCATTTGGTCCAGAGATAATAAGCTGAAAGAGACACCTTCAGAGAGGAGAGGAGACGGAGGAGGACCAACTGACAGGCAAATTGTATCGCAGTCACAACATACAGTAGACCCCACGCACACACAAGAGTCAAACTGTTGAATAAAGCGCCGCAAAAAGAGTCAAACATATGGTCGGTTGTGTACTGAAGTTGTTCTTTCCATCATTAGCAGTACAGAAGGACAAACACAACTTGGAATATGAGTGGGGCATGCACAATTAAATATAAATGTTGTGATTTGTTCAGTTTTAAAGGATATAATATGTGTTTTAATTGTATTGTTGTTGGCATCTAAATCTGCTTTTGAGTACTTTTGCTGAGGCATTTCATGTTTTAGAAATGAAAGTATCGCATGTGTATTGAAAACTAAACATGGTTTTCTAAAAGTCGATCTACTGGCAGCAAAGAGATTTACCATGGAGAGAAAAACAAAAGCTAGCTTGCAACGATATGCTAATGCAAGCACACAGTTGTAATGAACACGGCTTCATGTCTGAAATGTTTAAAACGAGTCTGTAGTTGATTCTGGGTAGGTACTGTAAAACAAATCTGGATAATTGAAACCAATTATTTTTCTAAGGCTCAAAGAAGGAGCAGAATCCATGTATGTTTGTGATAAAATGACAATGTTAAAAAAATCAAAATGCAATTTAACATATTTATCCTTTAACATTGAGGTGTAGATAAAATAAATATAATCTAATGTAATTCAAGCCAGGGGCAGCACTTTAACCACTTTGTAAAGGGTGTTCTGAAATGTCAAAGTTAGCATAAGTGACACGTCTAGTACAAGTAAAACTCCATTTGAGATTGTCAGCTAAAAAGTTGTTTTAGGGCTGAGTTGACCTCATATTTCAAATTATTATTTAAGATCACCTTCATGACTCATTTTTTAAAGTGCATTATCACTGACGAGTCATATATCAAAAGGTCTTGTATTATGCAACTCTTTTTTTAATTATTTTTTGCAATAGTGTGCAATTGTTGCCAGTAGAGGGTGCAAGGACCTGAGCACTGTAAATAATGTTAGAACGAAATCTGAGCAGAACAGACAGGTTTTGCACCAGCTTCATTCCACTGGCCATAAAACTATTCAACTCTTAACTAAACAAGTGCTGCTCTTAAGGTTTGTGGCACTACAACTTATATTTTCTTTTAATGCACCTGAAATTAATAGTATTTATATAGCTTTTATTTCCTCTCTGAAATATTTAAATAAGGCAAAATAGCTCCAAATATGTCTTTGATCCTGAATGCAAGGCTACATTTGTCATTTCAACACGAATAGTTAAAGAGATTTTTTAATGAGTAAGAGCAATTTGAATTTTCTTTATCATTATTTCAGATTTATTGTCAGTGTCAGTGTTTTTCAACCATTTTGGAGTCGTGGCACACGCTGAATAATGTCTGTGCCACTATCTGGTTTGACAATTTGACAATGTTGATTGTTTATCTTCCTTTTCTTTTTTTTTGTACACAAGTATGTTCAGGACACAGCAAATTGATAAATGATTCCATTAAATTCGATACATTAAGGCACACTAGCATTCCCCGACACACTGGTTGAAAATCAAGAATCTAAATGATGCAGGAAGGAAGTTCAACAGGTTTTATGCAAAAGTGTGGACTATTTATAATGTATGCTTATAATTTTTTTCTTTGCATTTGATCTTGTCTTTGTCCGAACCCTGTAGAAACACTAAGGCTGTATCAGAATATCAAAAGTGTGTCCTCACAGCAGAGGCGGAGTTAAACAGCCCACATTATGGAGGGACAGCTGTAGGTGAAGGTGAACTTGAGCGGGGCCTAAAGTCAAGCTGCTTTCATTTGTTTGAAAGGACCAGAGGTGGTCTATGCACATTTGTTTGATTGGATTGTCAGTGGTGGGATGAAACTTTCCTACTTCACGTGCATACGGATGTGCTGCAGACTGTGATGTCCACATCATCCCAATGTCTTTTTAAAAGAGGCATTTTATGGATTACATTGTTAATATTCTGAGACAACTTTGCATTAGTAATGTGTCTTTTTATGTATAATAGGTGGTATTACATACAAAGCACTCCATAACCAGCTGGAACTCTCTCCCATCCACTTCAGAAACATACTACACTCACTTAAAAAACTGCTAAAATGCATCTGTTCCACTTCACATACAGCCTCAAATAATGTGTCTCACTTTATCTTAGGGTACACCAAACTAGATGCTAATTTGCATATACATGTAAGCGGTAAATTGAATGTTAATTAGTATTTATTTGGTCCTTATTAATGTCTTTTTTGTGCATAACCTAATTCTGCAGCTAAGTAGACATATACTGACACTTTCCCCTATTACTGCTTATTAGTATCATGTTAAGACAAACACACACACACACACGTCTGCTATATGGTTCTAATATACAACACGCTATGCTGATTTGTGTCTGGACCCCTGGACAGAGGGCCAACTCGTCGCAGGGTTAACACAGAGACAATGACATGGACAGACAACCATTCACTGTCACGTTCATTCACTGGGGGCAATTTAGAGTGGCCAACTGACCTACACACGCATGCATATCTTTGGACGATGGGAGGAAGCCGGAAAACCCAAAGAGAACACACAGAATCACGGGAGGACATGCGCTCCACCCAGAGAGATCATTTGATGTTGGTATACAAACCCACAATCTCCTAATTGGGAGGCAACAGCTCTAACTGCTCTGTGACCACCCTATAAATATCACAGTTTAAGAAATAAAATAGCTGAAATACAGGAAGAAAATATCAGTGGACGTGGCGCAGGGAGGAAACTGGGGAGCAGTGAAGGACTGGACCTGGACTGGACAGCGTCTTGTCCACAGGAGAATAAAGATCACTCAAATATGAACAAATACTCCATTAACAAATCAATACACAGTTTACTATTGTATTGATACTGTACTACTTCTTTGTGTATATTTATTTTTGCATGAACTCCTCTAAGATATCATAGACATATATTGATACTTTTGAGAGGGGTTACCCTAACCTTCAGCAACAGAGAAGGACATAGCCACAGCATACAGGATTCATGCAGGAACAAAACTACAGGCACTGTCTTTTCAATGATGAAGTTGATGACAGAACATTATAATATGCTTTAAAAACTCCAAAAGTCATATTAGTATAATATAGAAACCTTTAAGAAGTGCCCTGCGTTAGTCTTCTCCGAGTCCCGTGTTCCCAGTGTGGCTCTGGCATTTCTCTAAAGGACAGTGGAGCGTGTAGCAGACTTTCTCTGGCCTGCTTTCTCTGAGCTGACCTTTGGAGAAAGTAACTGTGATGTTTCCTAGGGGTGGATTGACTGCCCCCCATACCTACATACCCAAATATACCACTAGTCATAAGTCACAAATGTATCACCCAACAGTGAATTACTGTACACGTTGGATTTGTAGAACAAAATGTCAACATATTTTAGAATGAACACGTGCAAAAAAAAATCCTTCTGCTAGAATACAGTGTCAAATAAAATTAAAATTGTAGCACTTTATCATAGGGTTAGGGTTGCCATCATCTGTCCAAGTAATCTCATATGCCCTTTTTCAAAATAACAGTCTAAAGTTATTCCTAGTATCCTAATTATGAACTTAACACCTTTCAGAAGCTGCACTTCCTCGTTCTTGAGCGATAGAACACTTTATTATGACATGCAGACAGTGCACAGTGGTCTTAACTGCTTTTATAATATCTGTACTGGGACAAAACACATTTCTTTCAAGTACAGTCACTTGATTTGTCATAGTTTTTACACAAGATGTCCTCCCTAACTAATTCCTTTAGACTATAGACAAAAGAGAACACTTTAGTTTGTAGTTTTGTTTTCGTGTCAGCAAAAAAGGAGGTCTTTGAAATAAACTTCTCATTGATAAATCAATGAATGAAGCAATTAAATTAAAGACATAGTCAGTGACGACTTTGAACTATTTAATTAACATGTCTAATTATAAATGTTACAATAATCACTGTAGAAAATCTCTGAGGATTTTGTTTTATTCAGCTTGTTTGGCAAGGGATTAGTTTGTTTGGCAACGTGCAATATCTACTTGTGTTTATGGATAGTGTTTAGTTAAGCCTCAAGAAAACTTGAAGGTTCACTATGTGACTTTCCTGGACCAGGGTAAGTCACATGTTTGTCTCCATGGAGATGTTTTGCTTTTACCGGGTATTAGTAACAGTATTAAAATATCAATCATGGAGACAAGCATTAATTACATGTAAATGAATAAATGCGCCTAAGGCCCAAAGTCACTGGGATAGGCTCCAGTCACCTGCGACCCCGGGAACGGGAATAAGCGGTAGAAAATGGATGAATGAATGAATAAATGTGTTGAATGCATTAGTTTGGAAAAATCCAGACAGTAACATCTCCAACAGACAACCAGGTGCCAGACTTTTAGTGCACTTTAAAGGGCCTATATTATAAAACATTCAGGTATGTTGAACTACTTTAGCAGAGAGGGTTACTGTCTGTACCCCTCAGCCAGGGGTTCTTAACCTTTATGACACTGAGACCTGACTTTTTCTGTGCAAAATAACCTGGGGTTCGATCTCATTTTAAATGTATTATATTTCACTTATAGTGCAGTTCTCAAGGCGGTGCTCGCAGCCCTTCTTTGGGCCCTGTCCCTGTGGTTAAGAATCACTGCCCCATTGTCTCACACTCAGTTTCCCCTGTATCATGTACAACTGTCTCAAAAATCATCATTATAAATCTGACTACTGGTAAAGTGCCAAATATAACCATTATATTGTCTTGTATTCCCAAAATAATTGTACTGGACACTATTTTGTCCAATGCTAAAGCATTTATTTACAATTTATTGTTTTGTTATCAAAAACAGTGTGTGGGAATTAGTTCAGTTGCCTGCAGAGGGTGCAATGACATGCCTATGACCAGTTGTTTACAAGAACTACAGATGTAGGAAAATGTTGAGCATGAAAATGACCTAAATGTGTCTCGTGGAGGTGAAGATGTCACAAAAAGAGAGCATTTTCAACTCAAACATACGTTAATGAAACAAAGCACGTGTGTTTGTTGAGAAAACATCACAGGATAACTTTGCTGATTAAAGTTGATTTTGAATAACATAGAACCTTTAAAATCTCAAACTTCCAATGTTGTTGTTGATGTTTTCTTTCATTCAACTCCATGGTCTTGTTGTGCAGCTGGTGGTGTGTGTTGTGATACAGCAGCTTTGTGCACTGAAGAAATCCCTTATCAGCTGCACACATAAAAGACAGCGATCACTTCACAGGCCTCACAGAGTTCCACGGTGGATTTTTGCTCAATAACCTTGATATCAATATCAGAAAGCCTCCTGCTCAACCTCCTCAGTGACTAGAGTTAGTTTTAGGACAAGTTTTAACATGTGTGTCTCCAACAATTTCTATCAACCACCAAGCATCTGTTTCTGAATGTTTTCTGGTAAGACGACACAACCACAAGGGACCAGAGTTGGCAGTGGGGCGTCACAATGGCTTGCCGTTTTTTTACTCATGACGTTTGCATGTTCTTCCTCTGTCTATGTTTCTTTTGCTTCCTTCATCAACTACAGGCTACAGTTTGTCTGACCAACACACAGTACAACATTAACCACGAACCACCATTTAATTCCAAACCAGGATGAATAAAGAATTAGGACTGTTTGATATATTGAAATCAGATTGTGAATGGTTGTCATTATCAAATTACAAAGACTGTATTATTTAAATACTTGGCAAACAACAAAATATCTTCTATTAATATATGTAAAACCCTGCATCTTAAAACTCTACAAACATTTTGAATTAATGGGATTCATGGGAGAGTCAGAACTAAACGTGGACCGGCCTCCTGTTGGTGCTAGAGTCAGGACTAAACATGGACCGGCCTCCTGCTGGTGCCAGAGTCAGAACTAAACATGGACCGGCCTCCTGCTGGTGCCAGAGTCAGGACTAAACATGGACCGGCCTCCTGCTGGTGCCCAGAGTCAGGACTAAACATGGACCGGCCTCCTGCTTGGGCCAGAGTCAGGACTAAACATGGACCGGCCTCCTGCTGGTGCCAGAGTCAGGACTAAACATAGACCGGCCTCCTGCTGGTGCCAGAGTCAGGACTAAACATAGACCGGCCTCCTGCTGGTGCCAGAGTCAGGACTAAACATAGACCGGCCTCCTGCTTGGGTCAGAGTCAGGACTAAACATGGACCGGCCTCCTGCTGGTGTTAGAGTCAGGACTAAACATGGACCGGCCTCCTGCTTGGGCCAGAGTCAGGACTAAACATGGGCCTCCTGCTGGTGTTAGAGTCAGGACTAAACATGGAGAATCAGCGTTTCAATTTTATGGAGTGAAAAACTGAACAGTCTTCCTGAAAACGCGAGACAGGTCTCTACTCTGACAATATTCAAAACACTTATTCATAGCTGTCCCAATGACTAAATTTGATTTGATCTTAAAGTGTGGTTATTGATGATTACACATTCTACTACAAAAATAAACATGTCTTTCCATGATGAATGTTTTTAGTACTGATAAACAACATTGTATGTAATTGTTTAGCATTTTGTTTCTTTGGACTAGAAATGTCACTTGTTTGGATGAAATTTACAATCCAAAATATCCGTGTAAAAGCTTGGACCTTCCATTGACACCAACAGCTGTGGAATGTCAGTGTCTTTCCTCGGGCTGTGTGGACTCGCCTCCATGGGCGCACACTGCTCTGGTTTCTGGACTGGAGTGGCGCTGCCTGAGGACTTGGCCCCACTAAAGAAATTGCAATAATCTTTGGCCGAGGACTCTGCCACGCTGGGTTTACTTCCACTCATTCAGCGGATCCACAAATGCACCACACGCTTTCCCCTCTCCATCGCCCCATGTTTTCTGGAAGTGCCCATCGAGGGGCTGTGATGTCGCCTGGGATGGGAGTGCTGTCCTGGGTCTTAGCATTTTGAAATGTCCCCTCTCTTCTCATGGGTGGGTGGAGGTTTGGAGGTTTTGGGGGGATGTTTCTGGTACTGGGGACAGATGGGCCAACTGGACATTCACGATGGGGCCTTCTGCTGCCGTGCTCGTGCCACATATGCTCCGGCCCCGCAGCTAACACTTCCTGGAGATGGATCCACACAGCCAACTCCATGGAAACGCTGTCCCAAAATCCGGGGAGCAGACAACAGGCAGCAAAGACAGTTCCAGAAGCATGAAACCCCTTTCAGAGCAAGATCTCAAAGTTGTATTTTATTCAATTATTTGCAATGGACGTTATTTCTAGCAACCACAATCGTATATTTTTGTTCTTAAAATGTCCAAACAACTAAATTAGCAACTCTGGCATTAACACAAAGTTGAGTATTCTCTTCTACAACCATTTAGGAAGAAACAAAAATTACAAATTACCTTTAAATATTTCGCGCATTGACTTAAATTACCTCTTAAAAAGGCAACAAAGAAGCAAACAGTCTAGAATAGTCATTTGATTAAAAAAAAAAAACAATTTATTAACTACTAAAATTATATGTATTAGTAGTTAAGAAATTGCTTTTCTAATAAAATGACGTTATGATGATTTTATGGTATACATCTTTTGCTAAATTGACTTTGTGTGAGTGGCACGCTGTAACCAGACGGCTCCAACATAGCAACCGTGGCTGGACTGTGTGTTGTGTGAGCCCGGCCTTTAAGACCCTCAGAACCCCCTTGTCATGCCTTTGTCTTTGCACAGAGGGGGAAGTCCTTTCACATTCAGATTGACAATGCAAAAAAGCTATTGGATACAAAAAATATGTAATTCTGGGAAGCCTCAACAAAAGCTCACTGTAGAATGAAATATTTCTTTTTGCCAATTGAACCAAACATTACTATAGCTGACAGAATGCTGTGGCTAATCTGTGCCATACTCTGGTGGTATTACAATTGCACAAATAAACAACAACAACAACAACACTGGGTTCCATAAAGGCAGCAGTGTAGGTAGAAAAGCTGAAAAAGTCAAGCAGCTTTGAGGAAATAAGACTGTAATTGTAAACTCGAAACACAAGGCTGAAGCAGAATGTTGATTAGTTGCTGTGGTGTGCTAGTGGTGGAATTTAAAAAAAAAAAAAAAAAATCAGCTCCAGGTTTACCTTTTTTATTTTTTTTTTTTAATCATTAAAAGTTTTTTTTTTTTTTTTTTTTTTCTATTTCTACAAAACAGGACAGTTTGTTGACATATTTCAGTAGCTACAATGCATCCTTTAAATCTTAAATGTATGGAGGACTTTCTTGAGAGTGCACCAAAAAGTAAACGTTGAAGGACATTACTTTGGAGGTTATATTCAATATCTTATAATAAACCAAAATAGTTAACTTTTGCAGTAATTAATTTGGCAAATCTCTTGAATGTTGTTTCCCTTTAATTACATTTTAATTGATGTTCTCGCTCTTTCTGGGCTCCTAATACCTGCAGCTGTATCGAAAACTCTAAAAACTGGGTAGTATTTTTTACATCTTAATATTTTGGTGGTGAGTAATTACAAAGACACAGCAGTGCGAGCGGCTCATTATCTGTATTCTGCTCCTCCGCCGCGCTGCTCTCCGGGGAGGGGAACCATGGCGTCTCGCTGCCCTTGCCAATACTTTGTGGAACAAACAAAGTTGTGAGGCAGAACCAGGAACTAATTTCATTAGCGGCTGCCATTTGTGACTGATTACAGGCTGTTCTGTGCAGCGTCAGAGGGCCCAAAGTTCTGGGAGGTTAATAACCAGTAACAATCAATTACTTAAGCAATCTGATATGATCAATGGGCTCTCAAATGTGGCAGACAGCAGTATGAGCAGAGCAATACGATAAAAGACACACAGCCCAAATCCTCTACAGCGCTGCTCTGACTGTGGCCGATACCTGACTGATGAGGGCGCACGGGTTTAGGGCAGAAGACACACAGGTCTGCTCTCTTGTCCAAAGGCTAATGGAGTCACAGTAGACTTTTCAAGGCTGTTTGAGGTGATGGGCACCAAATTCAAAGCATCCTCACAATAGTGGAAAAAAAAAAACCTTCTGTTCAATAGGCCCTTTTCACGATCGCGCCCAGCTAGTTCCGGGTCACTTCTTGTTCCAGTCTTGCTAGAATAAATACTTTTTTTTTTTTTTAAAGAGCTCACGTCAGAGAGTGAGTCACAGATGGATAATCACTGGCACCAGGGGAAGACCTTTACGCGCGATGCAAATACTGTGTTTATAAAAGTAAGTGTTTTGACTCAAAGCTTAAGGCTAACATAAATTAACCTAAATATACTCAGACAAACTTGATAAAAGTACAAAGAATGCCAAGTCGACAGTTTCTGTAAACAGGTTAGTTCAGATTGTGGTGTTATTTTAACATTATTGATTAAATGTAAGTTAGGTTAGCATATGCTTAAGAGACAAAAACACCACCTTTTATTAAATACAGGTTTCCCCTTGGTGAAGGATTTATACTGTAAGTGTAGGTCTTAATATGCTGTCAGTGATTAGCTGTGCGCTTTGTATTAATTGATTTTTGATTTATTTTAGCAAGTCTCTGTTAATGCTCCATAACAAACGAATGAAGCAGTAAGTGAAGCTCTGCATGTTTACGGAAATTGGGACTGGTTGGTTTCATTAGAAGGGCCTATACTCAGTAAACTTGAAATAAAACATATTTGGAACAACAATAATGATGCAGAATTTCTGGGTTGGGTTATGGTTGGGCTAGGGGTTAGGGTTAGTTTAGTTTATTTAGGATGTATTCTCACTTACACATTCACCATATCGACATTAAAACTAAACCAGGACTAAACCCAAAACCTAACCAGGACTCTATCTGAATGAAACATGGACTAGAAAAGGATCAAATCAAGTCCACAACAGGGCCAAAATGTGCTCAATTTGATGTATATCTGCCCATAGAACGACTGACAGAGAAGTGGTTGAAGAAGTCATGCCTCACCCTGGACCTCTGACCGCCCCTTGTTTATGGATAGATGGATAACAGTAGAAGACAGTTGTATTACAATTTTCAGCAGTGGACGGGGAATAGATGAAAACAAGGATTTTCAGATCATGGGCAGGACAATAAAGAGCAGAGGTCTCACTTATAGAGCATGCATATGCGCAAAATGATAACATGTGACTTTCAACGTTAAGTTTGTGATCTATAAAAAAAACTCGTGGAAAAGAGCGGTCCGGTCCAAGAAGTCTGAACGCTGCCTGAGGGGGGTTCCAGCGACAAGGAAGAAACAAGGAAACAAGAAAGCGATCTGAAAGTAGACTTGAATAAACATAGTTAGAAGATGTTTGTGTTTTAGATTTAAATACTTTACTTTTAATCAGAATAACACAATAGGTTTTCTAAATGAGATAATAAACATCACATACATCACTTGAAATATAACTTCAGGTGAGTTAATGATGAAGGGAATCTACGCTTAATACCGCTTAAAAGTCGTATTTTGCATAATATGTCTTCTTTAAACTGAGCTAGTGGCAGTATAATCTGCATTTGTTCCATAAAAAGCCCATGGGAGTGGCTGATCATTACTGCAGTGCTATATGAGACTGAAGTGGACTCCTCTGCTCTGTGCTGCGGCTCTGGCCTCTTCTCTCTGATTATTGTAATGATGTCCAGCCCTTTGTCCCATGCACTGCACATCACACACTTCACTGAGGATGCCTTTGTTTTCTGCCACGTCTCCTGCTCCTGTCGGTCCACATCTGCTGAACAAACCCACAAATACACACTAATAATGTTCTCGAGAAGAGAATAGGTAGAATTAGAACTTTAAACATAAAACTAATGTTCGAAGTAATGTTCAGGTAAATCTACTCAGCAGATAGAACACTGCAACACTGAAAAATACTGGGAATAATAGTAAACTAATGGATTTCAGATGCTATCTACTAAAGTTAACATTCACTCAAAAGTATTCTGACATTATAGCATATTAGATGATTTATCCACCTTTTTCCCCTTCAAAACTTACACAAAGGCAAAATGGTCGTTCACGTTACATCATGCTCAGACCTATTCGTTCTACTTAGTGTGCATAGGCCTGTCACAATTCTGAAGTGAGATTAAGAAAATATGGACAAGAAAAGATAATACAGAAAATAATTTATGCTGATGACACTATAACTAGGGATCAGCCCCTCAAAAATATTCTAAATGTACAATATGTGAAAACAGCATTCTGAATTTTTGCAGTGAGTGGAAAAATTCTTGTGCAGAAGTTGAAGTGTCCTAAATATCTAAATGCTGTCAGCAAACAAGCTAGCTAAACGTCGTAGCAACAACGAGAAACTACTTTCAGTTTGCATTTTGCCGTGTAAAGTTCATTTGAGTGAAATAACAGCTCCATGAACTGAAAATGAACAGAAATAAGCAGATTTTATGAGTTGTGCTTTTTTTTTTCTTTCAAATAAAGCAAGTCTGTGCATAACCTCAATTAGGAGGAGTGCAATATAAACTGCACTTAAGAGGTTGTGTAACTGTTAGTATCCAATTCAAATGTGACTTTTTTTTTTTTCTTTTCTGTGGATTGTGGAGCTCTTTGTCAGAGGAGAGGATGTTCTCCTATTATAGTTTATTGTATTATGTACGCACTTGAACATGTGCTATTTTCATTGTGCCCTTGACGTCCAAGACACATTTCTCCACCCGGAGATGATAAAGGCTTATCTTATTCACCTGTCTACAGCTCAAATTTTGATTTCGTTCAGAAAAGTTCCTCACCCACAATAGTACCCAAAGTACCCACAATAAATACTGACCCCAAAAAAGATTGTTCCATCTTTTTATTTATTAAATGTGAGGTCAATATAGAGTGCACACCATGGCAATACCGGGCCTAAACCTGGACTAGACCAGGAGTAGAACCTGCAGGACCAAAGTGTTATCCCATCCTTGCTGCTACAGAAACATTGTAAGTGGGCCGATCAAAAGATGGTGAATTGTGAAACTTTAGCACTTCATAACATAACCATGGTTTTGCATTGTACACAATGCTGTAACTTTCATAAAAAGACTAACAAACAAGCTGCTTTTGGACCAAACTTATTTCTCCTCAAACTGGATCTCCACACACGGTCCATCTCTCTGGGAGCATCACGTCTTTGGCTACGCGCCCTTAAGATAACTCCAACGCCTCCTAGTTATTTTGGCCCACGGACCTGGATAAAAGCCCGACTTGTCCAAAATAGTTTCATGCTCTAGTAAGCATAAAAAGTGCACAGTAAGTTTTGTAGCATTTCATTAGATCTGGAGGTTCACCGAGTAAGAAAAACACATCTGAAATCCTCTCTCATTTCACTCTGAGGGAGCAGTGTCTGTCTGCTGCTTTTGTCCAGAGCTGGAGGTTCAAATGAGTTCTCAAGTCCACGTCATTTTCCTCTCAATGCAGTTCTGCCAAGACTGGGTTAGCAAACCACTACCAAAGCCCTAATCCTAATCAAATGATCTGTTCCTGAACCTAACACTAATCCTAACCTAACCTTAACCTGATTGTGAAATAATATAATCTAAAACAGAGCTTTTCAACATTATTTTGCAGCGGGTCCGATTTTTCGGGTGGTTCTTAAGTGTCCTATGCTTTTGAAATATGAAAAAAAAAAAGTAATACAAAAGGTTTAACGACATATGCAGAAATGAACCAGGACTAAGCCCCAGGACTAAACCAGGACTAAACCTGAACTAAACCAATAACAAGAAATAAAATATTTTCTATATTTTTGGAAGGTGCGTTGAGGGTTGGATCATATCCCTTGGAAGGCCTAATTTGGCCCCCGGGCCTTAAACTGAATTGCCTTGGTCTGGGTTGAGGGCAAAAAAAACGAATATGCATACAAGTAATAAGCATACAATACACCAATGCCATCATACTAATACAACCATCTAATACAAAAATGTATATGTATATACACATGTGACCTGAGCTCTCAAACCACTGAGACACTGCTGCCCCACTGTGGTACCAGCTTTTCCAAGTGGTCTCCCAACCAAGTACTAACCAGGCCCAACCCTGCTTAACTTAACATCAGATCACATGTTTTACTATTTAATTCAATTCAATTCATATTTATATCATATTTAGTGCTCAAAATCACAACAGCAGTTACTTCAGCTACTACAACTATTACTAACCAAATATATTATTACTTATATACAGTGGGTATTGCTAGAACTAAGCTACTTCATTAAAGTCGCAAAATATTAATACATTATCAAACATACACGTGAGCAAACATATCATGCAAAATACAATTTTAAAATAGCTTTTCACCATGTTGTAGCATTGTTCCCTCATCAAAAACATAGATGAAGCTGTATTTTGCTTAATTCGCTGTCGTTTTATTAATCTTTTTTACAAAAACGTCTCCTCTGCTCCTTCTCTGAGGTTCACAAATGTATGTGATGTCATATATAGCGATTCGTAAGTCTTCTGTGGTAGTTTAAATCCATAAATCATCACCCCACGTTTTGAGAATTTGTGACATCAATTCACTTTCATTACAACTGTGTGCTAACGTTAACCAATTACTATGTCGACAGCAAGCTAGCTTTCATTATTTTCCCCATGTTAGTTTCCTATTTAATTCCAAGTACAAACACCAAATCCTGATGAGGGAACGCCTGAGTAATGTGACTAATGTGTACTTTTCAATTAATACATTCATACATTTTAAGCTCTAAAGTAAAGTTACTCAAAAAATGTATATGTTCTTAATAAATAACACTAAAAGTACGATTCTAAAATCCATTCTAACTGAAAGCACAGGTGGAACATTTTAGTCCTCACCTGTTTTTGTCCTTGTGGCAGAGTCTCCTTCTCCTCCATGTTTTATGTCTCTTTTATCGGCCCATCTCGGAGCTCGTGACACTGTTTACATGTGCTTATTGTCTAAATTACTCTCCCGCAGAAGGTCAAGGCGCTAAAACGCGACGTTGCTGTTGAGTGCACGTTTTAACAGCTTTCTGCCCCTTTATTCGGCGCCTCTTATCTCAGCTTGAGTTGTGGTCCAAGCGCAGAAGATTTGTCCTTTTGTCATCTATGTCTTTTGCTTCTCCTTGACAGCGCCGGGCCGTAAAGATAGGTTTGAGCTCTCATAAAAGCCCGAATCAGTATGCACGCACATATTCAAAAGTGGATAATAAAAAACGTATTCTTAACATAGTGAGGTGGAATCTTTGTATGCGGCGAGTTCAGCCAAGGACACACATATCCTTAACACATCAGAAGGGTTTGGTAATGACAGGGTTTGGTATTGGCTGCAGGGATAGGCGCAAAGTGATGTTTGCTACAACTCAAAGTGTTAACCTTTTTTATTATTCACTAGATTTCTGGTTCTATATTGAGAAAGTGTCACAAGTCAGGGTACTTTTTATAGATTTGTGTAAAGGGTTGCAAGAGATTAAAATAAATAAACTAAAAACTGGGAAAATAAATCCACTGTCAAATGTCATTATAGTAAAAAGAACCAGATTGAAAAGACAATTTTAAACAAACTACAACTGATTCAAAAGTATTGACATTTTTGGGCCAAACTTGAGACTTCTCTCTAACTGCGTTCACACTGGTTCAGACCTGGTTTACCTATTTACCCGGGACAGTCCCAGTTTTGAGCCCTATGTCCCAGAAGGTGTGTCCAAGACCATTTATTTGTCCCAGTTTTACACGAGACACGTCCCAGTTGTCCCTATTTTTGATTTGATACCAGCCAACAATAAAGAGAGAAAGAAATTGCTAAAATAGAGAGAATTGTATTGAAAATGAGAACACAAAAAAAATCTGATAATTATAAATAGAAATTTCTACTATTGTACATCGATGTAAACCCTCATTCGTCCAAGTGTGGTCCATCGTAGAAAGGGTTTCAGGGGTTGTCAGTCGGAGTCCTACCCCCAGGGAGGAGTCACTGGACACCTGTCTTCATTTGGAAAATTGTTAGTTTGTCACCTGAAACTTGATTAATTGGTCTGCCGGACTCTCACTACTTAGAGTAGCATATAAGCCTGAGTTCCCATACCAGCTCTATGATTGACAATGACTTTTGGATAAAAGTCGAAACGTCTCGATCTTCAAACAGCGTCCGGATGACAACCCCTGAAACCCTTTCTACGTATATTGTACAGTTTACTGAAGTCGTGAATGAGCCGTGAACGACCAAGTGGATAGTAATGTACTTAATTATCCACTCTTTTTACAATTTTACTGTAGCTCTCCACTCCAACCCGGGTGTGTCCCAGTTTTTAATTACCCTATGCTTTAATCCTGGTTTAAACTTGGTTTTGTCCTGTTATAGTTCGAGTTTAGTCTTTGTCAATTGACTAAAATTGGTTGAATGTTGTAACTTAAAGGCTGTAACTCAGGCTGTACCTGATGAAACATGAAAAACAGAACTAATTCAGTTTTTACAGCAGTCACATGTAACGCTCACAGTCCCAGCATCCTAAATATTCACAGCCATGAGTTTATAAGAGCACGTTTCTTGAGTTTCTGAGCCCAGAGCGTCACAGACCATCCCGGGTACAGCTAACAAACATTAGCATGCTTATGGTGCATATCCTGATTTTTTTGTTGGATAAAACTCGCTATAAATAGATGCAGAGTAATAGTTGTGGTCTCATTTTCCCCCGAATAGATGCTTTTAGAGTATATCTGTTCTCAAGCAACACAGATTTAACTTTCTTACATGCAAATCAGGAATATGGACTGGTTCTGTTTTTCCCATTTCACAAGTGTAAAACAGGTACAGACCCTTTAAATAAAAGCTAAATACTTAGGTAAAAGTATCACATACAAGAATCTACTGAAGTACATGTTTAAACAAAACAAAAGTACTTTGTGCAGATTTTGATAACGATTAAAGAGTGAAATATGGTGATCTCGATAAAGAATGGACCTAATTTTTTTTTGTCAATGAATTTCTCAATGTTTCTAGACTTTTCATGCATATATTTTTCGCTCAAAACTTTTTGGTATAATATTATTTTACTTTTCAGTCCTTTTCAAAAAAAGTAGTGGAGTAGAAAGTACAGACACCTGCTCTCAAATGTAGTCAAGTTAAAAAAAAAAAAAGTGCAATGAGTAAGTCCTTACTTTCGACCACTGTTGAATTTTCCATGTTTAGTTCCAGGTTTGGTCACAGTGTAGTCTCGATGCTCATGTGAACAATTTAGCTCTTTCTCTAAAGGGAAAATGACTAAACATTTTGCATCTCATTCGTTCAGTTATCTATTCACTCTTTTGATGTTTATAATGCTTTTTTTTGTTGTCTTTGACACAGTTTTTCTTGTAAAAGTGCATTCGAGTTAGTATGCAGTTATGTTACAGCTACCAAACAGAAATGTAAGATTTTTTGCACAACAAATCCATCTACTGGTACAAATAAAGTCAACTGAGGTCTGAGATCTTTTGGCAGTTAGTGACCATTATTAGGCAGTAAAAGCAGTAGCAACTCATTTAAAGACAAAACAAAAAACACAAAATGGCATAAATGACAGATGGGATACTTCCATGAAAACATCTCTGCCATCACCAAAGCAGTGTGACATCAATGTGGACCAGTGGGGATATTTTCAACCCCCTTCTCTTATGGTAAGCAGTTTTGTTTTTATAGAAAAGGTTTCCCCTCACAGCGGGCCTGGTTCAGCACATTCCGGAGCGTTTCCAGTCTGCTGCCTTGCAAAAAATAACAGCATCTTCAAATATCAACAGCGGACTCGTGATCAGAACGCAGGCGGCGCTGACATTTCCGTGATCGATCACAAAGCCACATCCAAAGCAGTCCATACATTTTCTGACAGAGTCCCTGCATCCCTCATTGAGCAGAGCATGGAACCAAAGCTCACGACAAACTCAGCAACATCAATATCAAGAAGTACAACAGAGTTAGCAGAAAGAGGCGGTGGTGCAGGGACAGGGAGAGAAGAAGGATAAGTGATTGTTGAAACATTTATGGAAGAAAATAAAAGACAAACAATCTAAATCTTGCATATTTAAGTACTTCGGCCCCAACTCTTGAAATCACTAGAACTGTGCCTCCATTACAACACAAATTTGGAATAAAAACACTCCGCTCTTTATTGCACCAGCTGGAGAAGATCTTACACCCTCTGTTTACCTCAGATAACAGTTTATTCATGTTTTCTAAATGCAGCGTTGGGAAGAATGCCATGAAAATGTTTTTAGTTACAGACTACTGAATACCTGAATACAGTATTTTGGAATGTATTCTGATGCATGATCCACTCATAATACTCTGTTCTGAATACTTTCACATTGGGTTGCATTATATTATAGTTTTTTTAATTTTTTTAATGCAACATAAGGTTAAACTTTCTTAATTTTACCATTTGTTCTGCATTTATTTGTCACGGATTAGAGAAAAATTACACGGGACTCACAAGAGCTGTGTTTTATGATTTCACTAACATTGTGCAGTTTGAAATCTCAAGTTCAAACATCACAATGTATTGCTTTGATTTTAAGAAAGTAATTGTATTCTGAAAATCATCAAATGAAAGAGCAACTGCACCAGAAGAGAGTAACAATACTGAGTATTCTGAATAAGCTACTGAATCAAAGTGTACATTATCTCCAGTTACATATTTGTGGCACAGTGCCCTCCAGTTGATATCCATAGTTAAATGAAAAAATATTCATGAGATAAAAGAGCCTTTTATGTTTATTATTTTGAACTTATTCAGGATATTTTGTTCACTACAAAAAAAATACCTTGTTGATACATTTGAGGGTTAAGTTCTTATACATTTGCGATTAGTTTGTTTTTGGAGCTCATGCATGCTGTACATTTACGCATTTCCCAGATGCAAATATAGAATTTTACAATATAATAGTGTGAATAAACCAAACAAAAAAATATTTTGGCCAGCTCAAAAAGTTCAAATGAAAAATAAAATGAAAAAGAAAGTGTGAAAAGGGGGTATTAAACCATTTATTTTCTCATATTCTTCAATTGGTGTCAGCTAAAATAATAATGGAATAAAATGTAAAAAACTAGAACATACACAGATCAACAAAGCAGATTATTCGGACGTTTCTTACCGCAGTGATTTACAGCACAGATGACCACAGACAAAACTTACTAACTATTCTCAAAGCACAATTATTATTTTAAGAAGAAAACCACCAGAGGCCTCCTGACTACACAGAAGTATTGTGGTTTGTCCCGCTCCCCCTCAGAACCAGCACGGCCCTGCTCCGGACCCCGGTGAAGCGTCTGAGAGCCCGGCCTGTGTACCATCATTTATCAGAGCAAATATTGGAGCAGATGGTGCTTCTGAACAGGAGCCAGACAAACCCAGTTTAATGTGGAGGAGATAGACTTGTGCTGACTCTGCACGGTGTCTCTGTGTCTCTGTGGAGATATGAGCCGTTTTACACCAAAATGGCATCCTTTCACTGGAGATAATGGCAACGCCTCGGCTCATAAAAAATACAAGTGGGAAAGGAGACACAGATTTTAAGGTTACTCACTTCTGGTTGCAAACGGTTATAACATGAGACATTCACTACTTCTGAAAGTAATACAATCCATTATCTATTTGTCTATTTAACACATCTATAAAGAAAACGACTAACTGTACCCAGATGTTTTTAAAATACAAATATTTCAAAATTGTCCAACGTCGGCTACATGGAACTTATATGGTCTTTTGCCTTTGGAATTTCAGGAAAAAAAAAAAAAAAGGTGAGACGGTGAATAAGAAAACATCTTACATTTAATTTGAAACTTCCCCTGTAGTTCACTCACATAAATGTAAGAAAAAAATATATATTACAAGTTTTTCATCATGTCATGTTTTCATGTAGAAATTAGGCACTTTACGTGTAAAAAACAAAACAAAAAAAGGGCCAAAATTGCACATATTTGACACATAAATCTGAAAATTTACAGAGGGTATTTTGGATTTCTAATTTCTAAGTAAACTAGATTTGACTGAAAATTATCCTAAAAATTAAAATTTCACCTCCTTTTTTTGCCTCGTTTTTTTTTTTTTTCTTAAAACTTCAATAAGTCAGTTTTATAATTTGATATTGAAAATCCTAAGATTTAAGATTGTCCAAGATTGTACAGTTTGTTGTGTGTAGGAGCTAATTTTTTTTGTTTTTTTGAGAAGACAATATTAGTTTAAAAGAATAAGAGTGAATGTAGCCAGGGCCTGAATCTCAGTGGAAATTCAATGGTTTATAAAATAAATATTCAGATCAAGAACTGTAAGAATGATGTAAACTCTTGTACACATATTGGTATTATATCTTGAGCCACTTGCATTGAGACACTTTAGTTGGATCATGACAGGGCTGCATGATGGCGAGGGGGACACTGTGGAGCTCAACAGTCCCGCCCACTCCGAAGCCTGCAGCGGTTCCCTAAGTAAATGTCACATTTATTGTTCAACCCTAACCCTAACCCTCAGACCAATAAAACACATTTAAAACTTTAAATTCTGTGAACATTATTTTAGAACTTGTGTACCGTCTCAGACACATAATTTAAATTGAATTATAGGTTCTTTTTTGAAAAATCTATTGGAAAAAACACTTCAAGGCAGCAGGAATGTGTCTTCTCCAGTTCATATAGATCCATAACAGAAAAAAGATGGATGGAGAAATGTTCCTGCTTGTCTCTCAAGTAGATATATTCAAGTGAATGTCATGCCTTTTTCCAAGCTCCAACACGAGCAATCCCAAACTGAAAATGTATAGGACTCAATGATTGCCACATCTATCAGTCTTGTCTCTGCCGAGGTCATTTTTACCAACACATGCTGTGAATACAAAATAATAAATCCAGTCACCACAAATCACAGAGCAAATGCAACATGCCTTGCTTATGCATCCGCTGCAATCAGACCTGAATGCAGTACATGTTCAACAGTAAACAAAACACTAAACTTGCTTCTGTTTGCTAATATAAGAACTGATTGATGCAATTAGCCTTGTGTTCTCTCTTGATGCAATTAGCCTTGTGTTCTCTCTCTGTCACAGGAAGCTAATCAGCAGGAGCCACCCCCTGGAGTCAGAGGACCACCTTTTAGCATCTCTGCTTACAGCTTTAGCTCATTTCCACTCATCCTCACATCCTTCTGTCACATTAACCAGCTTTATTTATTTAATCCCTGACAATACGACATCCATCAACACTCTCGGCACACGTTTATGCTAAATCAAAACATCTGTGCTTCCTGGGAGCTTCCCCGGCCGGCCTCCCATCCCCCCTGCCCTCCTCCTCTTCTTCTCTCCTCTTTCTCTCCCATAATCCTCTCTGTCTCTCTCCAGCTCTAGTGTCGTAGATGCACTCAGAGGCAGAGTCCGTGCACGCTACAGTTATTTACCTTTAGCGCAGCAGAGACTGATGGAGCAGAGATTCACAGGGATGGAGCAGCTTCTTCCTCTTCACGCTCACAACATCACATGACCACACCACCTGCTACCGCTTCTGGTCATATGACTCGCTAAGACCCCGCAAAGCACTCTGGGAAATGGAGTACAAGGGGATTACAGTGCATTGGGTGCATGCAGTGAAAACCTACAGCTACAGTGCTGTCAAATTCATTTTTATTGAACAGTATAATGTTTTTTTTAATGTAAAGACTTGATACTTGATAAATAATTAAATACACCTTGTTTATTTCATATAAAAATTAGGCCTATACACAGTGCATTATACTTTTTTTATGTTTCATAATTTTTCATTCATTCTCACACTTAAACCAACTTTATTGATTCACAACAGAAAATTATTTAAAACGGACACAGTAACTCTAAAAATACAATTCTCCATAAGTACAATTCTGAAAAACTGATGGTTTACTTTAATATTTCGTGTAATTATTTTTGATTGTTTTATGGTTTACAGCGCTCAACAGCAGTAGATAAAAATATAAAATCAATGAAATAAAACAAAAAATGTTTTTTCCTTATCTGACTACATAGGTTTTATCATTCAATTGAATCACTAATGTTTTTATTTACATCTATTTATGTATTTATTTATTCCAGTTGGTTTATGGGGAAAAGCCTGGGAAGAAAAACAGCCTAAACATGTGAAAGTATTTATGTATATACTAATATATTTACTTATGTATCAGTTTATTCATTTATTTACACAATGAATAATAATACTTATAATAATAACTTAAACTAAATTAAATATTTGTTGTAATGGCCATACTTTCATTTTATAGAACAGGAGCATTTGTCAGAAAATGAACACAGTACAACCTAGAGGTGCCTCAGAGACAGCAACATATAGTTTGGTTCAGGTCCACACCCCTGGCACTGGTTCAAGTCCAGACCTGCGAGGACCCACAGTGACCCCAGCAGGACTCTGAAGTCTGGGTCAAGTCCAGCTGATCCTGGGTCAGATCTGGACCACAGCCTGCACCTCCCGCACGGCTCTTCTCCGCGGCTTTAGCGAGGACAGTCTGCTCAACAGGAATCATGTGGGGAGCACTTTGAACCAGCATCTGTTTTTATCAATAGATACTGTAAGAAACAGTTTTGATTTAATTGAAAGAGTGATGCAAATATTTAGACTTAAAAATGACGGACAGTGAAATGTAACAACAGCTAATACTGAAATAAGAAGTTGGCCAAAGCTCAGGCAGCACACTGTAGAGAATTAAGGATTGGTTTCATTAATACAGTCGTGTCTGAAGTTGGAACACCTCTGTAGAATAAACAAGCCATTCATTTTAATGTAGAAGAGCTGCTCCGTTATCCTATTCAATAACTACAAGAGCAAACAAAGACTTTATGTGTCATGTTGTTCCAAATACAAAACGAAAACATGGAGATTTAAGTAGTCCAACCTAGCACCCCAAATGTGTATAAATATCTAAGAATGCTAACGGTAACTGCAGGCTAAATGCTTCTACAATGTTAGCGACGCCTGCTATAGTTTAACATTTTCTCTGTTGAGGCTGGATTATTACTTTAATTTGAATTAGTTGTGCTTGGAGTCCACCAGGAAATGCATTAAAATAGTGAAATAAAAACTATATGTATATAAATATTTAATCACTAATAATCCTCAAGTATTTGCATATTAAAGTTGTTGTCCATAGTTGTCCTTGGGGGTGAGGAACACTAAATGATGTGGTCGGGGCAAAATTTTGATGATGTTTTTGTATCTAGACCGGGTTTTATTATGGCTTGTTCTTACAGTGGCCTTGAGTCATGCAGCTCTCCTTCAGCAGACTGTTCTTCATGAGTGTGTGATCTTGTGCTGGGCTCCATTTAAATTCCCCTCACTGTTATTCGTCGGTGTCCTGTCTGAACCACAAACCTTCCTCTCCTCTGGGGGTCGGCCCCTGGTGAGGCATCTGCTCTGTGACACTAAAGTAACCTTCAGGCTCCAAGGTAAAAATAGAAATATGAAAGGATCTGTTGTTACTTTACGGCCTAAGGATTTACACAAACGCTTCTATGTTGCGGTTAAGCCTAATCATGTAATTTTTTTGAGTAAAGATTTCTCTCCGAACTGGCAACACCCCCCAAGAGTTATGCTAAACTATAACAATCCCAGGACTAAACCGGGTATGCAATATTGACAATCAGATTCAGAATCAGAAAAGGTTTATTGCTATTGTCCGTGAACAAAAATTCACAAACTAGGAACTTGCTTTGGCGGTAAGGTGCTACATATAACAATGACTAAAACAGCAGAAAAATATATAAAAGAAGGAAGGCATAAAATTAAGTATAACGTAAAATAAAATAGACTTAGAGTATATACAGAAAATGTACAGTTGGACAGACAGTAGTGCAAATTGGCAGGGCAAATAGATAGCTGCTTTTATTATATGATTGTTAAAGTGGCAGGTGTTATAAAGTGTTCATGAGTGCAACAGCAGAGGGATGGAAACTGTTCTTGTGGCGGGAGGTTCTGGTCCGGATGGACCGTAGCCTCCTGCCCGAGGGGAGCAGCTCAAATAGTCCATGTCCAGGGTAAGTAGGGTCAGCTGTGATCCGACCTGCTCGCCCCAGAGTCCTGGAGATGTACAGATCCTACGATGGACTGGTGGAGATGTCCCACGTTGTTTTTATTTTTTTTGTTATATGTTTTATGTTTTCATATGGTATTTTAACAATTTATCTAAAATGGTCAAAAGCAAACTTGCATATGTCTTGGTTGATGTAAGATTCACTCATAAAGTGAATCTACTGTAAAATTGACTATGAAAGATTAAAGATTATACACTGCAAGTACATCTTATTTTAATACACTCTTTTTGTAGCCTCTCTTTGATACAACATTCTCTATAAACTTGCATATCTCCATGACAGCAATTGCAAATGTACTCATTTTTCACTCGCTATAGCTTACACCTGTGTATTGACCACTGCAGACTGGGAACACCAGACAAGGGCTGCAGTTCTGGCAACACTCAGACATTTGTACTTTTCCAGCTCCCAAAACAACTTTGTACACTAAATTATGACTTGATACTTATTACGACAACAGTTATTGATTGGTCATACCGTTTTGGCTGTTCACTGTATGCACCGTCTGAGTCAAGTTGTGAAGTAGAAGAATGATGGTGTCAGTTAATCAGGCTGTTAAGTCGTGTTTGGATCAGGGCCAATCACTCTCAAACATCTATTCTCTGATGGAGGAGGCTCCTGTCTTTATTCACACTGTAAAACCCATCTGTCTTCACCGCTCTCCATCTCTTCACTGTCACTTTGAGAATTTAAGATGGGATGCTTCAGTGGTTTTAGAGCAGATTTCTGAACCATACTGTGAATCCCTAAACGTTATTGTCTGTATTCCATATTTAAGACGGGAGACTGTCAAGGCCCCAAATCAAAGCTCCTCCAAAACTGAAAATATCCTAGGGTTTAAGAAGGATGGTCAGACATTATCAAAATGTCACCTCCAATGTCTAAAGTGTGCGTCGTTCATTTGTTTTGGACTAAAATGTACATTATCAACTGCAGTCATATTAACTTTTGTGACGTATAAGCGATTGTAACATGTAACTTTCCAACACAGCAAGAGAAAATTCACTATAAAAAGTTTAAATTAAGTTAATTGTACCACACAATAAAGCAGCTGACTCCAATAGTTGAATGACAATCTAACAGATCCCCTAAGTGACATTTAATCTGCATCATAAGTATGCAACACTTAGCACTTTTAATCTTTGGTAATATGACAGCGAGTGAGCCAAGTGACAGATGGGCGAGCGTGGAGGGTCTAAGAACTCACAGAGAAGTACTTTAAGATTGTTTGCCACTAAAACAGCTCTCAGTCTGTGGGACATCAATTCAAAAACCCTCTTTCATTCTGATTCAGCGCCTGTTTAATGGCTGCTGTGCACAAAAGCATACAGCGGAGCTCACAAGTGTGGTCAGCTCCTCACAAACATCCAACATTACTGAAATAATACCACACAGTCATGGGACCTTACTGTTGCAATAAACTATATTGTAAGAGCAGAACAATCATTTGTAAAAGTCAGTACTCTCACCTTAGGATTTGGTTTGATGTGTAGACCTTGTGTGGGCTTGTACTTCCTGTGTGTTGGTCAAGAGGGCGTGGTGAGTATTTTTGGCCGGGGTTCCTCTCATGAACAATTTCCTTTGGGTACTCTCAGGTTTGCCAATTACCAAACCCAATCAGCTCATCTTCCTGACTTTAAAAAAGAAAGAAAAAAGTTAAGATCTGAAAAAAAAGACAATCTATTTTTTGTCTTTTAAAATATTCTACTAACGCTTCAACTTATTCCAAATACTTAATTTAATGTTAGATATTGTTATAACAAAACAGACCCTTTTTAATTATGTAATTATAATTGTACTCCGTTTAGTCAATGATTTAAAATAATTAATGTTTGTTAATATGAAGTTTAATATCATTAAAATACTGACCACTGTGACCAGTGAACGACAGAAGTCAATAAATGTGCATGTCTTCTTGACAATGACTGAAATGAAATTTTAAAATTGTGATATAGTTATATTTCTGGTGCGCGCCTCACGTGCATCGGGTCACATGCTCACTTTGTTTATCCAGCTGATCTTCACGAGCCGCACGCTAAACTTTTACTTTCAGATCACAGTTTGCATTAGTTGCACATTTATAGCAAGATGTTCTTTTGCAGTGAGCCTCGTGTTATGAAATTTGACACTTTTTTTTACCTTTACTTGGGCAAACGGATGATTGTCCCGAAGATTCTGGATCATGATAGATGTGTTAGCACCTTTAGCTGCAACCTTTCAGTGGCCTCGTCATCTTTAGGATTCACACTGTACTTCACGCGAGACATTTCTGCGGTATACCGTGGCTTCTAAAATTCCCACAAACAACCTACCACAGCTGCAAATAATCCCAATTATTGAAAAAATTGTTAATCTGGACATCCCTAATTACAATGGTCACTTTTTTTTTCTGGAGACAATGAACTCTACCCAAAATGTATGTAATAAAGGATCATGAAAAATCAAATGATTGCCATAACATGATTGTAAAGAGAATGCCATCTCCTGCATATGTTAGTGATCCCAGTCTGAACAGCAGTGTGGTAATTGATGGCGGCAGATGCCAAACTCAAGGTGCGTGTGGAGAGAAGCAGCGGAGAGGCAGGAGAAGAGGAGGAGGAGCACAAACACAGACAGACGGACATTTAACGGGACAGATGCTGTCACATTACTGAGCTCTACACTCGTCAGGACGTCCAGCCGCGCCAAGGAGGACGGGCACAGGAGCGGTCACACATGCTAATGAAGGGAGGAGGCAGCTAGTCATGTCGAAACAAACCTGGATCTGTTTAAAGAAGAGAACGCCTTACGTTTGCAGCACAAGCTTGACAAAAATAATGTACTACATACCAACTTTAGACCTTCACACATGCAGCTGTTGCTCAGTGGTTGGAACATTGGTCAACAATCTGTTGACGTTTTGGTGGTGGTTCTATGCCGACCAGTGAATTCTGTGTCCTTGGGTAACAGATCATCCCCTTGGCTGTTTACGCTGCATACATTTGCTGCATACATGTGTGCGGCTGAGTATCTGTCACCTTGTGGGGAATTCATAGAGGATACATCTTTCAAGTAGATGAATGGCATGGTTTAAAATTAAGATATAGGTTAATTTAGAAGAAGGATAGGCAAGTAGTAAGTTAATGTATGCATGAAACCTGTTTGCATGTGTGTGTGATTTGGGGTGGTCAAAAGGTGCCATAGAGGGGCGTCCTTCATGGCGAAGTGCAAGACACTTTACCTCCAGGGTTGAAGTGCAGTTATGCATGAACGAGTTTGTGAAAGTGAACGTAGGACAACAGATAGAAATGACCCCATGGCTACAAATGTGTGGACAGTTTTTAACCATTGTTCCTACATCATCAACATACCTGGAGTTGTATTTAGCTTGATGCTTGTTTCAGTAATCTGTTTATGAGGTTGTCTTCTCCGCTCCTGCTCTGAGCCTTGCAAAACACTTTTCAAATGTCCCAGATTTACATCATGGGTAATAATCCAGAGGTCTCATGTTTTTAAGTCCATAACTCTTTGCAATTTTGTGCTTGTATTAAGCAGGTGATTATTTTCTGCTGCCAGTTGATGGTGTGCTAACATAAATCCTGATGAGCAATTGCCTGACTGATAGAAAGTAATGTTTGTAATGTGAAAGTATATTTTCAGTATTCATTATTTTAAGTTCTACAATATGAGATGCCAAAGCAAAGATACTAAAGAGCAAAAGGCCAATAATGATACAAATACAAAAAAATAAAAATAAAAATAAACAGGGCACATTCTATAATCACCAGTCCATCCATGCATTCCCCAGGTCGCCGTGGCAATCGTAAAGTGTCATTAAAAGTCTGGGAAAGAGTTATATCAGACTTTTCACAATTTTATGTAATCTGCCAGGAACTGATCCGGCTACCAGCAAAGTAATGGGTAATAGTGCTTAACCCACAACAACCAAACACAATATTTAATATTACTTCAACTGTAGTCTGTTCATTGCTGTTCACATGTTTCTCTTTCTCTCCACTTCCCCCGGGGAGTGGAGACTGTTTCAGACACTGCGGCGGCTGCTCCAGTGACGACCCCCCCACCCCCACCCCCACCTGTCTGGACGATCTATGCGCCACCCGCCTGGACAGCTGGATTAGCCACACCTCGTCTGCCTGGACGAACTCCTTCTACTTTAGATGAACTGTTCCTCATCTCCTGCTGGAGGATCTCTCTACACTGGTGGACTGCTCCTCGTCCGCCTGGAGGAACTCTTTAAAGCCACCTCCCTCTTGAGTGGTTCTGGCTCCACAGTCCAAGTGGATGCGTCAGTCCTAGTTCATCTGCAGCCTGTCCGTCCGTGGGAGTAGGATCTCTCCTTCACTGTGGTTCTCCCCGAGGTTTCTACTTTTTCCCATGGGGTTTTGTAGTTTTTCCTCGCCGCGAAGGAGGGTCAAAGGACAGGGGCATTCTGGGACAGTTATCTGAACTGCTTTTACCTGTGGCCCATCGAGGCAACTGTTGTTGTGATTTTGGGCATTATAAAAATAAATTGATTTGATTTGATTTGACAAGCACACTTTACTGTTTTCAAACACAACTCTGTATAATGTCATTGCATATTGGCACCTCCTCTTACCTCGCCTAACCTCTGATATCTTTACAGTCCGGATTCTGCAGAATAGCACAATTATGAGTCATATCTGTCACTCGCTAATGTGCTGAGGCTCTGGTGACATTTCTCTGTTTTACTCTCAATGTGAGATTTTCCCTGGCACGGCGAGCAAACACAAGCTGCCAAGGCCTTTCTCCAAATGAAGTTGTCTGGCTGACACATCACAGACCCAATTAAACCACATTACCCACAAGGCACTGGGAGGCTCCAAATGTCATCTCAATCGTCATGTTACAGATCAGTGGACACTGTGATGACTGCTGGGTGTCCATAAGACTATTGCATTGGAAAGTGTCTTTGAATTTGTCAATGCATTCTGTTACTGCACAGTTGGTAAGTTGAGTATTTACAGACTATCCTCACATAAAATATATAAAGGTATTGCAAGGTATGTCTTGAAAAAAACTTCCAATAATTCTAATTTTATAAATTACCATTTGGTAGTGTCTTGAACATACTTCTGTTCCAAAAAAGAAAGTAAAACAATCACCAATGCCAATAAAAATAAATAAATAAATAAAACTTATTAAAATAAAAAAACTTAATATGGCGACTTATTTTCCACACTATATGCCACTTTTTTTTTTTTTTTAACAAATGGTTTGATTTTGTAATAGTTTAGTTGTGTGCCGTGGTATTTTTACAACCAAAAAGTGTGCCTTACTCAAAAAAGGTTAAAAAACACTGGCTTAATGGAACGGGGGAATGGGTTTTTAGTATAAATGTAAAAAATGCATTAAACCTTAAAAAATCTGTGTACAAGAACAAGAATATATAACTAAACACATTGTCCCAATGCCAGATTTAGAGCCTTACAAGTCTAAGAGGTTAAAATGAGGTTTTCTATTGAATCAAGAAGTAAAGTTGGTGCACTTGAACTAAATTAGTATACGGTACTTTTACAAGTTGAATCTCCCTGCCTCTAACATAACTTGGTTGTGCATAAAACATTTTTAGCACTTAGAAACTGAAGGTTGGTAGTTTAAACCTGCTCAGCCCTTAACATCATTATGTAAGTGAAAGGTGGTGGGGACAGACCATTAGACTGTCCTGCTGTAGCAGTGTGGAGTGAAAGATTGTTATCATTAGAATAATGACATGTTTTTTTTTCTTAATTGGCTAGTTAATTTATTGGTCTCCCATAGGAAACAATTCTCAGGAAGTTTTTATCAAAACTTCACCCACATACAAGAATCTCACAATATCAAAAGCCAGAAAACACTGCAGACACAGTTACATAAAGCATAAAATACACAAATCATTTGCTTCTTCCTGATAAAAATGACAAATACAAACTAGCATTGTATAGCATTATTTTGTGTTAAAGTAAATGATCAATGGTAGCCTGACTGGTGTGTAGACTATCAGCTCTTAAGATTGGGTCAAGTGCAGATAATAGATTTCCCTAAGGAGTAAATAAAGCCTCCATAGGGGACACTTTTGTAGTATGCTCGTCATGTGCGTACGACTATATTCTGTTCCATGTTTCTTGAGATATCCAATGTGTTATTCAAACCTTATTCTGTCCCATAACTTAATGTTTGGAGACAGTTTTAGAGGTCAGAGCTCAGATCACATCCAGACAATGCCTCTCCATGCACAGACTAAATATAATCTTCCTTTTTTGACAGAAAACACATGTGACACCTTCATGCCATCTCTGCAGTTTGACCTTGTTTTGACACGTACACTACTGCATGTTGATAAAGCGGGTCTGGATCCAGACCCCTCATAGCTCTGGTGCAGCCCATGCTCCCAAATCTAGTCCTGTTTGTACATAAACAGCATGGCACTGCCCTAAGATTGAATTATGCATCAACTTCCATCTGTCGACAGAAGACAAGTCTCTCAGTGTCATAAAAATATACATAGTACTGGTGTTGGCTTATAATGCAGTCTTTTTCAAACCTTTTTGATTTGTGACACATCTATTTTCATTTATTTTATTTTTTTTCTTGAGATGTGCAGTAGCACACTAGTCACTAAACATGTTGAGATAACAACACAGAAACATGTTAGGATGTCTATGCTACTGTGTATTTGTATTTAGTGCTTGATAATTAATTAATTAAATGACTGTGAGTGAGATGAATGCAAATAATTGACTCAGGTGGGCCTCAACCCTGTTCTAACAATGCCCCATCATCAAAAACATACCTGCACGCAAGTTTAATGAATCCTGGAAAATCCTCTCCCCTTCGACCATCAAAAACACTCTGCTGAATTCCCTCGACTGACATTTTTCCGATTTCATATGTCACTTAGCCAAGAATCTTTGGCTGTTTTTAAGTCCTTAAATCATTCCAAGCATTTCTGTCATCTAAACACGAACAGTACAACTGCTAGGCTACATTAGCTTATGCCGTCCCTTGAGTAATAACACATTTTAACTTATGTAAGCGCTATGCAGCCAGTAGATGGCGCCTAAACTCAGTTTGTGCCTTTTTTTTCCCCCCTAAAACATGAGATGCCAAACTTAAGGTAATCAAAACCCTGTTTAAAGGTAAAATAATATAAAATGCATAATACTGACTAAAATCTGCTCAGTTCTTTATTAAAATCATTACATTTAACGCTTTAACAGTCTCTACTAAACTTACACTTAATAACACCACATTTGGAAGCTAATGTGATTATCTATGTAATTATCTTTTATTGACTGACAGATAAGGCTTTGAACTGTTACATGTGGATGGGTCCAGTAACCACAGACATATTAACCATAAATTAGCTCAACATATCTGGATTCTCAAATTATACCATGACATTCTGACTCCAGCTCAGCTTCAAACGATAGGACTTTTAGAATATTGTGATCCTGTTCTGATTGTAAAAGGTTAATATAAACTGCATAATATCTTATTTTGCCATCATAACCTGGGCCGCTATGACTTGAGTGGGAGTATAGTGTTCACAGCAGGACTAAGAGGATACAGCAGGAAGTGACACCTGCTGATAGGTAAATCTGATCATGAGACACCAAAGTGAGAGCTACAGAAATGATGGCGTATGCATGTTTTACTGTTGGGTTTAATTTTGTCTAAAGCCTTGCGTGTCTTCAAAATATTACTGTCTCAAAACATCAACTGTCACTGCATCTGACTCAAGGTGGAACATAGAAATGAGGAAAGCGTCTCATCTGGAAACCAAACCACAGATTGTTGTCTCACTGTCCCCTGTCCCCGTACTGTATATGTATTATTTATCAGACCTGAAGCTAAGTGACCCAGATTAACCTGCACTAGACACAAAGATGAGCAAAGCAGAAAGATATCGTTAACAATTTATGAACAGAATGAACTCTCTATGACATATTCATTGTATTACTTTCTATTCCAAATAATGATTTCATTTCAATCATTGGCTTTTTAAAATGCAAGTACATAAAGTTACTCCAAAGTGCCATCTCTTTATAGAGCGTTTTATTCTACGCGAAGCAGGAAGTGCGCTGTTACCATGTTAATGTTTGTTGGCTTTACCTTGGACGAAAAAACTCGCTCTGGGCTCTGAGACTCATGAGTTAAGCTTAAACTCATGGCTGTGAATATTTACGAAAGTGAGAGATACATGTGACTGCACAAAGACTTTAAAAGCAAACAATAAATATTCCAAAGATGCAGTAAAAATCTGGTGCAAAGCTTTTAATATAAATTGAACACTGTTATTATTAGAATGGACACAGATGCACATTAAACCATGTAGTAAAAATACATAAATGAATAAATAGATAGAATAGTGTCTTTTTGGACAGAGAGCATGCCAGGCGTCTATACTTAACCTTTCTCATCGGTTTTTCGTGCATGTGTTGAAGGCACTGTGTTATTCCGCACACAGCCGGGCTCTCGAACGCGCCGCGCCTCAGCCCTCCCGCCCAGATGGCAGTCAGTGAACACATCATTCACACTGTAATCATGCCACAGACACCTGGAGCGCCAGAGCAGGGGAGACGACACACACTCGGCCCCAGGAAAGAGGCTCTCCGTCAGGCTAATAAGCACCCAAATTATAGCATGAGCGAGGGGTGCCCGCTGTCCCACCCACTCCACAGAAGCTCCACTCGGGTGATTACCGCGGTGCTTCGCCTCTGCTGTGTCATTTGGAGGATGGGTGCACACATTTCCTGCTTTATTTAATGGAAGCAGGCTGCGCGGAGCAGTGTATAATTTACTATACGTACAGTCAATTTGAATCGGTCAAAACGATGACTGCTCTTTTATATGAGCATATGTAAAGTATATTTTTAATGTTGCATGAAGTGCAGCCTTTTAAAAACAGACATTTCTATATTTTCAAGTTAATGTGGCCGCAGGAGCTGCCTCTCTGTACATCAACTCGAGGCCATTTACAACAGGTTATTTACTGATATATACACAGCACTAAAGTAAATGGACATTTTGGCCAAAGGTCACAGACAATGGATGAAGGTGTTGGTTATATACTTTGTGTTTATGGGGCGGCCGCTACAAATACACTGACTCAGGTCAGTGACGTAGCATTACTTTGATTGATTTTTGGAGAGGACAGTGGACTCAAGATATATAATAAATATCTATAGATCCAACCGTTTACGGGATATGTTATCATTTTTTACAGATTTGGATAATTATCAGATTTTTGGCGTGCATGGTCTTTTCCATTGATGGACATTCAGTACCAATGTTGTGTAAATGTGGGGAAAAAAAAAGTAAAGTGTAATAAGTCACTTACAGTCAACAACATCTTTTCGTTTTAATGATGCACTGTATAACTTTTCCAACTGAGGACTTACCACCAGTTTATCACACAGGGATGTTATTTGTTTGACTGGAATGTTCACAATATGGTATTAAACATATCTATCACCATAGAGACAAGCAGGTGATGCCACCTGGCCAAGTCACAGGTCAGATCTGTGAAAAGATGACCCTGCATGTGTGTTATTTCAGCAATATAAAGACCAAGATAGAAAAGATAAATGTGATGTGTATGTAGTGCACCTTTAAAGACATGTGTTCCAGGAAAAGGTTGATTTTTTTTTTCTTTCATTTGTCTGTGAAATTCAGAATTTGATATATTGTTTGTGTTGCATCTAATCCGCTTCCTTATATATATATATGAATAATTCCTATGTCCATCTCCAAACTTTCTTCTTGTCATAAAACCATCAAGAAATAACCCATAACTAGCAGTGCATGTCCCCATAAATGTCAATAACCCTGAATGTCTGTCGCACTCTGTCTGGTGGGATGGGTGTTCCTCTGGGCTCTCCCTTGGGGCCCTTGTCACTGTGCTCCTTGTTACTTTCTCAGCTTCTCCTTCTTTTGGTGACACCTCTATCCCTGCTGTCACAAAGCTCTGCAGCGCCGTGTGAATGTGTTTGGTCTGTCACTATTATTTTCTCCAGGTTCAGACGACATGGGCAGTCTGAGGCTCGCAGGACGACAAGCCTGTTCAAGCCTGCGGTGTGACATGGAATAAGACAGTCAACATAATAACATGTGCCCGCTGTCTCTGTGTTTGAGGGATGTGAATGGATAAAATGATAAGAAATACAAATAAAGCTCCACATGTTGGGATTGGACAGACTGGGCAAACGTGTAAAGTTCTTGTGCGTGTAAGCTTTAAAACATGCTAGCATCTCATGTTCTAGAACTTAAAAATAACGCCAAATGCAAGAAAATACTTATTATGTCACATCAGTCGGTGCTCCCTCATCTAGATTTGTTTGTGCGTCATCTACTGGCAACAATGGGAATCACCATAAAAAACAAACCAAAAGCTCGAAATAGCAACTTGCCGAGATGATAATATAAGCACACAGTTGTAATTAATGCAAATTGGTGGCAAAGCGACTTTGGTGATGATTTACGGACAGCACAAGACTGCTTTGGATAAAAACAGAGCCTCAGATGTTTTTTGAGGGTCAGAGCTAGAGAACCTTGTCAACCGGATAAACTAGAAATTACCAAATGAACTATGTTAACATTTTTAAAAGTCCAAAATAGTTAATTGAGCCTTGAAACAACTAACTGTCAACTGACCTTGAGAGATCTTTGAGATGTGAGAGCTAATAAATAAGTGGCTAAAATCATCATCTAAGCATCAAGAATTATAGCAAAATCATTAATCTCCTGCTAAATAATGGATAATAAACAATTTCCACAAACAACTTTTACAACCTTCATTATTCCTCATACTCGTTCATTTTATTGAGTGGGAGCCACTTCTGCAACCACGACTATGAACAGCCAGCTGCCAATAAGATTCCAATGCTATACTTCTGGTGCTATCAGTGATCACTATGCATTATTCCAGGGAGGTCAAAGAGCCACTTAACGCTAAAGGTTTGTGTGATGTACCTTCAAAGACTTACACAAAGGGCAGTGGGGACATGACTTTAAGCTTGTATTAGAAAACACTGTGGATTAGAGTTCTCATGGGAATGGGTTGTTTATACAGGCACTACACTGGACAATGGAGGCTTTATAGACCGTCCAAGGTGAGATCTACAGTGCACTTGGATTCAAAGAAAGGGTCAAGGACTAAATAAAAGTGCTATTCACCTTATTCCGGAAGTTGCCGTGGGCGCAACCATCTTTTTCCGTTGTATTAGTTTGCATGGGGCAGAAAAGCGCAAAAGAAAATAAGTTGTACATGGACTAAAAAGCGTTTTTTTCAGGCCCCAGGAAATCAGTGCATTGCTGACTTGCTGTTGCGCATGTACATTAAACATTTTACACAAATTAATCTACTTTATATAATGTTTTAACAGTGAGACTTTTCCCTCATTCTCCATTTGCGTGAACAGGTTTCTCTTCAAACCGGAAGTGCGTTTACTACAGGAGTGTGGATCTGTGTCAAAAAGAGGCAAAAGTGGGCGGGGACAAGGTGAATAGACCATTCCAGCGCTGACGTGTTTAGAGCATGTGCACGCTGCCTGGTACAGATACAAACGTTCTATCCCGTTAATTTTAATAAGCAAGCAAAATAAAAACATGAATTTTGATGTTTAAATGGTTGTTGTTTATATGTTTGTTACATTTGCAAAAGGTAGTCAATATCTAACATCTAGCTCCATTTTCTAAAGTTCACTTATGTTTGCAGGCTTTCTGGTGCTTGATGAAATAACACTGACATTTTCAAGCCCAATGGTTGGCTCTAAACAATAAAGTGCAACATCTGATGTTTCTTAACAAGGCTCTGGTGTTGCTAATGTGTGGTCAAGTGGTTGTCATTTGCCAAGTAGCCTTGTTCTTTGATAGTTTGCAATGTTTGGAGGCTAACGCTAACCCCTCTATTGAAAATGTATTGAAGCTAATGACTGAAACAGTACCAGCTTTTAGAATAGAGGTGTTTTGTTAACAATCACTAGAAGGGTCTATGTGTAACATTCCAGAAAAGCAAATGAAAAACAACAAGAGAATCTCAGTGCGAGAACCCTGGTCAAATATATGTCAATAGGCTAAATATGTAAAAATTGGATCTTCATGGAAACAAGCAGGTGATGGACAGAATTACAAAGAATGACCTTGTGATTACATTACAAAATGACGTCACATAATCATCGACTGAACCAAATCTACTGGGAGTTCAACCATCCAGTTTTGACGCATTTCAAGGTCATTAGAGAGAGCCCCAATTGTCCCCTGAGGTTTTAGTGCATGTTCAGAGCAGTAACTAGAGGTCCTAAATATGGCTCTGTTATTGGGCCCCCCTCAGTTCAAGGTCTCGTCCCGTCCAGCAGCAGCAGCAGAAGTGGATCGATAAAAGGAACACAGGAATCCCAGCAAGATGAATGGACTGAGGAGCAGGACGTGAAGTGGGAAATGGATTCTGAAGTCGCCCCCTCTCCAAGCGTCTGCAAGTGGCATTTCAAACAGGACAGAGGGAAGGAGAGGGGCAGTCTGCGCTGCTAAAGTGCACCCAGTCAATAAGGAGGCAGGAGAGTTAAGGAGAGCCAAGGAACACATGCACTGCAAAGGAATCGTGTTAGACAACCAGGTGTGTGTTTTTTGTTCAAATTAACTTGTAATTAGGTTGATTAGACTGACTATATATAGACTATATGTTAGTTTCTGCTATTGAAATCAATCAATGCATTAAATAACTTTATTTATCCCCAGAGGCAATTTTAGCATATTGAGTCTTTGTGCAGCAGGTGTTTTTCCTTTTCTGACTTGAAGCCTGGACATTGCAAATGTTGTCCAGAGAGAAGTCAGATGAATTCTGGGAGCACTGAGTGTAGCCTCAGAATTTGCTCACAGAAGGGGAAAATGTCACGATACGAATATTTCAAACTCATGTTAAATACAGAATACACAATTCTTGACACCAATTTTGATACCACAAAATGATAACAGAAAATGCTATCTTTTCAGGCATAGAAGGTAATTTTCAACACAAAATAATTGTAAATTCTTTATGTTACCATGAGGTCTTAAACTCAATCATTCTAAAACTGTTCAGGAAAGGTCCGATTTGACGTGTATTTGCCATTTTTAAAGTATGAAATACTTGCTGAGAGGAGTATCTAGTTTCTATACAATATTTTGTATCGATTAGAATCTGATTTTCAATACATTTGACAACCCTATAGAATACAGAGTTTTTACAATGGTTGTGGAAGAGACCTTTGCAATGTTCTGCAGCATGCTTTACACAGATGGAAAAGAGAGTGCTTTTAATGAATAAGTAAAAGGTGGACAATGCATTGGCTGACATCGAAGGAGTTCAGCTTCCCCAAGAAACAATGCCTTTGTTGACATTTGTGACTGAAGCAACATGTGGACAGAAAAAAAAAGTATATATATATATATATATATATATATATATATATATATATATATATATATATATATATATATATATATATATTTTTTTTTTTTTTTTTTTTCCAGAGTTTTAGAGACAATTTTATAACTTCTTTAGATACATGAGTCACATTATTGATAATGGTTCGTGGATTATTTTTTGCATACACCTCCACTCTAATCCTAATCCTGCCTGTGTGAATGGCTTTAGAAAATATGCATATTGAATAAACATGAGCGCACAGTATAATATATATACACCAAACACATTTATTTTCATTGCAACAATTTTCATGAACAAATTTCATGAATTATGGTTAGCGTTTGTTAATGTAACGCTCAAGATTTTTTTTTTTTTTTCCCATAAATTGCAGTGGTTGAGATCTCAGTAGAGGGGTGAATTTATAGCATGTCAATCTTTGGAAAAAAAAAATCTTCTCTATAAATATCTATGCATAATGGTAGTATCAGTTATCAAGTTAAAATATAAAGTTATATAAGTATATAAGTTTAAACATAATTTTAAAAGGTAAAATAGAGTTTTCTGTGCTTTAAGGTGAACGGGAAAAATCTTAACCTTATAGATTTCATTTGAATGTTCTTCTGTAGTTTACTCACATAAACAATGTACTACTAAGTTTTTCATTATGTCATGTTTCCATGTGCAAATAAGGCACTTTGTCTCTAACAAAAGTTGCACATATTTGGGACATTTCAATCTGAAAACAGAATGACGTTCACATTTCTTGGTTCATTTTGTACACATATTAGTAACAAAAACATTTACAGAGGGGATATTAGATTTCTTATTTAGTTTTTGAGTGAACTAGAACTAACTGAAATTTCTGTCAAAATCTTGTTCAGTCCAAGATTGTAAAGTTTTGTGTCTGTAGGTGCTACTTTAAGGCTGATCTTCATGTCTCTGTGTTGTGTTTGTTGTTTCCACATGAAAGACTAAATGTTGAGAGAGCAAACTGACCCCCCAAAGTAAGAAAAGGGGGGAAAAAAAGGGCTTTGCCTGTAGTGTCTCTCCTTAAAAGATGTAAAAATGTTCCAGAAACATATCTGTAGTTTTATTTAGTGTCATGTTTCATTAATCTTGTCTAACCCTAACCTGTCTTTCTCTGAGTGCTCAGAAATCATAGTTATTTCCCCTAGTGAGTTACATGACCCCAGAAGTCTCCAGAGAGTCTCCTTTAGATCCATAAATCCGTTTGCAGTCAAACGGTGGTCAGTGGCACGTGTTAATAATTCGTATGATGGCCTTATTGGTAAATGGTTGCTAAAAAGCTTAGTTTCATGGTTCATTTTTATTGCTGTCAGCATATAACTCAAACACAAATGGATTAAGGGACATTTTGTTGAGTATTTTCTACACATAAAAGACATTTTTCTAAGTTCTAAAACACAAAATGTGAAGGTGACCAAAAGCATGTTTAAAAGCTAGTACGAGTTAAACTAGTACATCTTGTTCATATCATATTTACATCAAGTCAATTCAACTTTACATTAAATCCTAGAAATTGCAATGGTAAAAAACTGTTTTGCGCAACATATATGTCCCATTGGTCTTAGTTGAACCAGTGAACCTAAGATAAGTTCATATAGAGAAATTCACAAAGTGAATTTATTGTTTAAAGTGAGTGGGCGAGCACCACATTTTCCTCGGTCCAGTGAGGCTGGATTCTTGTACAATACATGAGGCGTAAAAAAACATTAATGGACGCTCTTAGATTTGAATCCAAGACCAAAGTAAGCACCAAGGCGAACTTATTTATTATTAGCAGGCTTTCTCATGCGTGCAGCCCTCATAAAGTTTTCATTTTTCTGCATTTAACAAAAGTTGGAAATGACAAAGCATTCATTATTAACGAGCAGAGGCTCCATTAAATGCAATTCGTTTTCTTACAATGGTTTTCTCACAAAATGCAAGAAATACAGGCGTCTTTTCATTTATCATTGACTTTATCTTAATCTCTATCATAAAATACATCCAGTGTCCCTTTAATGGTGTTATTTAAAAAAAATATATACATTTTGAATACAAACTGAAACAGTTAAAAATTGTCTAACCATTGACAAATGATTTTTCTCTTGCAATTCACACCACACCTGATTGGTCAGATATGTTTAATTATAGCAATTTTAATTAAAACTGCACAACACTTTTTCCAAAACTCAAATATTATGTGCCGTTGAATTTCAATGTCTAGAAGCACAACGATCACAATGTACATGAAATCTGATCTACTTGATCATGATTTTCAATCTTAATTAATACATCTTCCTATAGTTTTTTGTTTTTTTTTCTTAATTATGTTGGTATAAAATGTATTCACTGGCAATAAAACCTTAAATATCACATAAAACAGAACTTGGTCAAAACTCCATGTTATGTCTTTGGCATTTAAACCCAGTTAAAGCGATACTGACCTGGGAGCCTTCACTTGCATGAACTGACTTGAGATAATTGGTTGAAAAGCACTTCCTGGTGTTCTTCACTATACACCACATACCACACACACTCACACTTAGGCCCCTGGTATCTTACAGGTCGCCCCTCTCAGTGCACCTCACCCATTATCACAGCTCCACAGCGGCAGAGTGGTTAGCAGCTCTTATCCTGCCTCGGTCTGCTCCTGTGTCTCTAGAGAACACTCAGTGCAGAGTCTGGCTTTAGGTAAATATTGGAGGGTATTCACACGTGTACATAAAGCATATCAGAATTAGAACTTAAAGGTGCAAGATAAAACGGTTTGCCCCCTGCTTGTTTCCATGGAGAGTTGCTTTGCTCAAAAATACCTTGAAAACCACACATTGTTGCTGCGAGTGGGGTCCTCTCCACAGACCTGAGGAACATTCCAGGGAAAAGCAATAACATCTCTTTGGAAAACAGCAGGTGGCTGACCATCCCCCTGAAAAGTTACATAGCGCACCTTTAACAGAGGCTAAACCAAGACTTGAGAGGAAAAATATGGGATATGCTGTATTTCTGACAAGCATTTCACTTATATTGATATTATATGTATTATATTTTAATTGTACAATTATATTCAGCGTTCATATTTTAAAACATGCAGGGGCATTAACATTTACAAAACAAATCGCTAAAGTAATACAAAAATACCATGCGTTAGAACCTGCTGAATGAAGAATAAATTCCAGTGTTAGTGTTTTTTTTTTGTTGTTGTTTGAAGAGATCATTTTAATTACAAGAAAATTGCTTTAAGTGGGATTTAGTAATTGTGACCAAAGTCCTAGCCCTAGTCCATAGACATCAAATACCATGATTTCAATTTGTATTATAATAATCTATTTCCTTTCCTTTATACATGTCTTTTTGGCAGAATGCATGCCATGCATGTTGTGGACTCAATCAAGGAGGTGCTGCCTTTCTGTGCAGAGCTTGTGTGTAAATATATTACTGCATTACGGCCAAAGAGATGCCAGCCTCCACAGCAGATACTGAAATTCATCTCCTCGGTTAATAACACAGTCACATAGATGTTAGATTTTTATTGTTCAAAAACAGTAAACTAAATGCACTCGTACCTTGGCCCGACGCTCTGGTCCAAATGTGCATGTGTGGATTAATGCCATATTGCAAGAAAATAGGCCTAAGTGCTTCATGAATATCCACTAATGGATCTGTTCACTTTGAATAGGCTGCTGTTGTTTGAGCAGTGCGCATCTTTGAGCATCTTAGAGCATAAAGTGATGCTTAAGTGAGAATGATCTGCATTCTTTGTAACTTTTATGCTAGAATTAAGAAAAGGGAGCTTTCCAGCTTTCCCACACGTGGGATACACTTCAACAATCACCGGCCGGCAAGTCAGCCTGACAGACCTGCCACAGCTGAGAAGAACAGCCACCAGCTTCTGATGTAGACCAAAATATAAGGAAATACAGTATGTAATGTAGATTTTTTTTTTTTTATTATAATCTTGGTAAAATACTTATCTCCATAACTGTATTGGCCAAATGACAAAATGCAGTCAACGACCAAAATGTCCGCCTTACCTCATTCAGAAACACTAATGTCCTTAACATTCACTAAGAACGGCCCATATTTAACATTGATTCACTAAAAGGCTAATCATGTTTTAGCCCAAGTGCAGTGAAGGACAATGCTAATTTTGACCTGCTGGTTCCATTAGAGAAATATCAACACACCAGTCCAGCCTGACTTCCATAAACAGCCAGATTAAGTCTCCATTTGCACTAATCACCTGCAGACGTTTTAGTCAAAGTTAAAAGTGTGACTCAATGTTTTTTGGAAAATGCCAAATTTAATTTAAGCTTGTCCAGGCGCACAGAACAGCACAAATGTCATTGTTACACATGGAAGGCAAATTAACTGCAAGAATTTAAAAGCAGAATAGAAAAAAGCATGATCTATCAGCCCACCTGATTTCCCCACTCTAAGAGAATTTATCAGATTTATATAAATCACAGTAAAAAACTCAAGATGAACAGTATGTCATAATATAAAATAGAAAACCTCACTCCTCTCTCTCTGGTTTAGCAATGACTCTTGTGTCAAGTGTCACAGCCAAAGGGCAGAGTGTCTGTCCCAGAGGAAGCCGCGGAAACAAAAGCAGTGTTCACACTGCTCAGCCTCTGGGGTCCACACCACCGAGAGGAGAGACAGGTTTACGCCAATGTTCTAGAAGAATTCAATGACCTTTAGGAAATCCATAACATAAAAGGAGCATGAAAGCAGAAGCAGCTAACAGTGAACATGTTATAACGGGGTAGGGCGGGTACGCTGAAATTCATCATTGTGTGGTAAGCATTATCTGAAAACTATAACACAGAATATTAAGTTACAACTGATGTTCACTCTATTAAAGGCTAAGTAATGTCTAACTTAAAAATAGTGTGAATAACTGCTACAATCTTGAATTTCTTCAAAACTGGATTTGCACAAGTTGCAAAATGAAATATGCTTTCCATGTTTTGAGATTGCACTGCTGTCATTTGTTTCTATGGACGTTTGAGATTGTTGCATTTTAAGTATTCAACTATAATTAGAAAAAAGTTATGTCATAGATACTAATGTTGGTTGACAGTCTCATGATTGTGCCCAGACTTATATTCACTGACCGATGACGTCACATGAGTCAGATCGTGACCTCGACAAAGGATGATGGGAATTTGGCTCGAACTTTCTGACGTCAGTCGTGAATAAATTAAAGCTTTAAGATATGACAAGTTTGTGGAGCCAATCATTAACAAATAAGCAGTTTCCTGTTTATTGACACACAACACTTGCGTCAGGACTGAAAATATTACATTAAGGTACAGTGTATAATGTTTTGAACTCTATCCAAACCCATTGCATTTCAAATAAATGAAGAAAAATTCCAACAATAAACGTAAAAAAAACATAAAAGTTTTTGTTTACTCTAGCTTCAACCATGACCCCTAGTATACACTGACTCCGGTCCGGGTGTGTTTCGGTAACAGGCATTCTGCAAGCAACCTGTGTGGGTCCCAAACCACACCCAGGCTGGAGTCAGTGTATGCAAGGGTTAAAAGCAACATGGAAGTACTAACTGTCTTTTTGTGAATTCCTAAGATCTGTCTTGTAATTAAAAAGTGTAACATTTAAGACATCAGCTGCTCACGTAGCAGACCCCTCCGTGCAAGAATATGCCTTCATTCCAAAGCGTAGCAGTCTAGGGGGCCATGGCCAGTCATAATGTGGCTATAGTGCACCTTTGTGCATCATGCCATTTCTATTTGTCCACACTCACTATTTGTTGTGGTTCCACTTTGGAGCCGGTCCTCTGCTCCCTGTGGCCTTGGTAAAATATAAAGCTGTAGTTTTCCTGAATCAGCATGTTGGTAATTGCACAGGACAGAAATTGATTTCCTGTCACTCTTGGCTTTATGAAGAAAGGCTTAAGCAGCTGATTTTCTTATACTCTACTGTACTTTTCTCAACGCTCAGCTTGTGTAGTAAATGTGTGCTTTTGGTTTAGGTGATAAACTGGCTTTTATCAGCAGTCGAGTCTGAAGGAGAAATCGATCAGAGGTGGAATAAGATGCGAGAAAGGTGGCGACATTTCTGAGCGGGTTTGGCTAAAGGAGAGGATAAAATTGATACAAAATGAAGTTATAGTCATAGTAGCAACAGTAAACAAACCACTTTCAAATAAGTTCATACATTTTGTTTCAAAGTATATATTGTTCTCTGACAAACTACAATTAACAGTGATTCTGTAAGAATTTTCATTGCAATAAACAACCAAAATAGTCAAAGGTTTGAGAGGTAGTCATCTGGACACTCTGAGAAACCTGACTGTCGACTGACCCGTTCCGCAGATTTAAGATGACTTTTGAATATAATTTTCAAAACCGTCTCCAGATGACATACTCGGAAACCTGGTCTACCATGGATCATTCTTGAACGAATGAGGAATTACAACCAACTAATTTAGCTGAAATAACCTGAGCAATAGTAATGTCTAATGATACAGAATATTAATTGTTTGGTAAACTGAGTAAATTGAAATTTACACAAATGTCACTGTTCTACTTGGCATAGAGGTTTTTACAAAAACATATACGATTGGAAAGAACAGTTTTTAAATGACAAAATAAAAAGTTTGCTGCATTGGATCAATACGGTTCCTCTTCAACAACTTTCCATTTCCAAAGTCATAAAATGCTGCTTCATATTCCACCCTTTAATCCTGATATCTAAAGACAAAGAAAACCAAAATGAACTGTGTGTAACGGAGCAGAAAGTGCAGTGATTTCTTTTGCATGTGAAGTGCTTTAGCAGCCAGCTCACAATTATCCTGCAGTTAATGATAATAAAAAGTATAGATTTTACTACACACACAAGAAGTGGCATGCAGTCTTATTTGTCAAAGCAAACCTATCACCATGGAGACAAGCAGGTGACACTACCAGGCCAAGTTACAGGTTAGATCTGTGGAGAGGCAAACCCCGCTCTCTGTAACAATAGATGTTTTTCAAGGTATTTTTGAACAATAAAGCACCTTTAATTAAATAAATGCCCGTACTAAATGAAATAACGCCATGCTGTGGAACATTCAAGGTGAAGCATTAACATCTCCATTGAGACAAGCAACTAATGCACCGCCAAAACCATTGTAAACGTTACACTGTGCACCAAGGCAAGTTGGTAAGAGCACAATTTATATGATTGGTTTACTGAACGAAAGAAAGATGGAATTGTTACCAAATCGCTCTAATGAAGTAATAAAAAATAATAATGAAATCTAAGTGGATGCAACCGTAGGAGTTTTCTATCGAGTCAGTTTTAGTGGCGAATAAGGTGCTCCAATCTTAACCAGGAAACATCACCATGTGATTGTAAAACAGGGGTCTGCAGCAACAGTCTCTGATCCATACTTGTAGGATCTTATTCATTCATTCATTTTCTACCGCTTATTCCCGTTCCCAGGGTCGCGGGTGACTGGAGCCTGTCCCAGTGACTTTGAGCCTTAGGCGGGGTACACCCTGGACAGTGGCCAACTCGTCGCAGCAAACACAGAGACAAGGACAGACAACCATTCACTCTCACATTCATTCACTAGGGACAATTTTTTGAGTTTCCAATTAACCTACACAGTCATGTCTATGGACGGTGGGAGGAGCCGGAGAACCCGGAGAGAACCCACGGTAACACGGGGAGGACATGCAGACTCCACCCAGAGAGATTGTGTGATGTTGGGGTGGTGGTGATGTTCGAACCTGCAATCTCCTTATTGGGACACTTCGGAAAGTAGAAAACGCCTGCAGACTCTCAGAGAAACTCAGACTGACACCAAACCGGGAGGATTTAGGCAAAAAGAAAAACTACTACTCTTGGTAGTTTCTTGGTTTTACTAACAAAACAAAAAAAAAGCACAAGTACAAAAATGAGTCCTACAAAAAGCCAGTCAAAAAAATAAATAAAAAATGTGTGAGGAGTGCCACAAACTACCAGAGGCAGCGTCTTTATACACATCTGTGACTCTTTTGACAAATGGAAGAAAATCACAATAAATCACAGAATAGCTTTTTATATGGATCCATAGATTACATATAAAAATATACATTTATATTTGTAATAATGGAGGACTAACATAATGGCATGGTGAATATATTATTACACCTTTTTATTTCTTCACATGAACTATATTTTCAGGGCGATTTCACTACGGAAAAAATACGAAATGAAATGTCAATAATCTTTTTCCGGCATATGCACAAAAATGCTATATTGTATATAACAAAAAATATATATACTACGCAAGCATCAAAATAAATATGTAGGGTGAATTTAAAAAAGGTTAGTTATTATGCAACATATATAACAGATCAACCGCTGCACAACTGACAACATATATTTTTATTGAAAGTTAAATGTATGTAAACGTGTGGTAATTTTCATCACGCCTTGTCTTACAGCTTAGCCAGAATGCTTCCAAAACATATCAGCGATTGAACAAGAATAAAAACACTTTCGCAAACCAAACGTGCCAATGGCTTCTTTTACATGTGGAGTATTTTAGCAGCCAGCTCATAATTATCCGCTTTTCCACTGGGTCTTGCATGACTGGTCGTTTGGAGGGTCAGCCGCTGAACCGTGCTTTATTGGCGTTTGCAGAGCAGCTGGGGCGCCGGAGTCTGGTTCATCGGCGTGGACGAGACCATGGACTCGAGAGCTAAAATATTTCATGCGACTGTGACCGATAGTATTTCAGAGGCAAATTAATTCATCATCTTTAGCAAAGTCTGAGGAGCAGCCAAAACAAGGACAGATCAAATTAGCTTAACAATGTGAGAACAAGGGTCGGGTAATGAACGGACAATGTTAGCGTCCACTTGATTTGATGCACTGAGCTCTGAATGCCAGGTGTGGGAGGGCAGGGGCTCAGATGGAAGACTGTTTTAAAAGAGGAAGGTTGGTTGTGTGAATTATTGGGCAAAACACTTCAACACTTTCCTCACATTACATTCACAGACGATTACAGCTATTTCAACTGTACTCTGCGTTTGAGTGACGCAAAATCAGAAGAGCAATGAAAAAAGAAGCCATTGAGAGAATTCTGCACCTGATTCTTGATGCATTCTTAAGCAGACAAATTCCTTGTTGAGTGAAAACATATACATTTGAAACTTCTTCTGTAATTGACTCACATGCATGTAAGACAAAAAATGTTTTACAAGTTTCATTCTATGATATTTTCATATATAAAGAAGGCATGTATGTGCACAAATAACCAAAATGCACATTCTGGGTTGAGTTTATCTAAATCTGAAAATAAAAAAAAAGCTGGATTGAAATATTTTGCTTAATTTTGTTTACATACTGGTTACAATTTACAGAATGGATTCACTTAATTAATTAATAAAGTACAGGATTAGATTAGATTATGGATTAGAAATACAAGATTTTAAAGTCTGGTGTGTGTAGGTGCAACTTGTGTGTAGGTGCTGATCTTTACGTTTATGGGTGAAAAATGCATTTTGAGAAAACAACTTTGATGTGCCAAGCAATGTTGAATACAAAAACCAAAACCATCTCCTTTGGTCAGCAGGCAGAGCAATGATAGTCACAGCTGTCATGATCTGATCTGTTTCAGACAAGGGAGCGATACAAGGAACAATATCAAAATTAATTTGGACAAACTGGATAAGTCACAAAATCCACTTCATGTGTTGTGACACTATTGGCTGTAGTCATTACAAAATCATACCACTATTGGAGCTAATTAAACAGTCGCTGAGGCGAGGGCTCGCTCCATTGCTGTGAGGGTGCTTGTGTTGTTGGCCTGACTGCTCACTCGGCCTGCTGCTGCAGTGTTGGCTTGTTGCGTCTGAGATTGGCTTGGGCGGAGGCACTGTGGCCTGTTCGTGCATGTTAGTCATCATGGTACTATTAGTTTTGATAAAAAGGCGAGACTTTTTTTTTCCGTAAATTGTATGTAACTTTGTCAAATGTAACTGCAAAATCACTGCAACCACATAATGCAAAGTGATGTTCACTGGGGTGGGAGTTTAAGATTTTCTTCTTCCCACTCCATTTCGAGCTGACATGGTTTACTTGCATTTACTTTAGAATTAATTTAGAAATACGGACACTTGGTGGCCGTTTATTTGTAGGTGTACAAGGATGTCTTAATCTCTGTCATAAGCTCGAAATAAAGCCAATCAATCAAACAAAAATCAATCAAATATATCATATATATCTATGGATTTAAGTAGAGCTGGGCGATTTGACAAAAAATGATGATCACGATTTCCTTGGCATCAGATCATGATTTCAATTTTATCACGATTCATGTTCACTTTGTTTTTTTCTATTGCCTTTAACAGAGCTGCACAATTTAGGAAAATTATCTTAATAATTGTGATTTTTCTGACCAGTGCAATTAAGATTAGATTTGCGATTTAGATTTGAATAATAGGATTCTATTTTGTTGCTTTTTAGTTTTTGTCACGTTCAGTTGTGTTTGTCATATTTAAATGAGTCTTGTCACGTTTTTTTTCATGTTTTTGTCGCTCTTGAGTTGTATTTCTTGTTTGTAGGCGCGTTGTAGTTTCGTTTGAGCACATTTTTATCGCTTTTTGTGTCGATTTCATTGAATTGTGCAGCCCTTGTCTATAAGAGGTACATAAAATCATTTGCTCAGAGACTACAGAGGCAAAACAACAGGAGAAAAAGTGTGTTTGAACAGACAGCTGCATTAAAGACAGCAAAACAATGAATCACTATACATCAATTTCATAAAAATGGCACATTGTCACATGGACGAGCTCACGATTCAATTTTTATCACCATATCGCCCAGCCCTAGATTTAAGTTGATTAAATTAATAATACAACATCTTTAGGAGCAGATTGGACAGTGTTGTAGTTTCCAAGTGAAAGTTTATGTTGAGAGAGAAAACTGACAATAAATAAATAAGTTCAGAGAGCAAAAACTATACAGACTACAGGCTACAACCTTCTAGATAGACAGTCATCATGAACGTGTGTCATTTCCAGTTATCTGGATGTCAAACTGGACGTCCTCATAGAAATTACAGGGCCAAATATTTGCAGACCATATTTTCTTTTGTCAGACCATCTAACAAATAAAAACAGGCTGCTATGTTCATATGTCTAGTCATAAGTTTACAATGGTAATAGTGAATCAGCTGCACTCTGCAGACTCATATAACAGAGTGATTTATGCCAGGTGTCGGGTCCAGACATTTGCCTTGTGTCTGTGAGTGTCTCTGCGCTCTGTACCTGCTCAGGAGGAACAGCCTCATTGGTCATTGACAGAAAGTTAATCCAATCCCACTCCTCAGTGTCCTGGTTTAGCCTTTTGGGAAAATGCACAGAAGGAGATCGAGAGAGAGATTTGTCACACATAGCACTATCCTATCTCATACTTTGGTGGCTCAGTGCTAAAATGGTTAACCAATCTCTAGGGTTGTGTCAAAAGTAGTAGTAAGTATATTGAAAATCAGATACTCGATACCTTAACTCGTATCGAAGCTAGAGACTCATTTGAGAAGGTATTGATACTGAACCAGACACATTATCATCATAAATCATTATCAAATACAATCCTTGATATCAAATTTGGGATTTAAATTTTATTGTGACAACACCACTCTCCTCTCACAGCTGAACCAGAAATGGTCCTGGTCCTGTCATGTCATCCCCAAGACGCCATGGATCATTGGACTTATTGTAGGCCTGTGACACAGACGTCTAAAGTCAGTTGTGCGTCTGGTCCTTTCTCACCCAAGACCACGCAATCAACCTGGCCCTTCACTTTATCCTACCTCACATGGATTCCCCTATAACCCATGCCAAGCAAGAGCGCAAACCGCTGCGCTACCGTGTCGCCACCAAGGACAGTATGGTGCGCGCACTCCTCTCCATTGCGCCACGCAGGACAGCGCGCTCCCGCATATACAGTTTACATTGCGTAGTCGTTAAAGAATTAAGTTGTTCTTACCGGTTTTTTGTCGTGTCTCGGTCAACCACGTGTGGTCCATTCACATCCTCCTTCAAAGTCTCTGCATCATGCAGTTAATTGTCTGCGTGCGACTCTGAGTCATGGATGTATTAAATGAACTGGATAAGGTACGCCCCCTCTGTCTGTGGTCCCAGATTGATTTGTGGCCATGTGAGGTACTGCAGCCTCTTGGAACCAGCCTTTTTCTAAAATTGCTAATTATAATTGCGGACAGTACTGAATTATTATCGGTATTTAAATAAAATAGAAGGAAATGTTCTTTTCTACCGTTTCTAAAATCACCAAAATTACCGTTTTTATATGAAGTGGGGGATTGTCGTCACATGGCGCCCTAAAACAAAGATGGCAGCCTCCGTTTCAGGAAGTAAAACAAAGATGGCAGCCATCGTTTCAGGAAGTAAAACAAAGATGTCAGCCGCCGTATCAGGAAGTAAATGCGGAAGTAAGAAACTTTTTTGGGGTCATGCGCCAATGAGCACTCTCCATAGGGATAAACAGGACGGCCATCTTGGATTCATCTTCCAGGTTTTATTATAGTTCTATGCTCTGAGTGCACAGGTCCGTGCGCTCGTCAAACTTTCCCTCCCGCCTCCGCTCCCGCATACGTGGTTCCAGGTGACCGGCCAAACCGAGCGCTTCTTTGGTAAACCCAGATATAGCGCATTTGCGCGGGGTTTTATGATCACGTGATTTGAAGTCGTCATTTTTCATTCATGTGCTGTTTTCTTGTATTTACATAAGTATATCCGATGTAGAAATGTAATGCAAAATGAGAGACGATGTCCTAGTCTTTGATTGGATGAAAATGTTGTTACTGATAATGTGTTTAGTTTAGTTTTTTTTTTCTTCTTCCGGTTATGTAATGCCTGGGAGGGGCTTGAGGGTTTAGAGGGGAGCCTTTGTGGCCTTCACATCAGTCTGTGGCTGGTTGCAGTGAGGGTAACATCACACTGGGAGTTAAGAGAAGGCTCTTATTGTTCATCTTTACCTGAAACGATCCTACAACACCCCTGTTTTGCTTCAGGGCAAGCTGTCTTAGTTGGGACACTTGGACAAGACCGCCATGGGGCAATGCCCAGAAGACAGATGATCATGGGCTTCAGGAACATCACAGCCCCTCGGCCCTCCTCGTCCTGACAGACTCATCACCACCGTGGTGACTCCTTCCACTATCAACCAGGACCTCAAGTGAGTTGACCAACACAGTAATTTAAAGCCAGCCAGTGGTTTAGGGCAGTGATTTTCAAATTGTTTTGAGTTGCGGCTCACTTTTTAGTTTATAAAGATACCACGGCAGACCTTATGGTAAAGCAAATGGGGTGTTTAATAATGTGACAAATAACATCCCACTGTCTTCTTTTTAATTTTTCCTTTTTAATTCAAAAGATTCCCCCATTTAAAAAATAATAAATAAACAAATCACTATCAGATGAACCCACAAGTTAGGCACCCCTAAGCAAGAGCCTTAGTCAGATCTGGAGAAGCATGCAGATGTGCAATGAGGTATGGATCAAATGCTGGGGACAATAAAGGGACAAGAAAGTACACCTTGCCTATCGTACATTCAGTGTTACACAATCTAATCAGACACACGCTTAGAATCAATGGTCTCTATTTCTATCTCTTGTGTACAACAATACAATGTGATTGTATAGTATTCTTTTCAAAAACATGTCTTAACATAATGTTTACGATTTGCTCTCCACTTCACTCCACAGCATAAACACATTTGAACTGCTCGTGACCTTAACCACATAGGAGTGGACATGGTTTAATGTGTACAACACTTCAGTAATACATGCTTTTAAAGATGGTGGCACATAAAAGCTGAAATTGTAAGGCGCGTTGGTTTCATTAAGACTGGAACATCAAACAGTCCACAGAGATAATCCCGGCCCGTTTCCCCGCGCTCCGGCTCTCAGCCATAATCAAAGAATACAGGTAGATGCTCGGGAAGTTAATCCTGCAGATTAGTGGGAGTGCATATAAAACGTAGTGAGAGGAGGAGAGCAAAAACACTTCAGGAGACTGTGAATCAAAATGGAGCAGGCTTTAACAGTTTGAATAAGCAGCAAACAGAGTCCTGCTGTCTGACAGGTGAAGGAGTAACCAATGTTAAACAAGTGAAAGGGTTTGTCTGAAGTCATGGAGGCATAATGGGCAATGAGACCACAATGTAAGAAAGGGAATTCATATTGTGCTCACGTGCTTTAGACAAAAACATAAAGAGTAAAGGCAATATTTGCAAATCCATGGAGAAAGTAAAAATAATGACATGAACATGAAATACATATTTCAACAAATCGTTTTGTCACAATTTTGTTTTTAATTAGATTTGCCATAATTTGGTAAATCTAAAGTAGAACTGTAAAATATGTATGTAATTATGTACTGTAATGTTTCCCCAGTATGCAGGTCTGCAGTGGTTCAAAAGGGTTGTCTAGAAAGTCCAGAATGGTTAATGTCTGTTTTTATATCAGTCTGGTCAACAGTTTTGTCTGCCGAGTTCAGACGGATGTGATTGACAGGTGGTCTTGGCCAATCAGGGACACGCATTGTCTGTCCGTATCAAAACAAATATAATTATTAAGGAAAAAAGAAAGGAAAACAATCTCAGGGACTGAAAACCATTGCAACTTTGTACAGAATTGATGGTCGAACCACAAAACACAAAAAAATATTGATTGCGTACTAAATGACAGACAAGACCAACAAGATTCCACATTTCATGTATGCGTCATTGGAATTTAGTTAGTTAGTTAGTTTATTTTTCTTCGGTCCATAGAAATACAAAAACAAAAACAAAAAAAAGCAAGAACATAAGAATAAGAATAAAGAAAGAAAACATTTTACAGACCGAAAGGGTTTAGGCTGAAATTTAACACTTATTTTGCCAAACCCTAATAACTTGCCTTGACGTGCCAGATAGGGACAGATGAATATAATAGTAATCTATATACACAGGCACATAAAACACTTATTATATACATAAATATGTATAATTTAAACGGACACAAACAGTTACTGACCTGTACAAACACACTCACACACTCATTCTTTCGATTTCTTGATACTTTTTTATTACATTGGATCTAAATTTTGTTTTAAAAGTGTAAATACTTTTAAAGTCTTTTAATGTTTCCTCCAAATTGTTCCATAAATTAACTCCTCTTACAGAAATACATCTATTTTTTACGTTAGTCCTTACATTTCCTTTCTGAAAGAGACTCGATCCTCTGCGGTTGTACCCAGTCTCTCTCGGTTTAAACTTCTCTTGGAGACAGTGAGGGAGCAGATGGTTGTGTGCCTTATACATCAAAAAATTGGTTGAATAATTGTTTTATAACTATTTCCCCATATTTCCACACAGTAATTAAGGTATGGAAGTATGAGAGAATTATACATTAATTTAAGTGCATAATGATTGACAGAGTATTTAATTTTTCATAATATACCAATAAACAAATCTGATTGTGCAATTCTGTTTGAGTGTGACTCAATCTGTGATGGATGGAGCGGTAACCTCAATTTAAGATGCTTGCACCCTCAGCTCAGGCTGGTTACATCGTGACTCTTAATGGAGGAGCATTGTCTTTGCACCTTGCATATCCACCTTCAGTCAGTTTGTCCTGGACTCACTACCGGCACACCCACTGCTCTAAAGAACGGTCGACAGTTCCATATTTGAAAATTCTAAACTCAAATGTATGTTAAATTATGTAAATTTTTTCTCATCTTTCATAGCTTAGTTCTAACACGCTCAAAGAATGTTGGCGATGGTGTGGAAAAATAAACTTCATATTAAACAGCAGTAGCTCAGACTGCAGTTAAGCTTACAGAAGCCTTAGTCAGGGAGAAGAGCGTGGGTCTGCAGCCTCCTGTCAGGTAAAGAAGTGCAAATCAATGTGGCAGTAATCCATAGCTCCTACTCCACCCAACAGCCCAGTCTTCAGCATCAGTGGCTATTAAAAGCTATCGATCACATAATGGTTGATCCAGTCACACAAGATCTATCAGTACACTTAACATCTTCATGTTTGCGATGCTATAAGGCTGAAAAATTGATTACTGACAAAGAAAAAGTCAAATTATAAAGTCGATTTAAAGGTAGTGATGGGGCTACTATTATCATCATCACAGGGGCGTAGGAGTGACATGAATAATGCATTGTGGGACAAGCTCCATGTTGAAACCTGTTGAATCAAGACCATATACACTTCCCTAGTATTTATGAAGTGTTTTTTTTTTCAGAAAGTAAAACTATAGTAGCTACCAAATAAAGTTGATACAAAAAATATACGGCAAAAATATCTAAATCTAAATTAAAGCAAAACATTCTTTCCTTATTAAATGTCTTTGTAAGTCCGTGTGGTGGTTGTAAATGTATTTTCGGGGGGGTTTGAAGCTCCCGCCATCCCCAACTGCTGTCTTTGCGCGGACCCGAAGACAACTCTCCTGAGAAATCTTGGCTCTCTTTTTTTAATATATTTGGTAACATGAAAAGTTTTTTTGAGATTGTAATTCCTTATTTCAATAAAAAAAGGGAGGGAAAACAAAGTCCTACTTTAATCTTAGCTTAGATTTACTTTTCTTTTTTTTTTTTTGTCCATTAAATATGAACTGTAAAACTTGTTTGAAGGACGGCCCATCACCTTGTCTCCATGGAGATGATATTACTTTGCCTGGAATATTCCACAGTATGATACATATAGACATATGTAGAGGTTAAACATAATAAAATCCCTTAATCTTGGCTGGCTATGTTAACCTAGAGAGTGTAAATATGTAGAGCATGTATGTGTGATATAGAACAACTCTAAAGGAACATTGTTTGTCGAGCAAAACAGTTCATAGTTGTAGGGAAGGGCCCTCAAAAGCAGGTGATGTTTTTCAGTTGCATATTTCTATACTTTATTCTTTTTTTTTTTTTTTTTTTGTAATAAAATGCAATGTGGTTGAGTTCTTGAGAAACTATATACAACTGTATACAATTACGCATGACTTCTGAGGGCCCTTCACCCGTTTTAAAAAGAGAAAATTATTACTCACATATTAGCCAGTAAAACTACTGATTATAATTTGCAGTAAGTGTGTTTTCCTCATAACAATACGTTTTCAGATGTCTGTGAAAATGATCTGGTAGTTATTGCAAAGACAAACAGTACCGTATCATATTATAGGACAATAGCTACACAGGATGTCTGTTCATTGGCAAGTCATGGTTAAGTGCGATGTAGAAACCATAGGGTACATAATCTTGCAATTGTGAATGAAAAACTAACAAACTAACTTACAACCAAATTTGGTGAATAAACAAATCATGCACAAAATAATGCATTAGAGGCCCATCAAGAAGGTTTGTACCTGGTGCCCATAATCTGGAGCGATGCCCCTGCTTGCAGCTAAAACAGGTCACTTCTCTTTTTTTTAATTCAAGATCACTTGAACACTCACAAGAAAATGACAATAGAACATTACATGACCAAATACTAATGGTTGATAATAAGACTATTTGTTGGTAAGTGTATATGATTTGATGAATGGAACAGTTTGTATGGATTATTATATGGATTATTATTAGTATTGTTTGTGTTATGAATCTCCATGCGCTGCACAGTTGGTGTTGAAGATCAGCATAAGCATGATAAGCTCGAGCTTCTGCCAACCCCTGGACTGTTTTTTTGTTGTTTTGATTTGTTTGATTGTTTAAATAAGTTCCCAGTTGACCAAAACATGTATTCTTACTGTGATCAGGCTCACCTCTCCACAGATCTGACCTGAAATGGTTGACAGAACCCCATGGACACACCAGAGCCATGTTTTAGAAAATGTCTCCATATGTGAACAAAAAAATAAATCCGTGTTCATGTTTTGGCTCCATAAAAAGTCACTCTCCATTAGCTCAAATATTACAAGCAAGTTTTCATAACATCTAGAACATTAAAGAGCAATTTGTAAGCACAGACTTGCCCCTTGAAATAAAATGTTCCACCTTGAACCCTGGACTATTCATCATATGAGAGAGTGATCTGAAAAGGTCCGTGGAATCATTACCTCTTTAATTATCACTGCTGTTTTTTTTATTATGTATTTCTCTCTCCACCCCAGTCTGGAACAGCCACACGCATTTTGAATACACAATCTTTTTTCAAGGTCCCTTTGAGTCTTGGGGTTAAGTAAGAATTTGCTCTCATTTCAAGGTGTCTGCTCTCAGCATCAAACCTGGGATTATCTCTGCTGGTCATCCATGTTCAGTGCCTTATGGTGTACTTGCTAATATATGTTACATGGCACACATCACAGGGCAATGGCTTGATTGGAAGATTAAATGCCTTATACCCAATTTTTACAATTTTCAAACAGTGAAGTAAATTTGAAATTGCCATTCTGTCCAAAGTCATCCCTCACTTTCCTAACCCATTTCCAACATCCTAATCCTCACAACTGTAAGTTTAAAAGCTTCAAGCGCTTCACTTCAGATGGCAAAGAAACATTTCAGCGTCATGGTACCACGCAAACAACACACCGGCTCTACTGTCAGTTTTGCGATCAATAAAAAGGACTTCCAATTAGATGTGGTCTGATTGTGACCCTGAGAGCTTCGTAATGCCCCACAGGGTTAGATGCATGCCTTGTACCCTCTACTGTTCTTTTTTTTTTTTTTTTTGTATTGCTAATTTCTTGTCAGCTAAAGATTTGAGATACATTTCTAAGGCACATATGTGTATAAAAGTCCAAGTTATACCACAGGAAATACCAAGGATTAGGGAAGGTGTGCATGTCCTTTGGTTGTTTTGGGTTGGATCTGTGGAAAGATGACTTTACTGATAGTAAGAATGAGTGTTTTTGTAAAGGTATGTTCCATAGATATAAGAAAAGTAAAAACATATTTATGGAGACTAGTAGGTGACGGACCATGCACCAGAAAAAAAATACATGCCGAAATTAAATACAACACAAATGTTTTGGTGGAAAAAATGCTGTATTACCTGGTTTTAAAGTTTGAAATCCATTCAACACAAAACCCTCCAATGAATTAATTTGAAAAGAAATGTGCAGAGTGGCATAACTTGAACAATCTGATTTAAAAGCCCTGGCACCGAACTGTCCATTGTCTTTTGATACTGAGCGATGTTGTGACTGTATTTCATTATGTGTCCGAAACCGTTATGAATCTGCTCCAGTGTTCGTCAAACACAACATTAATCTGTTTCTTGGCACAGAGAGGTCCATATTCACGAGGCGTCTCAGGGATTAGACAAGCTATTACCTGGCCCGGGTACAGCGCTCGTCACAATGGAGAGTCTGTCCTGATGGAGGCCTGCTTATGGAGGGATGACATAAAATGGGACACCAAAACAAATTAAAATCTCGCCTAATAGATCAGCATTAAAGGTTGACTATGGCTGCTTTGAAACAGTATGTTACAGGCAGCATGTCTTTGAGAATCTAAGATGACGCCGCAAGGTCAAGTTCCTGGAAAGAGTGGGACACAGTGAGACAACCCTGAAAAGAAGAGAGAGAGAAACCAAGAGAAACAGAGAGGTATAGTTAATGGGCAAAAGAAAGAACTGTGCAATATTGTCACATTAGAGCACAAGTTAATTATGAAATGCTAATGATCCACTGTAATATTGTTTCTGCACTTGTTCATCATAAGGCAAAACTATAATAGACAAATAACATGAGCAAAAGATGAATACGAGGCAATTTTCTCCTTTTTAATGAGGTCAACAAATGCAAAATGATGCATGCAATATACTTAAATTTAGTGTATAAAATGTATCACAGTGGAGAACCAAGATGAAACCCAAACAGACATGGGGCAGTGGTTCAGGAAAGTTGGCCCAGAGGTTGAACCCAAAATCTTCCTTCTGTCTTCAGTGGAGCTGTGTGGCTGCATTTCCAATTCAATCTCAGTTTAGTCTAGATAAAGACTTTATTTGGACTTGGTTTAGTCCTGGTCTAGTTCAAGTTTAGTTCTGGATCTAGTTCCAAATTTGATCTGTCTGATAGTCTTAGTTTTCACAAGCTTGTTATTTGGAAACAAGTGAAGTTCTTCATTTGACCAGGTGTGGTTTATGGAAGCAAAGGATTTCAAAGGTAGTCAATCAAGATGTTTCGACCTCCATACGAAATGTTCAATGTAACGGGAATGGTTTGAGCAGCAGCATTTATACTCTTCTGAGCTCTGACTGGTCCTGCTCAAAATAAGGAATTATAAATATAACTTGCCTTAACCTGCCCTTGTTTAAAAGTCTGATAGTTTCGCTCTAACAGCTTGGGTCGGTAAGGCTTAATGAGTTCTAGCCACCTCTACCTCAGCTCTGTCAAGTGTCTCATTAGTATTTTACTGGTTTGATTTCTGCCTGTTATGAGGTTATTTTCCTTCTTAAAATCTATATGACAGGTTAGATGACACATTTCACTAACATGTAGTGAACATGATTAGATTTTTCCAAACATTTTGCCTATTTATCCCCAGTTTGACAGTTTTGTAATGTTTATAATGTTCCTTCCTGGTTGGACATGAGCAGCAAACATGACATGGGTCGAGTTAATAGTTATTACCGTTACCCAGCAACCATTTTGAAAACTAGGGCCAAAATCTATGTAAATTACACAGTAGTTAGGATTTGACAAATAATAATACCTGATGACTACTTTATTTTGTTGAATGATCATTTAAACTGTAAGAAAAAATGTGTCAGTTGTGTGTAAATTTAATCACAGAGGGATTCCATTTTAGAACTCAGCTCTACATCCTGTTATTTTAAACTTTTATTTTGCTTTTTTCACAAACTGTAACTTCACAATAAAACTATAATAAATAATTGTCGCAGGTGCTATCCTATCAAAATAAGTCACAATTATAAATATTTTTTAGAACTTGTCATATGTACATGTTATACAGTAGACTTTAAGATTTTCACTTCTTCACGTCTTCAAACGTGCTTTGTATCTTTTCGACGTAATTCTCTCTTGTTCTTTGCATGTATTTCACGATCACAATTTGCCTGAGGTGATGCATTTTCAGATACACCAACAATGTATTCTCCCTCTTTAAAATTCATTTGACGCGATCGGGCCAGTCACCTTTCTGTATTTCCCCCGAGGCCCGTGAGGTCCATGCAGCCCCGTCACACACACTTCCGTGACCCCTGGCGATGGAGGTCAGCCCCTGCATCCGAACCAGTGGGCGAGGCTACCGCGCTCAAATTGAGCCGCCAACTGTAGGCTGCCATGTTTGCAATCTGGTGCTGACCGCTAGGGGCTGGCTGCGGAAGTAGAATTATTCAATGCAAGTCAATGGGGAGTTAGACGTTTCAAAACCTACTTTAGAGCCTGGCTCAAAATACGGCTTTGGTCTCAAACGCGTTAGCTACGGCTCTGTGATAACGCTGAGGGGGTGAATTTTGAACCAGGCTGGTTTAGCCGCTGTGATTTTTTAAAGTTCTTGAATATCTAATGAGGAAGGCGGGCTTTACGCCGGAAATGTCACGGCAGCCAAACACCTACGAGTGGGCGGTAACTATAGAGGCCACGACGGCAGTACGTCAGCAAAAGGCCGCCTCCTGCCTCTCCCCGCCTCCCCACCGAGGGGGGAGTGGTGGGGGCTAACCCGCGGCCATTTTGAATTCTCCATGACTGAGCCGCATTTTCATGAATGGGGCGGAGCGACGACAGTCTGTCCATTATTTTTTATGTCTATGATCCGAACATGTGCTCCCTGCATGAGAGGAGCCCGAGGAGAGGAGTCTGGAGGTGGTTCATGCCCGGATAACACATGACCCACAAATCCGCACACAGCTTTAGATCTAGAGTTCTAGAGTTCTAGATCTAGATTTAGATTTAGAGCTCTGTACACATCCGCTGACTCTACACATATGCAATTTGTCTTCTTTTTTCTTTTTTACTTTCTCAGTTCTTTCCCATTTTTCTTTCTCCAGATTGATTAACGATAGGTTTCATTACGTTACGTTACATCACAACATTCAAAAATAGTTTAAAATTGAGTTCAGATTGCATATTTGTTGATCTAGTTTATGGTTCATATCTTTGTAATTACTCCGTCTACCCATGTGAAATCAATCAAATTTCAATATATCTTCTGCCAGCACAAATAAACTAAAGTGAAATACTTTTCTTTTTTTTTTTTTTTTTTTTTCACATCAGCCTCAGAATTATTCAACTCCAAAGACATGATTGTTGTATGTTGAATAGACTTAAAGGACAAATATTATATAAAATGTACTTTTTTGAGCTTTTCGCCATGTTGTAACATCGCTCCGTCATCTAAAATATACCTGGAGTTGTATTTTGCCTGATTCATGTTTGTTTGATGATGCTGGTTTGAAAATCCTCTCCCTCCAGCACTGCGTTCTGAACTCCTTCGATGTGTGACGTCTGACGTCATTTATCCCAGAAGCTGTTTTAAGTCCTTAAATCATCGCCACTCGCTCTGAACATTTCTTTCGTCTCACAATAATAATAATAATAATAATAATAATAATAATAATAATAATAATAATAATAATAATAATCACAATTCCAACTCTGTCAGATCCACTCTTTACTGCAAAGCATTGTGGGTATATATTTACATGTGTGTAATTACCTCTACAGCCAATAGATGGAGCCACAGCTAAGTCAAAATGCAGGGATAAAGTTATATTTTTATTTGTAAAAGCATTTTATTTTTAGTTCTAAAACATGAGATGTCAACCTGAAGACACTCAAGAGCAGGTTTAAAGGCCAATAACAATACAATAATGCATAATATTAGTCCTTTAATCCTTGAATGGGGAGGTTCAAAGTTTGTAAATCATACGGTTTGAGATTTTTTGCTAAAACTACATGAATGTAATTGTAAAGTCAAAGTTTCCTCTCTTCTCTTTCTCTATAACTTTTTCATTCTACCTCTAAGTTTATTCTTTTTCACTTCTCTGTCCTTATTTCTCCCACATGTTTGTTTTGCTTTCTCACTCTCCATCCCTCACTTTTCTTTTTCTACTTTACTCTATATAATACACTGTAGATGACTGAAAATAAATACCCACTCATTATTTCTGTAGATCATGTTGCACACATTTCTTTTAACTGACAACAATGGTAATGAAAATAAATATATATAACTTTAAAACATTGAACTGTGTGCGATTGTTTGTTGATCAGTTTTATGTAATTACTAGTAATCCTAAACCAAGTCAAAACGCATTCTGATAGTTATTTAGCAGATTTTATAGTACACTGGCCTGCTCTCCAACTCAGTATTAATCTATAGGCAGTTTAGAATATAAAACATTTTCTGAATGACACGAATACCTTTAAGTCTAAAGTAACTTGGTATTTTTCTAAAAACAAGTGTGTGATTGAAGGTGAATTGTTCATTGTACATTGCAGGATGTTTCACCCATGCAAACCATATGCACTGAGACTGAGAACTGAACAATCAGATGAAACAATACACAAAGTCAACAGAGGAAGGATCAGCTAAGCCCCGCACCAACTGCTCCGCTCTGCTCGGTCTCTTTTGGGTAATTCAGGCTGGAACGCACCTGGTCCTTTTGTCTCCACCAGCTTTTCATCAACTCTTTGTCGACAGTTTAGTTTCCTAACCCATCAAGTGTTGTTGCCAATTTGGTCCTAGTAGTGGTGTTTGTTTGTTTTTCTTGGTTAAACTATAGTTTCACTGAGAATGAATGAATGAAAGAAACCTTTTTTTTTCTTTTATTTTTTGCATAAATAAATAACAATACAATTTGAACCTTATATTTTTTGCTAGACATTGAATCCATTAACACATCAAATACTGTATATATTTTGTTTTAGTGAGTGTTAAAAGAGACAACACAAAAAATGGCAAGAAGGTTTGTTTGCACCTGTCGTACTGCTCACCAGCGCCCAAAATGGTATTACAGCTGCGATATTCAACTTTATTTTACCGAGGGCCAGATTTTTCGTATGGTTTTGGCCTCGAGACATGCCCAATGTGTTAACGCTTTAGAAATATAAAAAACATGTAATAAGAAAGGCTTTAACATCTGCAGAACTGATAATCCAGAACTGAACCAGGTCTAAACCAGGTCTAAACCAGGTCTAAACCAGGTCTAAACCAGGTCTAAACCAGGTCTAAACCAGGCCTAAACCAGGCCTAAACCAGGCCTAAACCTCCGAGCCTTAAGTTGAATAGCCCTGGTATATTACATAGCAAAAACAACTCGCTCAAAAAAATTAAAATAATTTTTCAGTCCCCAACATTTTTACAGTTTTCTTTAACTTATTAAGTGACACAATTGTTTTCTTACTCAAGGTATTTTTGTACATTATTCCATCTGTAATTGATTCAAATTAACTTGTTTACATGTGGCTGTTCTCTCTAGATGCTAAGAGGAGTTATTCTAAGAGCAAGAGCAGAGTCACATGCATTTATTGTCCACTTACACAGTAAACTGAGTTGGGCAACAATTTGTAATAATAAGATAATTCTATCCTATACAGCCTTTTCCCCCCAACATTTACAGCAGTGACCCTTTGATATTTACATCAATCCATTTGAATAATGTTCATAATATGTTTTTCCTTTTTGATTATTCCTCGCACATGTGTTGGTCTTTGTTCAGATATAAATGAAAGTGTTCGCTCACAGTGGGGAGTGAGCCACATTAGTAAAAACACTACTGAATGAAATAGGGCACATTTATTTCATGTTTGAGCCATTGCTGCTGCAGTTCCCTGGGGTCACCTTGTCTTTTATTCAAACAGAAAGCCAGTCCATAAAGGCATCGACGTTTGCTTTAATTCCTGGTATTTAAACAGTGAAACATGCCACAGTAAAGTGTCTAAATGCTGCGTGCCCCGGCTGTTTATGGACTGGCAGTTAGAGGTTAATGTATTGTGGCCGCTAATGCCTGATTAATGAGCAGTTCAGATGCATTAAATGTTAAGGTTATGACCCGAGTTTAGGACAAAACCGATTTATTATAAAGTTTATGACTGATGTGAAATGAGACCACAAGGGTGAGTCTCCTCAAATGGCCCCAAGTATTAAAAAAATATATGTATTAAGATACTGCACAAATCTCTACTGAAGAAAGTGACCTTCATCAGGAAAATAGTGTAGTATGTTTTTGGACGCCTGACAAAACATTTGAATCCAACTGAAACAATGGATCACAGCTTTAGAAACAGTTAAAGAGAAGAAAGAAGACATTGAGATGGGAGGTTTCAAGAGGATTTGCACCTAAAATAAAGTAATGAATTCTTCTGACAATATCATTAAATTGGTCAACATAACAATTCAAATAATGATCATAAAACCACTTTTAATGTTTTGCACATTAAAATAACTACCAGAGTCAATTGCAATTTCCAGTGGGTTTCCTGAGGAGTATGCCACAGATTTTTTTTTTGTTTTTTTAATATTATGTGGATGGCAGAAACAATTTGTAGTAGATGCAACTATATTTAGAGATGTTTGGGTCATAAAGCTCTAAATCCATTAATGAAAGTTGAGAAATATTAAAGTGTCTGGCTGTTTAGATCAGACAATTATAAAATATTTGTATCAAGAACAGTGTCTCTACACTGCTGGACATGACACGCCTACACTGGGCAAGAGGAACTGAAGCAAGTTTGATTAGCCATTTGTTTTTATTAATTTAAACAACTCAAAGCACTTAAAAGTTAGCTTTATCCAAGTATCGCTCTTAGCCTGCGCTAGCTCTGCTCTAGCACTGTGCTGATCAGTTGAACTGTTAATGTGGGGCAGGTTTTTTGTGCACTAGTTCGTATTGAAGTAAATGTGGTAGACATATTTTTTGCCATCATGCACCTATTCACAGGCGCCATCCTGAGAGGCAAGATGGCGCCTGTGCACTTCACATGTATTGGCACTTCCCGTTTGACGGGAACTCCATTCACACAAGTGGTGAATGAAAGAAAAGTCTCTCCACTAAAATTCCGTGGAAAGCGGCTGATATGTGTAAAATGTTCAGTGCACACGTGCAACAACACGCCGGCATTGCACAGGTTTCCTGGGCGTCCTGAAAAGGGCTTTGTAGTCAGGGTAGAATTTATTTGATGTTGAGCTCTTGTTCCATGTAAAGTACTACAACCTAAAGAAAGATGGTAGTGCCCACGGCAACTTCTGGGAAAAGGTGAATAGCACAGGGATTCAAACCAACAATGGCAGGTTCGTTTCATCTTCCAGGTTATTTATTCTACTTCTGTGAAATTGCTGGTCAGTTCCTCTAACCCCAACCTTCCATTTGCTTCATTTCTGATCTCTAGAGGTACATCAGAAAGGAAAGGGGTCCTTAATCTGTCAGGTGGATTAGACAAAGCCCCCACACAGACAACATTGCATCCTTTTCACTTCTGGATTTACAAAAGTATCCAGCCTCCAGCGTTCTGCTTATTCCAACGTCCCGCCTCTACATTACGCCTCCTGCTCTCAGTATCCTGCCCTCAGCATCAAACCTCCCTCTGATCTGTTAATGTTACTTGTAATCTACTTTATGTTGTTACGTGGTTCTTTCCAATGAAGTACAAATGTCAAATTAAAGAAATAACGAAACTGTTCATTTAGAAAACCTTCCCCAGTCTGTTTTACGGCTCCTTGCAGTAGTACATCTCCTCCTACGCTCTGTGACAGATGACATGGGGTGGAGGCTGCTGCATCATTTAAAGCACAACATGTCCAGGATGACTGTGTGCCTTTAACTTTAAGTGCAGAGGTGCATGAAGAACAGAAACATGATCAGGAAATGCTCAGTCTTCTGGCTTTACTTTCAAAAGATGTATTTTTATACTAAAAATACCAGGAGGCAATATAGTTAGAGCTAATAGGGTTTATATATATCGACAACAGAGATTTGATCATTGTTGACTATTCTGTGTTGCCTTTCTCAAAGTATTTACACCAAGAACTCTCAAGAAAATCTAAACCAATATAATAGGACTTTTCCAGGTATAGGGATAAACCAGATCTAAAATGGTTCTACACCATCACTATTATGGAATTAAACAAAAATTGAGATATAATTTACTGTTAGATGACACATCATATGCAACATTAACTTTTTTTAGTTTTAAACCATGTCATAGCATTGTTTCATCACCAAAACATTGTGTTGTATTTAGCTTCTTTCTCGCTTGTTTGATGAATCCTGTTTAGTAATTCATCTTCCTCTGAAGAAGAAAAAATACTTGGTTCCCAATCACCCAGAGTTGTCAAAGGCAGAGATCAGGAGGTGTCCTGCACTGTTTTCAAGTCCACAAATCATCACCAGCCTTGTCTGCCATCAAATTGGGCTCATTCTAAATGTGTGCCTACATTAGCATGTTAGGGGCAAGCTAGCTTTCATTTATTTCCCCATTGCAATTCCCTCTGATGTCAACAGATGTCACGTTAACCCTAATCCTGATGAGGGAACTAATGTATGCTTTCAGTACATACATTACTTTAAGGTATAAAACATGACATTCTAGAGCAAAGTACACATGTTGAATGGTTATATAAAGGCGCTAATGACAGCCCAAAATATGCATGATGTGTCCTTTAATTGAACATAACATTTTTAACCATTTTTGCTGCTTTGGGTTAGTCCTTAAATAGACTTTTCAGGGCATATTTAAAAATGATGAAGCATGTTTTGGGCCAAGGCTCTTGAGCATGGCTTGGTCTGGACAATCTTAGCTGGAGGATTTTGCCTGTTCAGTTTTCTGGCCCTGATCCCATATTTGACACCAACATCTTCCCAGCATCCTTGACTCTAACACACCGCAGCCTAGTCCTCTCTCACTGGATGTTCAATAAGCAGATTCATATTCTTCTGTGTCTGGCAGCCATTTCCCTCCCTCTCAGCAGAACTGGATTCTCTGGCTCGGATCGCCCACACACTACACTTAACACCACAACCTCAAAGCAGCTGGATCAGGGCTTGGACCAGATCCCAAGTTCCCTCAATGGGACCAAGTCTAGACCAAAAGTGGTCCCCAATACATTCTGTATTTTTAATATGGGCAAGTAAAACGACCATGTTGTGGTTTGGTTGGATGAGTATGCCAGGATTAAGAATAGTCAGAAAAGCAGAGGTGGATGCAGTGTCCAAATAATGTACTCAAATACAAGTACAAAATATTGCTAAATCAATCAGTAAAAATATTTGAGAGTCACCGCGTGGACTTAAATTAAAAATATTATTCTTTTTTGAGCTTTGAGCAATTTTATAACATTGTTCTCTCATCAAAAACACAGCAGGAGTTTTAATTTTTTTGTTCAAGCTTGTTTCAGTAATCCTGTTTACGAGGTCATCTCATCATGCTCATTCTTTAGCCTAACAAAATACTCAGTTTCAAGTTTCCTGCACTGTTTTAAGTCAATTTTTGTCATCAAATCACGTTCATTACAACTGTGTTTTCATTAGCATGGTGGGCCAAGCTAGCTTTTGTTTGTTTTCCCATTTTAATTCCCTCAGCTGCCAGTAGTGCTAATACCAAATCCTGAAGATAGGACACCTGAAGGATTGGAAAGTCAGTTAAATACATGCATTATTCTTTTTATTGTTTTATTATATTTGAAAGTAAAGGTACTCAACAGCTTGTTTGAATGTCAATAATAATACAGATCATGTTTTTGTTTTTTTTGTTTTTTGAATGTAAGTGGACAGACGAAACATCAGACAGAACAGAAATAATACTTCAGGGATTACTGGTACCTGCGGCTGTTCAATAGGTGCACAAAACGTCATCTTAATGTAGAAAACCTAACTCTCTTCCCCTTTCTAAAGTAGCCCAGCAGTGTCCAGATTTAAAAGGTCATTTGGTAAGCTGTACAGTTGTGACAGTTTGGCCCATATTATGTGCAGACACTAGCTAATTTATTTTAATACTTTGTTGAAGGAAACACAAAACAGGAGCTGCATTTTCTATTCAGAGTGTTAAAGATAAAGGAGACTGAAAGGTCAAAGTTAAATAGTGTTTTCAATGCGTCCGAGTTTTACAGGCCGACCGCACAAATCCACATGACACAAGCTGCAGACTGAGATTAGAACAACACTGAAGAAACAGGCTCAACAGAGGTCCAAGCTCTAAATCCAAGTATATAAACGGTATAATTGGAGAAACATTTTTGTTGGATGAAAGCGGTTGTATTAGTTGTGCTATTATTGCCCTATGTTGAATATGTGGTGTGGACCTAACGCAGATCAACAGCAAGCCAAGAATCTGAGCATCTCTTTCCTTTACAGTCTTCTATAATTCTTTACAAAAAAAAAAGCTTCTGGAAAACATAAATAAAATGTATTTTAGCTTTGTAATAGAACAATAACTAGTGCCACAGACTGTGATCCGTTTATATGATTACTAACGCTGGGAGTTGCTAGTCAGTTGCATAGTTATTTTGGGGGTCCAGACCTCAAACGTTTGGGAACCCTGTGCTAATGCAGAGCTCCTGGGCAGAAAGATCATTCCTGGTAGTGACATATCCAAAGAACAATCTCTAAAACAGCTTTAAACATGCATTAAAATACCCACAACATATTAAAGGACAAATATTATGCAAAATTGACTTTGTTGAGCTTTTAGCCATGTGAGCTTTTAGACATTGTTCCATCATCAAAAACATACTTGGAATAGGATTTTTGTTTGATTCATGTTTGTTTGATGATGCTCGTTTGTAAATCCTCTCTCTTCAACTCTGTGTTCGTCCTTCGATGTGTGACGTAGATGATGCTGACGTCACTTTTCCCAGAATCTTTTGCTGTCCTTAAAGTCTTTAGATCATCATCAGACTCACTCTGAACATTTCTTCCGTCTAATCACAATAAGTACAACTTTGTCAGATCCACTGCTTTCTACGATGCATTGTGGGTATATATTTACATGTGTGTAATTGCCTCTACAGCCAGTAGATGGAGCCACAGCTAAGTCAAAATGGCATCTCCCAACGCAGTGATGAAGTACATTTTTTTTTAATAAAAGCATTTTATTTTTAAATCAAAAACATGACATGTCAAATTGAAGACACTCAAGAGCAGGTTTAAAGGCTTGTAACAATACAAATAATGCATAATATTTGTCCTTTAAACCTACAGCCATTACTTTCGTAGGTGAAGATTTAAGAACCGGAGTCTGGACAGCAACAAGCAGGTTTACTGTTTTACATTAACACATTTTTCATCAAATTCATTGAACAAGTGTGTCAGTTGTTGCTGTTGTTCTCAAAGACTGTCCCAAGGTAAATCTTTTTATTATTATTATCAAATGATTGTTTATTATTATTATTAAATTATTGTTTGTATTTCTTTTTCTCTATTGATTATTGTTTTTAGAATGCTAATAACACATAACCCTTGTTTAGTGGTGTTTCTAACAGTCAAAGATGCTTCATAGTCAAAGCAGATAAAAAAACACATTTCTTGTTTTGGCTGTGAGTGCTTTTACTATTGCTTTTGTGTCGTGACCTGTGTGACCTCACCTCTACCATTACTGACCCTTATCTTTCACCATTGTTGAGCCTTAAGATGTGTATTCTTTTATTTGTTTATTCATTTGATAGATAGATTGCGCTTCTCAGTCACCTTTGTGTCTCTGTCAAAGGTCTCAGTGCAGCTTTAGCAGAAGATCCGTCGGGTAGAGTCAGCAGATCGAATGTCGGGGCAGATTGAGGTGAGTAACAGCCCTCAGGACAAAAGACTATTCACTGTCAAGAAGCCCTGTCAGTGATGAGACAGTAATTCTCGCAAAGTAGTGAAAGTCCCCTGCTGCATTCGGCGTAAAAAGTCTGTAGCATTCCAGAGGTCCATAGCTAGCTCCTTGCAAGGTCTCCATGGTTACTAAAAACACAAACCATTCAAATTCAAACAGTCCTTAACTTCTGTCCTTTGAACTGCGCAAGCCACACTGTCAGTTGGTTAAAATCCCAAGATGTTATGTCAAAAACTGCAAAAAAGTAAAGAAAAAAACTACTCAGTGTCTTTATCCACAAGAGCAGCCAACCACTCCGCTGCCAATATGTTTGAGGACTGAACGCAAATACTAAAACGACATTGACAAAACCTTCTGTGCGACTTAATGTAAAATAGTAAAATCCTGATGCTTTTTGCTGTAGTTCTATTGTGTTGCTGATGTTTTCCCCTTCCTCCGGTGCCTACAGTGGTCTTGAATGGCATTTGTGTGTCCAAAGTTCACTTGCATGTCTCAAAGCCCGAGGGGGCGTGAGTCAGATGACCTGCCACATGTCTCCATGGCGACAGAACAGATTGGTGTCCAGGTAAGTCCACGTTCACAGCCTCATCCTCAGAGAGAACAGGGCCAGATGCTGGGTGCCCCCTGTGAATTTTTCATTGCACATTTGGAGACGTTTGGCCGCGCGCTGAATTAGTCATGTTTGATAATGGCGTGTGATGCAGATGACAGGACGATTCAGGCTCCAGCGCTCCGGGACAAACCTGCAAACCTGTCCACTACCAGAACACTCCAACGGCCTGGGGTTTAGAGGTTGTATTTAGAGTGATTCATGCATGTTTGAGTAATCTTCATGTGCCTTCATTCAAGAAGGCTTTGCTCCGAAACTCGCTGTTTTACCCTCTTTACCTCTGTCTGATTTGGTTTTTTTTTTGTTTAAAGGGGTACCTGACTTCTTTTTTCTAAATGAGTGAATTTTGTGTTTTATCCCAGTGACTTTAGGCCTTAAGCGGGGTACACCCTGAACAGGGGCCGTCTCGTCGCATGGCTTATATGAAAGAATTTTTTTTTTCATACATATGTCCCCCTTTCGCAGTTTAAAAATCAGCTTCAGAATATGTTATTTTAATGTTGTTGTTTGTATGTTTGCCTCTTGGTTGGTACTGACTGATCTCAATGGGAGTCTCCTGGTTAAATAAAAGGTTATATTATTATTATATTATTATTATTTTTTAATTATTATTATTATTTTCTAAGTAACGTAAATGTCTTGCATATACTGTGATGAGGGTCACCCAAAGCACAAAGCAGACCTTGACATTTCCGTCATTGTTGTCAGATAGATGATATTAATGCCATACTGTGGTGTATTTCAAACAATGCAGTAACCTCTAAATGGAGAAAAGCAAGTGGCAGACCTTCCAAGGCAAAAGTTACACAGTGCACCTTTAATAGTAATAGTAATAAAACACAGAACACCAACCAAAGGTGTCTGAAAGTAAAGTGTCTCATTTAATCCACAGAGCGGCTGCAGAGTGGAGCGGGACAGCATGACGCGAGATTGGAGGCGACTTTTAAAGGAAATGGGGCTTGTTTTCTGTGAAGTCGTTCTACAAAAGAAATCAATATCACTTTGGTTGGTGTGCGTCCAGAGCAGAGATAGCTGCAGGATGTGTTTAGCCCCAGGTAGCCTCAGTCACTGAACTGTTTCATATGGACAATGGTAAACGCACAAGACAGGAGTTCAATCTGAATAATAGCCTTTTAAGCTATAAGGGGGTTTAATTGCTAGTTCTTCTATCAGGAAGGTGTCCATTCTGCTTAAAATCATCATCTAAAACTGATGGTTAAAAAGCATAGAAGAGTGGTTCTCAAATAGTGGTCTGGGTCCAGCTGGATTAGAACTTCATGAAGGTTAAATATCTACTGTAGCCTAAAAACTAGTGTATAAAATATGTATGGCTCCCACACGATGGTTTTCAAACACTAGGACAGAAATCAAATTGAATTCACAAAATTTTCAATTCTCCAGTTTTATTGTTTTCCTCCAAACTTAAATTATATGTAAATATGAGCGACCTACCACAACATCCCACTATCCCAATATGGTTCTAAGGCACAGTTGCCAGGCTTCAAGAGTGTCTGAAAAAACCTAAAACCTGCGGAACATCTGTCATATTTTCCACTGTTTTTATGAAAGTTATTTCTCCCCTGGTGACACAGACCTGCCCCTCCTCTCTCTCACGCTCAAATAGAAGCTCCACAGAGCGTGGATGGCTTTGGATATGAGGATTTGTCACTGAAATTCAGGACTTTCATTAGGTTTATTCTTAAATGAACACATTTTACATGGAAATTTGCACTGGCCAAACCCACGAACAATATTTTTGACCCGCAGTAGTTCTTACAAAGCAACCCAATTATACGGGAAAACTGAGGACCTGGCAACATTGCCCTCAGGAGAAAAAAAGCTTGCTCTTGCTTGTTCTAATATCAACCCTGTTTAAAATGCATTTGTTTCTACTTTTTTTAAGGAATTAACATTAGGATATTAATTAAGGTATTTACTAAACCTGAATCATTCTTAATAAACTATGTGTTCATATAAACCAAGTCTTTACTCATGGTTTATGAATGTTTAAGGCACTATGAAGAGTAACTCTTTCCCCAGTAGCTATACAAGGACAAATGCCAATGTGCCTTAACAAAGCATGAAGAAAGACTTCATTCACAGTGAACAAATTGAACAGTGAACAAAACATTGTTTAGGCTTAGTAACTACTTAATTAAGGTTAGTGTTTAGAAGTAGGGTTATTAGTTAAGTAGTTACTAAGCCTGAATCAGTCTTTCTTCATGCTTTATTAAGGCAGGTGTGGTATTTTACCTCAATTATCACTATATTCCGTTTCATTTTTAATCATAATTTACAAAGTTTAAGTTTATAAAACGCACTCAAACAAATGTTCTCATTTTCAGTTGGAAGTATAAGGTCAATGAACATAATGTCTTCAATAGGTTATTGTTTGTTATTTTAAATTCACTTTATTTTCACATTATTTGTTATAATTTTCCTCATTGTTGAAATGTTGAAACTGACTTTACATAATATGAAAAAAATAATAATTTATGAAAACTGAGATGTCTCAGTATGTGTTTAGTCATTTGAATTCATCTTCATTAGTTGCCACCAAACAAGACTCTTTATTATGATATTAAAGACTAACACAGCTGACAAAGACACAACAAAAGACAGTCTTGACAAAAGACACATAAGAATGGCTGGTGTTCTTCTTGAGAGTGTCAGAGGTCTGTGATTGATAACAACACAATAAGTAAAGGAGGAGCTTGAAGAAGAAAGAAAAAATGAACATAAGGGGTGTGCTTCATTTTATTTTTCCACTATTTTCCTTGCCCCTTCCCAACATTTCCCAACCTTGATTGTCCACTCTCGTCAAGCTACCCTTTTTATCTTGATTTTTATTTATTTATTTGCCACCTTCCTTCCTTCTCTAACCACAAGTAAAGTATGGCCAGTCAGTCACATCAGCTTCAGTGTCAAACCGATCCGCACTGACCACAGGAGGAACAGGCAGATTAGCCCACAAAAGTCGATCTTCTGTGGCCTCTAACGTGCTGGGGGTTCAGAGGTCACGCTGCTCATGGTGAAGATATGGCACAGTTATTCTGGACTTGGTCTATGCTTTCATTACAATCAATTGAATCGCTCGATAAGTAACAAATGAAAGCAGATGTCATCGTGAAGGTCAATAGGAGTTTTAAATGATCGTCTGGCGTGGTCCCCAGGGGGCAGCACCCAGCTCTGCTCCGGAGGTATTGACTGATGTGTGAAATGTGAAATGTGAGATAGCAGTGTATTTTTCCACTCTTTTGTCTGTTTCCTGCTGTATTGAATGGTTGGGTTTCTACAGGAATCGGGGTCAAATGTTGAATCTAATGAAAAAGCAGAGCAAAGGTATATCCATGTAATCAGTATGACTCTGAAACTTAAAAAGCAGCTATTGTCTAAAAAATGTATCTGAACGAGAAACCTATCAAAGAGACACATTATTCAAAATCTATTTTAAGCAGGTTATAATTGTTTTCCCTTCTCATTTACCCTCCCTCATTCATTTGTAGAGTGTTTAAGTATTCATTTCTTGTTTATTTGTTAGGGACAGATACAACAAACATAGATTAACACGTAGCAATCTGATGCAGGTATAACTGTGTTTATAGCTCTAGGCTAATACGCAACCAGTCCCTAGGAGGGTATTCAAGACGATATTGCCATTGACTCTTCTACACGAACACTGCCCTGTACTTTCTTCTCTTTATGTATTTGCTTATGTTCTTTTTTTTTTTTTTTTTTTTTTTTTTTTAGTTCATTGCATTTTATAATGTTTTTACTAGCACGCTTTATTTTTGATCTGTGAAGGACCTTGTGAGTTGATCCATTGGCTACCTGTTTCAAAATACTCATGCTTGTTTAAAAACCTTGTTATGGACCACCTTTAGGTCTGAAATAAATAATTAGCACCTACATACTCATCTGAACTGCTATATGAACCTGTACGATCTGTCTTAGGTCATCAGATCTTAATTTCCTTACCATTCCGCGCACAAAATTAAAATGAGGTGAAACTGCCTTCCCTCACCATGGCCCCTGTAAATGGAACACCCTCACTAACGACATCAGATGTGCACCGACGCTAAGCTCATTTAGGAGTAAACTGAAAACTCATCTCTTCAGACTCTCATTGTTTTCCTTGTTCTCTGTATGTTAAGTATGCATACTGGTTTCTGCTGGTGTTGTCTCTGTATGTGATGTGCTCTATAAATATATATTCTTCTTTGAAGGGTGTGAGGATGGTTCAGCAGAGCAGCACTTTTTTGTGGTGACCCGTAAGTCTGTGGACTTGCTTTCTTTATTAAGTCGTTTTAGATCAATATTACAATATTTATGTTTTAAAAAATGAATCATCCACAGGTGACACAGACTACAACCATATAGCAAACAATAAAATAATAAATAAAAACATGTGAAGTTATAACATCGAAACAAAGAAGTTATGTTATATATTTTTGAGTGGACATTTTGGTTCTGATTCTGTGAACTGTACGGTAGGTCTTCCCTCTGGAGCTCTCCGTGGTGCTGATTCAGTGGGACAGTCTGCAGGAGCTGTCCCTGGTTCTGAAGCGTCCACTAAAACTCCTCTTTAGATGAGCTTCTTTGGCTTCAGGGGATTTTAAGCCAGTGTTTATATGCTTTTTTGTTTAATCAACTACTTCTTCTATATCTGTTCAGGTGTACTTTATTCAAATTATTATGCATAGTTTCTTTCTTTTATTGATTTTTATTTATTATTATTATGCTTATTTATTACATTTGACTCATCTTCCAACATTATTGGGACAAGTTGTCAACACTTTGGCCATCTTGCTTCTAGTCTCTATACATTGCACCGTGAATGTGAAATGTTCATTAATTGTGTAGCTCTTGTCAATACATTTTAAAATGCAGTGTAAAAGCACAACACATTTATATTTTTTGCACATCCTGAATATTTTTTTGTTCTTGTAGCTAAGTTTTATATCAAACACCTCGCCTATTTGTGTTAATTTGGAGTGTGAGTGAGGGATAGAAAAATGTACTCTGGGAAGCTGTTTTTTGTCGGTCTGACCCAGGGCAGCTGTGGCTTTAAAAATCTCCAGCACAAATTGTAATTGTTAAATGAATAATGGCTACATTTTTAGACATGTTTCAAAGCATCTATTTTTGTTGTTCGTTGTTTAAAATATGGGCAGATATCTTTCTACTTTCTACTCCTTTTCAATTATGGGTAACACTTTATAATACTACACTTATTCATGCCTTAGTAAAGCATGAATAAAGACTTAATTCATAGTGAACAAAGATTTTTTTTTAAGAATGATTCAGGCTTATTAACTACTTAACTAATACTCAAACACAAATTCCTGACCCTAACCCTGACCTTAATAAAGTAGGAACTAATCCTGAATCATGCTTAATAAATTATTTGTTCAGTATGAAATAAGTCTTTGTTCATACTTTGTTAAGGCAAAATAAGGTGTAGTTATTATAAAGTGGTACCCAGTTATGTTAGTGGAGTCTTTTTAAAATAAACGTTTTTGCTTCAACCTTTAATTCAGTGTAGACCTGGTCATCTTAAATTGTGATTATTAACCTTTTATTAATTTTTTTTTCCTTTTATTGTTTTCCCCCTACTATTTTATTGTTTACTATTTGAATGTCTTACTGCCTGTACTGTCATCTGAGGTTGTTTTGAATGTACTTTTTTAAATACATTCCCATTTAAATGATTCAAATTACAAGCATGATTGTGTTAAATTGAAATGAAATGAACATTAATTCGTAATGTATCTATTTTACCAACGCACTGAAAACAGCTTGAAAAAATGTAACTTGAACATTAACTTGAAATCTAATACACATCTTGATTTTGTAATGTAGTAGATTGTAGTTGTAGTAGATAGTCCCACACACAGTGCATAATCTGATGTACTCTCTTGCCCACAAAATTCTTTTTTAATTATTATTTTTTAAACTTAACTAAATCAGATCAGGTTGCTTCAGCTCATTTGCCTGTTATGAGGCTCTCAGAGAGAATTGAACGCACATGAGTCAGAGTTGACCTTTTCTCTGCTCGTTCACATTGTTAAATTCGTGCGTCGCCTCGTTATCCACCTCCAGCGCTCGGTGATGACGCGGCCAAACCATTTACACGTGAAGCGATCTGCAGCTCTGTCTTTAAAACACTCGGCTGTTTCAAGGTGAGATTCAAATCACTTCATCACTCTCGCTCCGTTTTAATGTGGTGTGACTGTGCCCAGGAACAACACTGGAAATATTTAAGGAGAAGTCTAATGTTGAAGAATCATCAGGTAGATCAAAATGAAAATGAAAACTGCAGGTCTCCAAATGACCTTAATAAGTTGAAGTTCTGCTTTTAGTATGAGAGGTAAGTTAAGTAAGTTAAGGGAAGGCTTATTTAAGGTTCCCTCCCATGTCAGTGACCGTTCACCACTTGGTTCTAGTATTTTTTTTTTTCTCCCATACTTAAAAAAATCACATTAAAAGTTTGAAAGCTTGCTCGGGGCTAATCAGCTAATGAGCATAAGACCTATGATTCTACTAAAATGTATTTCTGAAACTTCATAAATTGCCATGTTATTAAAACTTTTTGCAGAGGAAGTTTCAAATGTGTTTTTTAGATGAAAAACAACCTGCTATGGATAATGTATGTGAGAAAAATGAATGGGAAAAAAATTACTTCCAGAACCACGACCGTCCATAAACCCTATCATGGTAAAGGATAAATGAAAATGTTACTTTGGTTTTGCAAGAGTAAGAGTTATGACTTAAAATAACTTGTATTTGTAATATTAAATAAAGTTCATTTAATCAGGACAGATATTGAACAATCAATATAAACCATTACAGTAAAAGATGGTCTAATTATGACAGAAACATGTCAAAATCACCTTTACCATTTCCCATTGAAATACATAAATGGAAGTTGTTGTATTTTGATTGGAAATGTTCTTCTTCAGGTTAAAATGTAAATGTTAAGAAAGTGAATCGTGCCATAACTTAAAGGTGCACTATGTAACGTTTCTGGTGGAGGGTTAGCACCTGCTTGTCTCCGTGGAGATTATACTATTTTGTCTGGAATGTTCCACAGTATGGAATTAAACTTACATCTTCATAGAGACAAGCAGACCCCGCTTACAAAAATAATTCAGGTTTTCAATAATAATAAATAACACAAATACTTCTCAGAAAAGTTTTACCATGCTGGAAAAACAATAACATCCATCATAGTGGAACCTTTAAAAATGATGCTTTGATAACAAGGTTCTAATTACTAAAAAGAAAGACAGTCTATAGTTACAATTCTTTCGTAATCATTAACTCACAAAAAACAAAACAAAAGCTTAAATCTAAAAGTGACCCACATCAGTGAGTTTGAATGGGCTCATACTCAAAGTGATTGTTTCCATATTGACAGATGTGTGTTTGCTTTTGCTGCTTACACGAGTGCAGCTGGTTTGCATTGTCTCCACAGATGCTTCCTTTAGACACAACACGATTAAAAACGCCATTAAATGGTAATGCGTTTCATTGTTTGCAGCATATTTCTCATAAATATATATACGCCGTGAGTCACACATCTTCTGTTTAACTCTTCATGCTTGGATTATTGTGGCTGAAGTAATGACGCCTAATGCTTCCACTTACGCTTATATGAGTAAAGACAATCAAATGTATGGAATGAGGAAATAAACAGTAATCTTCAATCAGTTATTCATGGCACGTTCAGAAGGCTACAGACAATATGGTAAACATGGGTTATTGAGAGTAAAAGACAGTGAGATTAAAATAAATTGTTTCAGATTATTACAGTATTACAAATGGACAATGCAAACATGTTGGGGAATGAGCACCAATTAAAGCACATTAAGAAGATATATATGTATATGAATATATGAAAGAAGGTTGCATGTTTGGGCTGCACTCACCATTAGTGCTGTGGCTGTGTTTTCCTGAATTGCATTCACATTTAATACAGTCCCAATCAAATGTTTAAGACCAGTTGAATAAATGGCAATGGTCACATTGTCACGGTTGGAACTTAAGGTTCCAGGAAGGGCTTCAAGAACGGTGAGAGAGACTAAAACGTTTTTTCTTTTTTTGTTTTTTTTTTTAATTGAAAATAACAATTAGATTGAATTAGGCTGTTTTGTAGCTGATCAAAAGTTTAGGGCCACCCCTCAAAAGACAAACAGAGCAGTCAAAGTCCTAAACATGAACTCAGTCATTAGTAGCGCCACCGTTATTTTTCATCAATTAAAAAATTGGTTGCAGTGCTGGATGCAAGTGTTTCCAGGAGGTGAGAGGGAACATTTCTCCAAGTGTTGAAGACGCCCTCACAATGGCATCTCCTGTATGGAACAGTGGTCCATTTGTGTAAACTTCCCTCGCCATCTGTCCCCAAAGGTTCTCAGTTGGATTTAGATCATCAACACACAAGAGGGTCCAAAAGAGATGTTATTCTCCTGAAGAAGTCCTTTGTCCTGCGGGCTTTGTGACCTGCAGCGTTGTCCTGTTGAAAAACCCAGTGGTTCCACAGACTAGGTCCTCAGTCATGAGGGATGCTCTCTGCAACATCTGCACAGAGCCAGGGACCATTTGATGCCCCTGCACCACCTGGAGCTCCATTGTTCCACTGAATGAAAAACCCACCTCAGATCATTATGGCGCCCTCTCTCTGTGGCGGTGGATCTTTGCCAGTAACATTGAAACCATCAGGACCATCAAGGTTACATTTTTCTCATCAGATAATATACTTTGACCTGAAGACCACTGCTCCTGACAGGTTTCCCCAGCAACATTGAAAGATGGGTCAGAGGACACATTACCATATGGGGACAATAAAGAACCCCAAAGCAACTTTTTTGTCCAGACTTGGAACTAGCTTAAAAATCTGACTGACCTTTGACCTTCTTCAAAAGAAGACCATTCTCTTCATCTGTATTTAGTCTCTTAAGGAGCTGAACATACAAATATTGCCTTAGGTTACAATTTCTTCATTTTCTTCATTCAGCTTATTTGACAAGATGTAATTTCCACATTAATCATGCACCAATTATTTTCAGAGACAAAATTCTATTATCTTGAAAAACACAATAATGAAAAGACAAAAAAGCATATGAAATTGTTGACATTTCCCTGCTCTCCGTGTGTGGGAGCTGCTCGGGTTCTGACACCTCCACATTGAAGCGGTGTGATCCAGAAGAGGGGGCTGCGTTCAGAGATGAGGGGGCTGCGCTCAGAGAAACCCCCTCAGAGCCTCTTTGAGCAGTGGAGGCAGAGTCAGGCGGATGTCAGGACAATCCTCTTCAGAATAAAAGCTCTCCCCTGGGAATGGGCTTTTATTGATGAGTGTTTGTTTCTCAGTAGGTGAGTCCGGCTTGAGGCCGCAGGCATTCAGATATTGGCTCCTGGTTGATGGGGGTCTGTTGGAGGTTTGTAAAGTGTAACAAAGGTAGAAAAAATAAAGTCGTAAACCTGAGACTTAACAGCTGTTCGGGCTAGTGTTTCTGTTAGAACATGTTTATAACGTTAGAAGACAGAGTTTCATTGTCACTGCGACTAAATCTAATTCATCATCACCATCATTTATTCATTTATTTCAGATTCAGGGCCTATTTTAAGACACAGAGGAAAGACAACAAAAAAGGTTATAAAAGACAGCTGTAACCGTGTATCCATAAAGAGGACTGTTAACAGTTTGAAATGTAGACCATGTTTGTTTGAACAACAGGTAATAGCGGTCTGTGCACCAGTTTAAAGTGAAGTCATGAATTGCACTCTTTTTCTGTTATATAAGAAATCTGTACAAGGTTTCTTTAATAAAATGGTATCAACAAGAAAAAAAGTCTTGGAGAGTGACTTTATAGAACTAGATGATGGATGCTTTTACTAAAGACAATGTAATTTTTCTAATAGGAAGTCTGTCAACGAATTGCTTGTCTCCATGAAATGTTTATGCTTTGCCTGGAACGGTCCACAGTATGACTAAATATGATTAAACTTATCCCTTGCATGTATGCAATTAAAATCATTGTTTTTATTTCTCAAAAATAGCTTGAAAAACAGGAATGCTGACTCTGTTTGCCTCTCCACAGATGTTACCTGTAACTTGACCTGGCATCAGCTGCTTGTCTCCATGCTGTTAGTTTAATGCCACACTGTGGAACAGCTCTGGGACCTCTGTGTAGATGTCAGACCCTTCACCAGAGAAGTTACACAGTGCACCTTTAAACTGAGGATGGTTCGCCTGATAAGTTCCGAAGCATCTTTTATGTCCGAATAAAATCAGAATTTTACAAGTACCGCGGTGTGGGGGAAATGTGTTTTTCCGTTTACACAGTGCACCTTTAAAATGAGGATGGACACGTTCGGTCAATTTTTAAATTAAACATGATAAGAAGACATGATTTGGTAATTGATTTTTGATCGAAATCTGGCGCGTGAAGGTATGTACCGAACTGTTGTGTCTGTCCAGGAAAATACCTCGTTGTGAGAGTGCACGTGGCTGAAGGAAAACAAATCAGTCTCAGTCATTATTAACTCACCGTATATTTTTTCCCTTGACAGTTCTGACGTTTTAATGTGAAACACGTCGCCGGAAGTCCTTTTCTTTCATCCGTGTCTCTTGACGGCAGCTCGCGCGGTGCCTTCCCAAATAAGGAATCTGGCTGTTGCTGCGCGCGGACACACACACGAGCCGAGGACGCTCCAGAGCCGCCGCGAGCTGTGGACGAGACGCGCCTTGCCTTTCCCCCGCTGCTCCTTCACAACCTTCACTGTCCGCCGCATCTCCTGCTACTCACCCACAAGAGGATTTACCCCGGAGGACAACTTTTCCAACACAACTTCAACATTTGGAACAACTATTTCATAGGATTTCCCTCATTTCTTCTAAAGAAGGAGCGCGTTATTTTCAAAAGATTCAGTTATTTATCCCAATTCTTACGGAACTAAACACATTTTTTTCCTGGACTGGCGTGTGTTTCAGTCTTAATTTCTTGCGCTGCAGTTTTACGCGTAAAGCATGCGTCTTGTGGACTTATCCTAGGACTTATCCCGGGTCTTATCGTGGAATTTCTGGATGCCTTGGTGACACAGCGCGCTCTGAACACTGACGGCATGCGAAGGGACTGCTAACTTACTCAAGGTAAATGTTTAAATGATAAACCTTTTCATTCATACGCGCACATTTCATTCAACTTTACGCACGACTGGTTTTTCCATCGCTTTGTCATGTTTTGATGTTGGCATTGCGCTGGGATTCCCTAATTACCTGTCTTTAATCGTAATGTGATTGAAATGACTTGTTTGTGCTCCTAATTGAGCCGTGAGCTTTTGGTGCAGTGTCCAATTTGGCGTCTTCTTGTTTTGGATGTTTGCGCGTCCGTCTGCTTAGTGCCACCACCAGTAGCCCGAGAGGGAGAGTCGATCAGCGGGCACAGCTCCCATGGGAGACGGTCTCGCCACGCCTCATTCACAAAAACCGTTTCCATAAAAACAATTTTCACATGTTGCAGAATCCGACGGAGTCCTGGCTGTTTTTGTTTACGCGCGTTTGAGCACGTTTTCACCTTGATTGATTACAAAAACTCCAGGAGCTTGTTTATATTTCTTCTCGCAAACTTAGAAAATGACTTGTGTTTTGTGTGATTTTGTGTCTAAACGTTGGCCAGTCATTTTTTGATCCGAAGAGGGGATGTGCGTTGACACTTGTCGTTATTTGGTTCAAAATTGAGCCCGTTTTAGTCCTGATGTGGACGTGGTTTGGTGCCGTTCTAATCTTGTTTTAGTTCTGATCTAGTCCAGGCTTAGTTTCGTATTTAGTCCTGGTTTAGTTTTGGGTTTAGTCCTGGTTTAGTCCCTGTTTTGATGTGGTGAATACGTGAACGCACCCATACAGTGCGAAGGGAAACCCCGCGTTTGGCCAATGTCACATCAAATTGTGAATTTTGGAACTGACTTTGACTTGCGTTTATAAACATTTGCGAGTATTTTGGAAAGGTGCATGACTTTTTTTACGCGCGGGAACAATACCCTAAAATGCCTAAATTATATCTTGCAATCAATTTATCTCACCTTTGAGTTTAATTCGTGTAGAAATCGCGCGCTAAAACAACACAGTCTCGGTTCCATATCCTTGCCAGCGCTCTTCTCGGCTTAAAACGCGAGCTAATAGCCAATTTCCTCGCTGTTTATCCCGAGCGCCGTTGCTGCTTGAATCTTCACTGTGTCTAACTAATTCCTTATGACAATGCGTCCCCAGTGTGCAGCTCAAAGGAGAGGCTGTCGCTGCCTGTTTTTTTTTTTTTTTTTTCCTTTCCCCTGCGTTGGAGCATTTTCAGCCACTGCGCGGTGTCACTCCAAGATATACGCAACAGTCTTTCCACCAAATCCAGTCACTCTCTTCACTTTGCCCTTTTGGTACAAGGAGACACCCACGTCACCTCTGTGGACCGCAGTGACGACGTACGTGTCATGCGTAAAGCTCTGGAAATGTTGCCTTTTTATGTTGTTGTGGTTTCTTCTTAAAATACCCCAAATATTCACGTTGATAGTTTTCAGTTCCATCTTTTCCCTAATGGGGGCGCTGTAAAAACACTTCTCCCAATGCTTAGTTATGACAAGGTTCATTTTTCCGCCACGCTCAATTTATTGGCGATTCCCTCTGTAATGATTTCTTTATGGGGTTATTTTGCCGAAGGAGAGATCACAGTCAATATCCAATACTTAGAACTTAATAGATGCTTTAAAGTGATGAGCAATTTGGAGAAACTGCCTTTGCAAGTGAAAAAAGACACTTAAATGCGTATGTTTTCCACACATGGATATACATTTTGTGCATGAGATGAGTTTTACACTATTGGTAAAATATACTCCCTTTTTTCTTGATTATCATCATTCATTATCATCATCTTGTTAACAGTTTTCAGACAATATTTTCACAATGCATCAGGAATGTGCTAAAATGTGCCTGTAAATGTCTCGGTTGAGGTTTATGTGTTGCTCAAAATGTAAAAATTACACAAACGAGCAGAATTATCTATTTGTTTGGGAGATTACACTTGACGTTTCGATCCGTTTTTTACATCATTGTTTAAATAGTTTTAATGATGCATGATGATACATGACTGAGTCTCCAAAGCAACAAAAGCAATATTATCAATTTTTTTTATATGCCTTCCACTTCTAGTAATTCCATTGATATTAAGTTGATTATAGGTTTTAAATCATGAAAAAGTACTTAGTAGAAGCATTTTTGATTTCGACATTTTCTCAGAAAGAGTGCAAACATTTTGATGATATTTATTTGTCAAGAAAATTACAGTAAGGGTGTGCAGATGTGACAAAAAATTATCAAGATTTTTTTTGCTTTTCATAATGATTGATCACGATTTTTTATTAGATTTTATTTTATTCTATTAAAAACAAACAAACATAGCCTTCAAGATAGAGTTTGCTTTATAAAACAGAAAAGTAGTCAATTTCCTTCCTCCAAAATATGAACTCTGCCCTAAACCACACTTTTACTGACGGAGGATTGGTTGTAGAACTCGATAAAAAGAGCTAAACTGTTCATAGACAGTTATAAATGACTGAATCTAAAATTCAATTAATTGCGTTGCCAATTTTTTGCCTCCATCTCCATCTGTTTGATCTCATCTTAAAACTCAGAGACACATAAGCTTTTACATCAGCTAATATATCAATATGTAAAGTTGTCTAATAGTCATGATTAAGTGCTCTATTTCCAGACCCTTTCCCCGAACACTTTCCCGTCTTCCCTCTGAGCTGTAGAGTGTGCGGCTGCTGACCCACATCATGCCGTGGTGAGGTCCCCTGTGCGGGCGGCCGGTCGAGTGGTTTGAACTCCGCTCTGATCTCTCATTAATATTAAAACGCTCAAGCAAAAAACCCCATGGACACTCGCACTGCATCTGTCTCCTCTGCCTCCAGTGTTTTAGCTAAAGCAAACGTGTCGAAAGTGGTGGACTCTAGACCAACCAGAGGCATACGTTAGCCCCAATGTTTTATAACAATTGGTATTCGTATAAAACAATGTCCACAACTTACCTCAGAAGTGGACTCCCTGTGGATTCCCCCACAAGCCTGTGCTTAGACTGAACCAGAGCTAAAACAGGACTAAACTACAATAAAGAGGATCAAGTATAGGGCTGTCGACTAAAGACATGCCTTGTGCTTCATTAGTCGAGAGAAAAAAACAGTGAGATGTGGAAAAAGCCCCCAAAATGATTTTTTTTAACAAAATGACACACAAAAGATCAGAGCTCACTTAAGTTCATACAAAAAAAAAAAACATGCATACAAAGAAGCAGTGGCAGATTTACAATTAGGCAGCAAGCCACAATTGCCTTGGGCCCCTAACCCGAAGGGGCCCCCAATAATATGCCCTTTGCAATCATCAAAGACACAAAGCTCTAAAACAGTTCTCTAAATATCACAATAAAGTGCTGCAGAGTATTTTTAAACAAGAAAAAGACCAACACAATAGTCTGGAATTGTCAAGTTCTATCCATCTCCCATAATAAAGCTAATTCATAAATAAAATATAACATTTATAAAATTACAAATGATAACCATCTGCTGCGTGTTAAAATGCACCAACAAACAGGATATATGGTCAGATTTCTTAAATATTCTTCTTGGAAGGATGTCCAAACTCCCCTTTTTAAATATGTTTCACTCATGAATTTGAATTTCGCAATAGATCACTTCATCCCAAATGATGAACAAAGTTTAAAAAACAAAAACAACAAAACCCAAAAGCTTCCTTCAAGAACACTTCAGGAGACACGACAGAAAAGTTATAGAAAATCACGCCTGATGAAGAGGAGCCATACTTAATTTTGCCCTGGGCCCCTTAATTCCTAGGTCCGCCACTGCAAAGAAGTGCTACCAAACAGGGTCTTTATGAAACGTGTCGATAAATGTCACATTTCACTTCCTAAACTCCAGTTGACTTACTCTATGCCTTCTACCCTCTGCTGTGTGCATGTCCTATTCCCAATAAATAGATCAGTCGACTAAGTAGATGTAGTAAGACGCCATTGACCAATTAGTCAACTAAATGACTACATATTTTCAACCCCACAATATAGGAAGATGCACACTTTTAAAAATACTTTGTTCAAAATGAATTGGTCAAACCTGGGACTAAAACAATTAAGGACTTAACTTTGTTTTAAATCAGACTAAGATCTACAGGGACTTCCAGGATCCAGGAGGTTATATTAAACATTAAAGTTGGGGTACCTGACTTTTTTGTTGTAAATGAGAGAATTTTGGGGTTTCACTTAAATAGTTTATTGTAAAAGCAGCATCTGGCAATAAAGTTTTTTATTTCCTGTCAACCAGGAAGTAAGAGCCCAAAAGCAGTGCTCTGATTGGCTGCACTTGGGCGGTCTACCCTCGTCGCTGTTCGAAAAAACCTGTTCTAAAGCTTGAAAAAATGTTTGGAGTAAATCAACAATGTGCCAAAGGATTTGTGAGAACTTGGGATGAGTTAGATTTAAATGAATACTTTCTCCTTTGCTTTAATATGCATATTACCAATCAACAATCCTGAAGATAGTGAGAAGAACCTTTAATTGTTACTACGTCACAATGTAAGGACAGCTTGAAAAAGTACCAGTAAATCATATGCGCTGAAGTCTTACACCTTTCTTCTTGCTGATTAAAGTGCAAATACAATGTAACCCAATCGCTGTCTTAAAAACTGCAGAGTATAGCTTCTTGTGTTGTGAACTTGTCTGCTCCCATCACACATGTGCATTTCTGGGACAGTGGCACGTCGAGGGCTCAGAGCAGTGCCCCAGTGCCCCGTAGGTTCAGACCTCCACAGTCAGCGCTTCTATCCCCGGGAGAGGCAGCTCATAACATAGACCTAACAGTGTGGCCTCGCTGCCTGGGCGCCGCTCGCTCCCGGTCAAAGCAAAGAGACGTGCCAGCAGTAGCCTTTTCAGAGCCAGCCATGCATGTTTTTAACCTACATGTCCGCTTTTGTTTCTGCGTCTTGTGTTTTCCCCCGCTGCAAACCGCACATTTGTACTCCTTTCTCTCCTTCATCCTCCTGAACAAGACTGCAGTGTCCAAAGCTATGAAAGGAACACATTTGATGATTTTAGACGGCCATTTACCGTTTGAGTCATAATGTTTAAGAAGTGTTTCATTTAAAGACAATGCACCTTACCCAATCTACTTGTACTCCTGTCAATCATGGCTCAAACCAAGACAAAACCAGGGCTGTAGTGAAATACTTGCTTTACTAAAGACATGCCCCATCAAATAATGTGGCGCTGCACTGGCAAAAGCTCTAAAAGTTACTAGGATTTCACGCAAATACAAAATGTACAAAGCAAAGAACAAGCAAACAGCATTTTATATGCGAAAAGGCACATTAAACTGTCCTGTTAATCCCAAAACTCCAGTTAACTCACTTCTCATCTCTTCTATGAGCCATATAAATCATTTTAACCCTGATTCAATAATTAGTCAACTTAATAATAAAAAAAAAATAGGTTGAGTTAGACGCTATTGAACAATTAATTGACTAAACAGTCCTAAAAAATAGCAACTTCAAGAGAAAATAGACTAAACTATAAGACTATTACAACCTTTACAGTGACTGGATTGTAGGTTTTGAGTAATTCCAAAACTCTGTGTGTCCAAGGCTCTCATAAAAGCACACTTGTAGGTTTGAGACAGGCCATTGAAATAGTTGATTAAAAATAGTAAATGTCATGAGTTGATTAAGGTCTCCCTTGGGATAGCTTGATATTTAAAGGTGCACCATGTAACTTGGAGGTTCTGCCACCTACGTGTCTCCATGGAAAAGTGCAAAAGGAGCTTCAACATTACATTTACTTTCGTTAAGTAATGTGAATGGTAGGGCTGCATGGCTTTGGAAAAAAAAAAAATTATAATTGCAACTCTCCTGTTAAGCCTTATGATAGTGATTCAATTTGCAATGTATGTTTAAAAAGTTGGGTTCAGTTCAAGAAGTGCACTTTGCAAACAACTCCAGGAGCCTTTTTTTTTAGGAAAGACAAGAAAACTGGGACTAGGAAAGACCCACTGAGATTACTTACCTCTTTTTCAACGGAGTCCTGGCCAAGAGAGCAGCACAGATCGGTCACAACATCAACACATTTAGACAATCGCATAAAGAGGTTTTTCCCTAAAGACAGTCACAAACCGTAGATCTAATTTCCAAACCTTTCAGCAAAGATTTAAACTGACCAATTGAAGTCAGTTCTTTTATCTTCCAGACCAAGTTATTTCATGTTGTATTGAATTGCCACTTTACCAGTCTCTGTGCATTGACATTTGACAGGAGACTGAAATGTGAACTGAAAAACCAGTCTAAACCAGTGTTGGGTACATGAGGAATGACCAGTTGGTACATGGAGTGGTTTCAGGTTTTAAATGAAGATTAAATGTATTTTTATCTGAATAAAAAAGAGTCACTAGTTGTAAATTTTGCTTTTTTGGAGTATCTTGGATCATGAATATAATTAAAACAAAATTACAGTATTAATAATTGACAATATTCGTCTAGTAAACCCATTTATTTGTCCGAAATCCAAGTTAAGGGGTACTCTGAGTGTGACACAAAACTTGGGGGGTACTCGAGACAAAAAGGTTGGGAACCGTTGGTCTAAATTACAGGTACAAACAGAATCTTTGAGGAGGACGCTCTATAATCAATACCACTGCAGCCTTTGTGATTTGACAATAGTTCCAACTCACATTGTAGTTTCAGTTCGATTGCGATGTGACATGCAGTCCTAATAAATAGCATCCACCCCATTTCTTAAACACTCCTCCAAGCTATAGCCAACTATTAACTTCAATGTCAATGCTGCTGTTGCGTAAACGGGCGTTTGTAGCAGGCACAGAGGAAAGTGACGGGGGGTTGTCAGCGCGGAGAGGGTAGATGGATTAAACCCAAAATACAAAAAGACCGTCCGTACACGAGCCTATAGTGACAGACTGTGCTACTTTGATACACCCACTACGCTCTGGACTCCATACGCAGCCATCAGTCAACTCCGACAGCCTGGTCAGATCGTACACTTTGAAGGTGATTCGCGCCAATATCGCTCGCCTCAAAAACACTTGTTAATGACTTTCTGCTGTGGCACGGACGTCTTTGCTTGCAGCCACTTGGAGGTTGACCAGATCCTACAGAACCATCAGCTCTCCTAATTAGCGCCTAAACGAGGAGCCTGGGAACGCGGCGTAATGAGGCTTGGCCAGTGTTGGATCGAGGCTGTAACAGGGGCTGAAAGTGTGGAGTCTAAAGAAGAGCTTTCAGGCTGTAGACACAGACTTCCTGAACCACATAATGACAGCGAGAATTGTTTTGAAGGTGACGGTTCAATTATAAAGGGTCAAGTGCGTCGGAAAACTTGCGGTTAAAAGAAAAGGGTGTTTACTGTAAACTTTGGCATTGTAGCTCCACAATGATGACGGATAAAACATGGTAAAAACATAAATATAACTGGTAACAAAGGACACCTATTAAGCAGTTTCATGGCCAGCCAAGAATGCACTTCTTCAAATGTTGCTGAAAATAAATACTTTACAAATATATTTAGTGGCTTGAAAAACAGTGCTAATTTTCGCAGAATCAATGAGTGAAGCAGTAAACTCGGTTCATCAGAGGTGAGACAAATTATGTTTTGTTATAGATGATAAACTAAAATAAACAAGCCTGATTGCACGGCTCTGTCTGAGTTTGGCTTGAGATGCAGTGAAGGAGATGGTGAACAGGCTGATATTCTAGGGTGTCCAAACTTTTTTCATTAAGGGCAGAATGTTGAGTCAGATACAAAGCAGAGGGCCACAGACTACGGTCAATACATTACATTTTTCAGAAAAGGTACATTTAAAAGAAGTTAGACCAAGCCTTAATTCAGCAGGGAAACTTTACATAAGGTCTGTATTTACTTATTACTTATATTGTTTTTTATTAACATGTTAATGGTAGAGGGATTTATAAAATTGTTGTAAAAAGTCCTAATTTGTCACTTTGGCCTAATTGAGCAGAAAGGCAGACGTGTTTGAGGACTGCATTTGCTCCCCAGGCCATAGTTTGGACATCAAATGCGCAGAGTGAACCTGATCCAAAGCCAATAATGTCAAGATTTATTTTTTAAAACTATCATTTCCACATCAAATCATACTCTTCGGGCTCTTACAGGAAGAAAAATAAATAGATTTCATCCACTACATCATCTGCAGTGGTACAATCTAAGGGCTTTGTAGCTTCATGACTTTTCAAACTAAATGACTGTTAGCAGAGTAATTATTTCTTTTCTCTAAAATACCCAACTAATTATGTATGAGTGGGTCCAGGTTGAGGTGCCACGTTGTCTTGTAGTTTGATGAGTTTGTGCCTGTTGCCACGGTAATCTCTACCTCTTTCAAGAAGTGAGAAAATTCACTCATTACTCACAGAGAAAAAGATAAATTTACCAGCATTATTTCTGTTTTGATTAGTTAATTAATTGGCAGCAGTATTGTGAGGAGCACTGGTGTGGAAAATACGGCCTGGTTCATTCTGTTAGTTGATTTATTAATGGAGGGCAAATGAGCAGTGTATTTATGCACTCCAAACTGAGTATTAACCAAGCAGAAAATCATGTGTTGTTTTATGTTGTGGCACTAAGCCATCCTTCTGCATTGTTTTGATACAGTAGTTGTAATTGAACATTTAATGAGGAAAAGCTTTCCAGTTTTTGTGCAGGTGTCCCCCAGGGTTGCATGCTGGGCCCGTTTTTATTTATTTATATACAGCACATTTTAGAGGGGATTAGTTACCTTTTTTATTATTGTAAATGATCTAATTGTTCTTCAGTGAGTAACTATGGGAGGGGGTGGTTAAGGCATAGTTAAAATGATAGTCTCCAATATCATGTCACAATTAATGGACTGATAAAAGAAGATATCTGTATTCATGAATTATAAAGAAGGAAATAAAACAATATTGTTGTTTTATTTTTTGTGTTTGAACAAACTCCTTTTTTATCCTAAGAGAAAAAGCTCTCAGTAAACACAGAAAGTCGGCCTTGTCCCTAAAACGTGTAGCTCTCTCCTCACAAATCTACTTAGTCCGTGTCCGATGCAACTGGAATTGAATAAAGTTGAATTAGTATTTCCTTAGTGTCTAAAAGCAGACACATTTTGGGCGAGCGCAGGCCGTGGAGGCAGATTTAAGACACATTATACTGATTTGTATGCTGCAGTTGAAGGGTCATTTCTTTAAATGGCCAGATCAATGGGCTGACATTCATTTCTGAGCCCATTGTAGAGTCTTATGGCTTTACAGCCTCTGTCTCCAGGGTTTTTTAACTTCTGCGCATTTGGAAAAGGCTTCATGAATCCTAAAACACTAAGAATGAATCTCTTCTACACTGTGATTAACATACTTTATTGGATAGAGATTGCAGGATTATTTCTTGATGAATGCGCCGTGATTCTTCTCAATCACCAAAATTATTTAGAGAACACATTTAATAATTTGAGTCTTATTTAGTCTAGTCAATTTGTATTTAGTACCAACTGTTATTTTAGTCATCAAGTAATTTTGGATTTATATTTGTCAGCAATAATATTAATGAACAGAACCTTGCTTCAATAGACGAGTGGGTCAGTGTTCAATGTCATAGTAATGAATGAATTTTTGTCTGTTGTACTGTGATTGTGACCAGGATAAAGTGTACTCATCTCAGCCACAAGTTGCTGGTTACACAGATCAATTCATGTGTCACCTGCAGTATGTTCAGCAAGATACACTGACAAGAGATTTGAAATAGGTTTGACACTTACCTTCGTTTGGGTTTTACAACTATGTCCTAAAAAGCAACAGCTAACACATTCTGTTCATTGTCTCATATTCCATGGAAAGAACCAATATCTTCCCAAAGATGAGTTTGTGCACTTACTTTGTTGCGGATTGGGCTGATTTCAAAACATTACCTTCCAGAGGTGTGGCCTTGTTGGTGTGAACTTGGACTTGAGCCACACTTTAGTCACTAGTTTGATGATTTGACTTGACTTAACTGGATACAATTGACTACAACTTGAAACTCGACTTGGACTTGAATGCCACTGACTCGGGACTTGACTTAGCCCTTTGACATGAGGCTTTTTCTCATGTTCAATTTGCAGAAACAAACTGGAATATGTCCCTCCCCACTTCTCATTTGTGACCAGGACATTTACAAACATTTTATAAATCGTAAAAATACAACCTGTTTTTGGTTTTAACGGACTTGGCTCCGAATGTGAGCCACAGATTTAGAACTTAACTCCTACCTGAGGCTAAAGACTTGAGATTTGTAGAGCAAAAAATGTGGTGCCACCTTTGTTACATACTGTGGAGTACTGCAGCTTTGGGAAATTGACAATTGTGTTAAGTACAACCAAAATAGAAAATTAATGTTTGCTCCCAATAGTCTCTGGGAACACTTTGTCTTAGGCCTAAAGTTTCAGCTGTGTCGTCGAGTTGCCCTGACATTGCATGCTTGGTAATTTAGTGTGTAAATGTCGTACACCAGTGAATCCCTTTTGCAGTGGAGTGGATCAGAGCTGCATGTTGTGAGTCAAGGTCTTCAATTAGCAGGATTTCTCTTCACATCTTTGCTATTTTTAACCTGATGTTAACAGTGAGAGAGAGAGTTACAGGAAACACCTTCACACCTCACTCTGCTCCGTCTCTACAACACTGTGACATCGCACTGAAAGCTCCGACAATGTACGTAAGAAGAAATATACTGGAGAATTTTCCATTTCCTCACAGTCACAAAATGTCACTGCACCAAAGCGTATGAATATGGATGCGGTTTAGAAGTCACAGTGAGGCAAACAGCTGAGACCAAGTCAAGTGCAAATGCCAGAAATACACGCATTTAACCCAAGTAACTACAGTGACTTGCTTTATATCAAGTCATACTGTTTTGGAGAGAATACAGATTAAAGTGAACAGACAAATATACTTAAATCTGCCGAGTGACATAATTCTTCAGCTGTATTCCTTCACAGGCCAATAGAGAAACACACATGTATTTTGGAAGCCCCTGAAATGTGATTTTTGCTCTGCTTTAAGAATATTTGTTACCAAAATGATGTAAAATTCTTAGGGTAAAGATATGCAAAAGTGGTCGACATACACTGAGACTGAATATATTATTATAAAGACGTTCACAACTGACAGGTATTGCATGATAGCATTGTATTATAACTCATGTTTGTTAATGTTAAAAGACAACAAAATATAACAACTTGTGTCATCCAAGCCAGAGGAAGAAGAGAAATCTACCCATAGTAATACTTCAAAATAACATTTTTCAAGTAGAAGCACAAATCAGTGGTCCTTGAAACTACTAAGAGTAAAATATTAAATAATTACCAATCTTTAATTAAATAAAGCACAAAATCTGTTATTCTCAATCATTAACCACAGAAATGAGAAGTAAATAAGTAACTAATATCTGTAGAAATGATGCAAGAAATACAAATGGTCTCTTTAGTCTCTCAAGGACTTTATTCAACCACATTGCATTTTATCACAACAAAAGTAGATCAAGGCGTATTAAACTTCAACTGAGAAAAAAACGTCACATGCTTTTTCGGGCCCTTCCCTGCTCTGGGCTCCGGGAAAACCAGTACCCTTTACCCCCCCCCCCCCCCCCCCAGTCCGACGCCCCTGTTGGTCGCCATAAAACATTTAACTGTTAGACTGTTTAACTCTTATTTTCAAAGACTACAAGTACAAGTACAATGTCTAAGTCTAGTCCAAGCTAAATATAGTTGTTTATCATTATTTATGTGTTAGTTATGTTTTTTTTTTCTTTTTTTCTTCACCTTAGCCAAATACCAAGTACAAGGTGCAATATCTTACGCTGCTGATGCAATGTGAAGTTTTAATTTGGCTAAAAACAGAAACTCAGTCAGAAGTTGGTCAAGACAATTTGGGAACTTAAGCCTGTCTGCAATATTCATGGGTTTCATCTTCCTGTAATAAGCAAATAAACATTTTGAGGACTTTTTAGATAAATTTAGATAATATCATGAATGTTGTTCTGAAGAAATATAATATTTGAATCTCAAATATATCCTTTATAGTGGAAAATGCTACAAAAAGAGCTAATAATCAAACACAAAAAACTCTACTTAAACCTCTACTAGTATTTTAGCGAATTTCTGTTGGATTGATATAACATTGTTGACTATCATTACAAACAGAATGCACTATATATACTGAAATTTACATTTTAATATGTATCCAGCTACATTTCACACAGATGCAACAAATAAGCGATGTACCTGTGACCTCTGCCTCTTCTGTTCTCTCTGCATCTCACATTCGGTCACACTCCAAAACCTGATATTTCTTCATCCAAATCGCGTGTTCACAGTTAAGCGCCCCTCAGTCAAAACGTGATAAGTTGACACCATTACTGTCTCATTAACAAACAGCATTATCACAGCAGTCACAAGGCAATGAGTCGGCAAATTTGGGCCTCAGTGACACAGCGCAAATCTTATCACTCGCGTCCCAAATCTACAAAACAGGCACAGCTAAGAACCACTGAACTCTAACAGACAAATGTGTATTCATTTTATTTTGGATGTTAATTTGAATGCAGCATACTCCCTGAAGTTATGTATTAGGAATTTATATTTTTAATCAGCTTGAAAATTAAAGCTTACACTGCAACTTGCTCGGCATTTATTATAAAACGTTGATTGATTGGTCTCCACAACTTCTGAATCAGTATTACTATTTCATTTTGACAGTGAATACCTGTCTGCGTTGAGTGGCTAGTACGCTCACCTCACAGCAAAAAGGTCGGTTGTTCAGTTTCCCAGTAGAGTGGTGCCATTGCATGTTCTCCCTGTGTCTAAACCAGGACTAAATCCTATCAAAGTCTCACTTTAAAGACCTTGAAGGAAAAATATTCAGCTTTTTTTGTATTGTTATTAGCCTTTAAACATGCTCTTGAGTACCCTAAGTTTGCCATCTCATGTTTAAAAAAAAAAAAAGGATATTATTACTTTAATTGAAACCTTCCAGAGACTTATCTATCTAAAATGCATTCAATTCTCCACAGATCTGGGGTGTGCTTTACAAAGCTTGTATATGGACAAATATGTTGCGTACGTCACTTTCAGCGTTAAGTTTGCGATCTGTAAAAAGACAACTTGACGAGGAAATTAGCTGTTTAGCTTTGTGCGTTGAGACTTTCAGAGACGAGGCAGAAAACAACAAAAGCCCAAAGAGACGACACATGAGCATGTTAGACGGAGTTTCTGGAAGTTTGTGTTTAGTCCTTATGTACATTTTAGAAAGAATTCCGTGTTAAGTTTTATAAATGAGACCTCTGACCTGTAACTTGTCTGGTGGCATTACTTTCTTCTTCTTCATGTAGATAAACACGTCTTTATAGTAGAACATCTCAGGCAAAGCAACAAGTGGCCAGCGAATTGTCCACCAGAAAATGTTGCTCTCTGCACCTTTAATCTAAGAATAAAAAATGTCAGATGGACAAAAGCAGGTGTAATAACTGGACTTCTCTTTGTGGACTTTGCACAATCACCTCAAGCAGGTTTTCCCATTAGCTCTAAATCACCGGTCAGTTTGGACATTAGCTGTAGTTGCAAGATTTAACCCTCCATCTAAGATATATGATTCTATTGTACACTCGTCTTTTTTGTAATCCAGGTCAAGCTTTTGAAACAACAACTTTACATAATTAGTTTCATCCTGTTAAAAGGCAGAAATCTCATCTTTCTTCTGTCTCCGGCCCGTAGGTATGGCGTCAAAATCTCAATCTGTCCACATTTGCGGAGGCTCAACTTCTCCGCCGCGGTGCCAAAACTGTGATACACCGTGTTGTGAGGAGACGCCAGATAAATGAGTCACATGGACGCTCGGCCCGTGGCATTTTCCCTGCGCACATACTGTACGACGCCCGGCGCAGATGGCTCCTCCGCTTTCTCCACGCCTTCACAGAGACGCCCCGACCTCAGACTTGGAGGAAAATGCAAATCCTGCTCACCGCATTATGCTCCAAATGTGTGCACTTTCCAAACTCTTGACACGCCATTAAGTATGTTTGATTTGAAAGCTAACTCTCTTCAGGGTTTGAAAGATATTTTTAATTTGAACTACGCTGTTGCATCGCCGATCGTTTCTGTGATTACTAATCACCTTGATTGTAATTGGTAAATAATTTTTAACGTTTTACCTTGGCAGTGGTAGAGCTTGAGTTGATGAAATGGAAGCAAGATTTGATTTCCAACAACTACATGATATCAACTTAATTTGTACAAGAATCTGAAGCTAATTAGAATCCACCTGCACGGCAAAAAGTGAGATCTTGGTAAGCATAATGTCATTGTACGTGGTCCTGTTAAATAAATAAATAAAAATAAAGAAACTTGAATCAAAAAGCATATATATTGGCATAGGGCTGGGTGATATGGTGATAAAAATCGAACCGTGAGCTCGTTCCTGTGACAATCTGCTATTTTTATGACATCGTCGTATCGTGATTCACTGTTTGTGTCTTTAATGCAGCTGTCTGTTCAAACATACTTTTTCTCCTGTTGTTTAGCCTCTGCAGACTCTGAGCAGATGACTTTATTGACCTCTTACACCTCTTAAGTGCAATAATTCAACTCAATGCACCAAAATGCAACTATAAGTGATAAAAATGCGTCTAAAAACTACAAAGATGCGGCTAAAAGTGAAAAAGACGCGACTAAAAGTGACAAAGACGCGACTAAAAGTGACAAAAACACGACTAAACGTGATAAAGAGTCACTTAATCACAACAAACACAACTGAATGTGACAAAAATGTGACGAAAAGCGACAAAATTATGCTTAAAATGGAAATCTGAATAGAAAATCTAATCACAATCGCAAAAATGGTCAGAAAAATCATAATTACATATTTTTTTCCTAATTCGTGCTGCTCTATTAAAAGCAATAGAAAAATACAAAGTGAACACAAATCATGATAAAATCTAAATCATTATCTGGCCCCAAGAAAATCGCAATTTTAATTTTTTGCCATATCGCCCAGCCCTATATTGGCATTTAAAAGGTTTTTGGTATAAAGTATAAAGTATAAGGTATATGTCTAGGCATAAATGACCTTAAAAGTATTATTTTTAATTCAAGTGTCAAATTCAATCACAGTAACAACATGAATAGAATAAAAGGCTTGAATGACTTGAAGGATAGCCTGAACAAATAATGTAAAAGTGAAAGATTCAAAAGTTCCCAATTGTCAAATTAAATCATGACTTCTTATACATTCAGTGCTTTTCAGTCTTTGAGTCTGGTAAGGCAAGCCAATGAAATGGGAGAGCATTTTACCTGTGTGCCTCTCATTATTATTGGGAAGTCACAGATTCAAGATGACATTGAGCCAGAAAATATTTGGACATAATGCATAATAATTACTATTGCGATTCAGATATCTTTATTATTCAGCTGAATCCATAACACACAAAACAAATCTGCCATGTGATCTTGTTCTATTACATTTGAGGCTTCAACTCATAATTTTCAACAAAACATTAGGAAAGAATTTTAGCCAGCCACTGAATCACTGTTCTCCAGAGGTAACAAACATGAGCAACAACAGAGCCATTTATATCTGACCCAAAAACGGAACAAAAGAAACATGCCTCCTACAAACCCTTGACCATTATGTTAATACGAGCATCAGACAAATATCTTGTATCTCCATATAGTTCACACATGGATCACTTAAACTTGAGCTCAATTTAGTGAATTTGCTCTATGGCCTTTTCTTTTCTAACCCTGTTTACCATCTCCTGTAATTCTTATGCCTTCCCAAAAATTTGCAACACTTATCTTCACTCAATGATCTCCTCCTCTAATCTCAGCCTATATTCATCATCTTTCTAAACTGAGACACATACGGCATGTTCTGAGCAGAGGTTTCAAGTTTGCTCTCTTCAGCCCATTTCCGTGAAGCCGTCAGAGATAGTGCGATAGTGCGGGACGAAATGATCTTTTCTTTATCCTTTGGAGATGAGACCGCGGAAATCTTTGATCTGAAGTGGATAGATAATCATGCGTGGCTGAGCCCTTATTTCCATGTGTATTGAGCTCCCCCCCTGGAAGCTCCATCAACACTGGAACTAATCAGGGTTATTACGGCGCGGCCCATCCAGACACACTCCTCCAGATGTGGGATGAGAGCGAGGCTGCACACTGTTGTCCATTGTTTCTGCGGATGGATAGTGTTATGCGCCGTCATATTGGTTTTTAATATCGGGGGAACCGTTTAGAGAGGGATGGATGGGCGCTTACACTGACAAGATTGTCAACATAAAAATGCCATTGGAATTTTATGCATCTATACACAGGGTTATATGGGTTTGTTATTGTCGCATTAGCTGCTGTTTGAAATTAAGTGTGTTTTATGGGAGTAAAGTTGTAGAATGCATGGTGCAAACAACAGGGAGCTTGTGGGTTTAATTCTCAGCAGTAATTTCTACTTTTGTTCTTTCATGTTTAACTATCCATGTGTTTTAGGTTGCATTGTTGTTTAAAACGTCCGTGGAATGAAACTCCATGGGAAATGCCAATTGAAGCCCATAGTTGCTGGAATCATTTTACGCAAATATTCCTACTAAGCAGAAAATGAAAGCTGAGGTACCTGATATTCTAACTGTAAAAGTAGGACGTTTTTTTTTTTTTTTTAATCTGTCAAAAAACTTCCAAGCGATCTCATTTATTGGGGGGTATAATTACTTTTGACAGTATATTACTTCACAGTCTGGGTATGGTTTAGATTATGTTTAGAGTTAGCAACAGTTCATTTGGTTAAGGTTTAGGACATGGAACACTGCCAAACATTTAGGGAGACATCTCAGAAACCCTATGGCGATGAGTATTCTCATGCAACATTTGAGCATATGCAAAGCTTTAGAACATATTTTCAGTTAGTAGAAATAAAGCAGTGTGGACCGAACACGCACAGCCAATCAGCGCTCATACATGTTTGCGCTGATAAAATGTGGTGCAGAGAATAGAGGGCTGATTTTGACACAAAGTCATATTTTGTGGGGAGTAAAAACTAAAAACGCTTATTTACAAGAAAACAAAATTGGGTATTGCAGCTGTAAGGTATGGTTTAATGTTGACTTGTATTGTCCCAGATTTGTGTGATCCTTGTGTTAAAAGCCCTGTGAAGTGCTGCAAATGTCTCTGTCCAAAAGCATCATGACGCACACACGGGCTGCTGTGTTACAGTTAGTTAGATGGTTCTTTCCCAATTCAAATAAAGTAATAAATAAGTAAATAAATTCTTCTTTTTTGCTGGGGCGACCTGTCAGGAGCAGTGGGTGACACAGTGCAGCGCCCAGGGAACCATATCCAGAACTTGTGCTTGAGATGGTTGTTGGTTCCATCTCCACAGCTGAAATTGATTTCTACCATTGTGTCCTTGGGTGAGAAACTTCACCTGCCACAGCGGTGCATGAATGTGACTGAAGATGGGTGAGTACCTTGATGTTTGAGCTCCCCTAGAGGTGTAAAAGCAAGTTTATTTATTTATTTGTTTTCTTTGTAAATGGGATCAGCAGTGTGTCAGTCAGGCGCACCTCAGCGGGAGTCTGTCAGCAGAAACACTGCCCCTGCAGAGGCTACGCAGACCTCACATGAACCCGCTTCAACTGGCCTCACCATGTCACGCAGTTTCTAACCCACAAAATACATCATGCTACAATTTTACAGATTGTGGTTTGTCTTCATAGCTGATTGAGTCTTCTGCATTTGGCCAATCTTTAAGCACCTGTCAGGAGCAGAGGGCGGCCACAGTGTGTTGTAAAGGATACATAGTGATTGGTCTTTAAAAATGCTCTTCAATACCTTGACTTTGGCATCTTAAGTTTAAGAACTTAAAACAATGCATACTTTGAACACACGACTTTCTATCTGTCAGGTGTTCCCTCATCAGGGTTTGGTGTTAGCACTCCACCTACTGGCAGCAGCGGGAATTAAAATGAGGAGAAAAACTAATTCTAGCTTACCCCGACATGCTAGTAAAGCATGCAGTTGTAATGAACGTAACCTGATGATGATGGACTTAAAAAACAGTACAAGAGACCTCCAGATCTCTACTTATGATATCACAAATCTGGGATATTTGAAACTGTGTGTTTTGTGAGGCTCAGAGTGAAAGAAACTAATAAAACAAGCAAAATTTAACACCATGGTTGGTGGCTGATGAGGGAAAAATGTTTAAACATGGTTTAAAGCTCAAAATAATCAATTTTGCATAATATGTGCCAATGGTTCCATAGTCTGGACTGGAGTACCACTTGGATGTTCATTTATTTATCTCAATATTTCTTTCAATATGAGATTGCTCAATACTAAATCATATTTAATATGTTCTGCTTTAGATTTTTGAGACCCACTCATAAAAGAACGCTTACAGGATAAAAGCTGCCGTGATGATTGACAGCACACAGCAATAAACATAGAATTTATCTGACCAAAAAAAACAGTAGAGGCAACAAAATGAAGCATAAACAACACTTTTAATGCTGTCTCACTGTTGTCAAATATACACTCGAGGATCAAAATTTACTATCCCTCTTCCCATCCTAGAAGACTTTACGGTTGGATGTCACAATCCCAATCTGGATATAACTTGATGGATCTCATTGAACAATAATAAAACCCATGATTTTTACACATATTAAAACGTTACGTACTGTTTTATCCAACAGTGCCTTGTCGCTTTGTTCTCCCAGTCTCCACACGACTCGAGAAACAGATGTTCTCCGGTGCTTGGCTGTCACTGTCAAATAAAGCAAGGGATTTCTTCTTAACAGAGGGCCATATATTCTCAACACATCTGCTCGCAATTTGTCTAGGACTAGATAAACGTCACCATAAAGTTGTTGTTTTTTCTGTTATGCTGAGAGAGCTGTCTCACTTCTCCATGACCCCGCCTTGTTCCAGCTCATTTGGTCGGCCATGTTGTTTTTTGCGAGGACACTGCAGCTGCGAGGGGGATTCTGCGGACTCGAGCACTTGTTAATTTGCTGTTATGCGCTCTCATGTGGAGCTAATGGTGGGCGAAGGAAAGGGAATTAAGAAAACAAGCAAGTGCAATTGGCGATCGTTTATCGACTCCCAAAACAATTTATACCCATGCGTTCAAACTATTGTCACAACACTTTAATTATTGTACTGTATGCTGCAATTATAGCATATTATATGTGGTTTGAATATATATTGTTCTGTGGCAGAGGTGGGTAAAAATACTCACTTGTTTACTCAAGTTAGAGCACAGTTAATGGTATTTCTTATGCAGAAGTGGTTAGAAAAAGTATTTCGGGAAAATGCTTGAGGAAGAGCTGTTAAATTAACTGTCTGGACAACTTTAAATAATCCATAAACATTAGAATAACTATAGATCACTTGAAGCAGCAAGAAACACTTTTCATATTGTCAACATAAAGCTTTTGTCATTCATACAGTACACCCAGAGTGAAATTATTAAATTGTTCTTTGGTCATTTAAGTACAACAGTAATTACACAGTAAACAACAACTGTAGTTAAAGGTGCTTCTTTTCATTTTTGTAGTATTTTTTTTCCCAAGAGTGTATTATAAACATACAATTTGGGAAAAAATGTGCTGCTGTTAGGATGGTATTATGAACGATTTTCATTCATTCCAAACCCCTAACTGCAGTCTATGATTTTCTATCGCGTGTCTGTCTTAGTCTGTGACAAAACAAAGGGACAAAACAAAGGGTACCTGTTTGTCAAAATATGACTCTGAATGATGCGTTGTGATGTGTTAGTGTTGCTGTGACAACATACATTAAAAAAATGTACACTTAAAAATAAAGCAAGTGTTAAAGAGCACATATTCTACAGTGACTTTTTTGAGTTTGTAACCATGTTTTAACAATGTTCCGTCATAAAAAAAAAAAAAGTTGATTTCAGCTGCATACACGCTGTTTTGGGGAATGTTCATTTGAAAATCCTCTCTTCTCCGAGCGTCATAATCACTTCCTGCTGAACTCCCTCGATCAGTGTTGTTTGTTCAGATCATATACGTCACTTATCCAAAAATCTTCGGCTGTTTTAGGCCCTTAAATCATCTCCAGACTCATTGTGAGCTTTTCTTCCGTTCACTGCTCGTACCAGCTTGATAATAGTTTGTCACACTTTCTCTTAAAGTGATAACATGTCTAAAATGTGTATAGCATTAGGTGCCATCTAGCGGCATTGGAGACAGCTGAGAAAAACTTTAATCATTTCACAATTAACTTTTTTTTTTAGATCAAATGGCAAATTTAAAGTACTCAAGAGCATGTTTAAAGGATAGTAACACTTTGAAAAAATGCATAATATGTTTCCTTTAATCATTGAACATATTTTTACCCTGATTTTTAAAAGATAATTGTAAAAACAAAACTGTCCTTGTATGGGATAGGATATTCTCAAGTTGACCAACGAGTTTTATATTCTTTATTAAGTTTACTGAGTTATTGCAATAGTAGATGATTATCCACTGTGTAACATAACTTCAACGCTGAACTTGAAAATAAATTCTTCAACTGCAGGTCAGGGCAATGCAACTTAACCATTGTGAAACATCCTCCCTGTCAGTTTACTTGACTGTTTATATTGCATTCAGAGGAACGCATTTGTAATGTTAGCATTGAAGAAACGCCTTCACCTCTGTCATGTACAGAGAGTATTCAGCGCGAGTAGAAAGTAGGCAACTAAACTTGTAGTCTAAGGTCAGAGTGACTTTGTGTGAGCTGTGCCTTTTAGTCCGACCACAGCAGATGTTTCAATGTGAGCTCCACAGCAGGAAACACAGAGCACTTTGACTGATGCGGAGGTCTGGTCGAAAGCATTAATAACAGGACACGTGTCAGACAAAAGAGGGACTCATTTGGTTTAAATAAGTTGTGTTTTAACAGTACTCTATTTAATGACTTGAAACAGAACTTACATGGTCAACACAAGGATTCATAGGGAAAAGGACAGTGTTTAAGGTTATAAAAGCTTGTAAAACTACAACTTATCACTGCTTTTAGTTTTTATTTGTGTTTTATTGTTGTGAGAATAATAATAATTTAACCAATTTATACAGTGCTTTTCATATGTGTATGTGTTTATTTGACATATGTGTAGAGAAAATAAAGATGTACAAAAACACAGACAAGAAAGAAACATTCCAAGAGCAATTGTGATTAGGGCGGCACAATTTGGCACCATTTTTCTGACAAGATTTGATTTGATTGTGTTTGGATTTGCGTTTTATGTTTTAATAACAGGATTCTCTTCGAAGTTCACATTTTAAAGGAAAAAAAAACTGAAATAATAAAAGATTCTTCTGTGTTTCAGAACATGTTTGTATAAATCTATAAAGTTTGGTAGTGTTTATGCAGAATACAACAGGACGTTTTGCTGTTTGTGCAGAAAATTTGGATGCTTCCAAAAGTGCAGCCTTTGCGCTTTGCTAATCCATTAAAATTATGATTTCAATTAACTTTGACTTAATTGTGCAGCCCAAATTGTAATAGTAACTGTCTGGACGATTTACACTTTTAGGTTAACGTAACTGGAAGGACAAAACATTGAATAATGAACAAAATTGAAAAAGAAAAAAAGAAGAGTGAAACCAAAACTTTTACTCAAGTAAGAATATTGTTACTCTGTTAAACATAAGGAATAAAAGTATGGTGTCTAAAAAGTACTCAGAGAAGTACAATTTTAATCAAAAGATACTCACATAAATTTAATGTTGTTTGCAGCAGACCAAATTTTAAAACTTTGAATCCAGTGAGCCTGTATGATAAAAATGCGAAATGTTGAATAGCAACTGTAATTAAATTGAATATGTCCATTTAAACCCTCTTCTGCTATAATTTCTCTCTTTCATGTGAAGTGCTAATGGCGTAAAACCATCACACGTGAAATAAGGTGTTATGTTGTTGAAAGCTTTTTAGGTGGACCTTTGTTTTATTTGAGATATTTTACCGTCAAATCGAGAATGTGGATGAATGACGAATCTAAACACGCTGATAATTATTTTAGTCATTGGTTTTTAATAACCCGCACCATCTGCCCTGCGCCTGTGTCTGGGCGCGAACTACACTTTCAGATCCGGCTTTATCACAGAGCGCTTCACCGCAGCTGGGACTGTTTGTATTGTCTCAGGCTCCACGCTAACTATAAACTATTGTGTTCCAGCCTGACTTATGAGGAAATAAGCGAATGGAGAGATAGCACTGTACAACTTTTGCTATGGAAACAATGGCAAAAAAAATAAAAAATAAATTGTGCATATTGTATTTTGACAATTGAAGTGTATTTAAAGTGCGTATGACAGGTTTTTATGATTTTCTAATTTTGACTTTATTCAGTGGATTAATATCTCTTGTAAATATGAATTATAGTTTTACACCTTTTAGGTCGCAGTTTGTGGAGAAAAGTTGAAAAATATGTTGAAAATTACAGGAAGTAAACAAATCGATGACATCACACTGGCGAGACAAAGGTTATGCATAATTTACACAAAAGGAACTACTTTTTTGACAATTTTTAAACATTGCTTCAACAAAATGAAGGTTCACATGTGTTTTTCTTTGTCAAATAAAAAAATCTGTGACATTAGAGGAGTTTTTGCCCATTGTAAAATGTGGTTGCTATGGTAATTTCCTAGTGTGATGTCGTCATTTACAACCAGGAAGTAAAATTGAAAACCTAAAAAAAATTGCTAAAATTGGGTAAAATTTGTGAAGATTTTGGCAGAATTTGAAATATATTTATCTTAACTGCATTTTAGTCCAATGAGTCGTTCAACCTGTCAGAGGCACTTTAATAAGTAGAAAATGTTTACTTTCACTTAAAATACTTCATATCCAACTTCAAGCTCTGGCAAAGTTATGATGAATGAATCTGTGCTACCTGACATTCCCAGGAAGAACCAGAGTTGCGTTCTTGTCTTTTGGGGGAAGCAGGACAAATAGCTTCCACTTTTCCTCAACGACAAAGTCGAGATATTCAGTTTCATAATGGCACATTTGTCAACATTCACTTTTAATCCTGCATTCTAGACACTCAAAGACAACTTGTAAATGTAGAGCGTTTTTTCAGCCGTGGCACACTTTTTTTTGGTTGAAAAGATACCACGGCACACCATTTACTGAAACATTGACAAACTGAATCTAGTCTGGTTCTTTAAATGTTGCAGTATTGATTGTTTTGCTTTCTTTTTTTGGTACAGAAGATTGCTCTCCACTTCAAGTACACTGGTTGAAAATCGAGGTTGTACAGGGTCTTCCAAGTTGTTGTTATAAACAATGATCTCGAAGGGTGAAAGTGCATTGAGTGCCTTTTCCATGAGCTGTTGAAAAGTGGAAGTGGAGTGAAGTCCAAACAGCATCATTCGGAAGTGGTACAGGTCTCCCAGTGTCCTGAAGGGTCAGATCTCTCCCTGACAGTTCTACCAAGCCCCTTTTAGCAAATCTGTCCCAAAGCTCTCACCTTAACCAAATGACCAGGCCCTAAACCTGAACATGTCCTAACCTTAACCTGATTGTGAAATAAAATATTATTCAACTAAAAAAGGCAAAGTTGCATACATGGATGTCACAATAGCAAACTGTAGTGTTACAATTGTTGTCCCTTTAATTCCCGTCATCTAACACATTATTATTTTGTGACTGGCTTTACGAAATCCAACATTCTGAATGACAAAATAAAGTCAATGTGTCAAAAACAATTGGATGAAAAAGTACTATGCATTTTTATATTGTTATTAGCCTGCTCTTGAGTACCTTAAATTTGCCGTTGCATGTTTTAGAACAAAAAAATAAATAAATACATAACATCTGTTTGCCCTGGCACTTACTGAGTTTCGGCGCCATCTACTGACTGCATTGCACTTCCACAAGCTTAAGCATTCATTAATGATAAATGAGAATGAGCTAGTTATGTTTACAGGCAGAAGTGCTCAGAACGAGTCTGGCCATGATTTAAGGACGTAAAACGGCTGAAGATAAGTGACGTCTAAAATAGAAAAAAAACGTCATAGATGGAGCTCAGCATTGAGTGTTTCAGGCAGTTGGAGGGGAGAGAATTTTCTAACCAGCATTCCTCAAACTAGCGTGAATGAAGCTACATGCAACTCCAGGTATGTTTTTGATGATGGAACATTGTTAGAACATGGTTAAAGGGTAAACATTAATAGTCACTGTGGCAGAATATGTTCCTTTTAATGTTGCTTCTAAAATGGTCACAATAATTCATCATCTTGACATCCCTATGGTGGTATAACTGGGTTGGGGATAAAAGCGCCTCTGGACCTGGCAATAGCCTTTTGAAAGGTCAATAGTGGTGAGGTATTTTGCTTTACTTTGATTGAATCAGATTAGCAATGCAAAGTGTTGGCGATGAGTCAAACATTGAGATTGAGTTGAGATTACAAAAGTCGATGCAAATCCCAATTGTGACATCTTTTTTGGGGACAAGTGCAAATGGATTGCACCACCTCAGCGACGCCTCAGTGATGCCAAGGGACAGCGTTAGTTTAATTTTGTTTTAAGAGGTTCAGGAAGTGCCATCTCTTATGTGTAAAAATGAGAGAAAGAATGAATGAAGCAGAGAGGATTGTTAAAGAGTACTAATAACAAGAACTTCTCAAAGTTTGCTTGCAAAAATGTCTCATAGTTACATCTGCAAAACCTTTTTGAAAGTCTAAATCTGAATTGTTTTTGTAGAGGGTCCGCCACCTGCTTAGATATGGATATGTTCTTGCTTTAGTAAGTAGAAGTACTGTACTTAACTAACATTTTTAGGTATCTGTAGTACTGTTAAGTAGTTTTTGCACATGTTTAACTGGACTGAAAAGTAAAAAGTCAATTTGAAGGGTTATTTTTAGCCAGTTCATGATGACATTCAGGCCTAAAGGTTTTGAATTCAAGCCCAAACTTTGAGCAAACATAGAATTCACTACAAAAATTAAAACTTTGCTTCACATTAACCTTTATGGACCAAAGATGATCAAACAAGGCTTTATCAAAATCACTTCAATTAACATGTAAAACTGTTCTCAAAATCTATGTGAAATACTTTTACTACATTTTCAAAAGGTACTTCAAAACATTTACTTAAATAGATTTTTTAACGGATTCTTTCGATAATTTATTTATTTATTGCACACATATTTGTACTTTTAATTTACTTCCACAACTGCCATGATGGAAGTTTAACAAGTTTAATGCCATAACATTCCCGTGGGTAACGCTTTAAGGTTCCTCAGTTAACTATTTATAAGATGTTAATAAGCACTAATAGTTTGTTTATGCACTTATAACGCCTTATACATGTTTATAATCCATAAGACAAAACATGTTTGAGTGAATAAACCACATGTACAGATCATCAATGAGCTGCATATTACATTATTGTCAATTATCACGCTAATAAATGCTTGTAAATGCCTTATAAACACATAACAAGTGCTCATTAATGCATTATAAATAGTTTACTAAGGAACCTTAATCTAAAGCGTTACCCATTCCATGCAAGCAATAAAATCTATACATGGAGCCAAACAAGTGGAAAAACAACAACAAACCTGACTGACAAACTGCATCCTTACACTTCCAGCTCAGTGTTTGTCATCTTGGCCTACATCATCAGACACTCCGCACAATGGAATCACAGCCAGACTCGACTTTGGGCTCCGTATTGATGCTAAATAAACTTCTCCTGAACCTCCAGCCTCATGCCTCCTCTGACAACTCTCGGGCTACTTCAATCCATCCTCCAACAATATCTCCCGCCATCATTTATCCATTCGCCCGAGAGACCTGTCTCCAAAAATATTCCAACTTTGATCAAGTTTATCTTCAAGGCAGTGGCTCCAAGTGTCATTACATTTTGGCACAGGGACGACACAGCCCATTGCGTCCAAGTAGCCATTAAGTGAGTAGGCATGTATGGAGTGTGAACGAGGTGGAGTGTGTAGGCTGGAGGGAGCAGAGTGATGGAGCGTTCCTATCAGAGAGTGCAATCAGCCATGTGTGCACTGCGGCGGGGCTATTGTGGAGCCAGCCTCTCGCGTCCGCACACTTCCACTGGGCACGGCTCATTCACAGGCGGGCGCGGGGGGAAATGCTCGAGGTGGCGGACTGTTTTAGCATCAGAGTCCAGACGGGGAGTAGAGCAGCGGTGGCTTGAGGTCACGGGGTCAGCGGGTCGAGATGGAACAGTAGGTCAAATGTGTGTGTTTGTGTTAAATGTGCTTACAGTGAAGGGGGGATGGAGTGTGGCGAAGTGCACTGTGATCGAAAGGCAAGTGTATACAAATCATGTCACATTTGCATTCTGTGTTCGTCATCAACTAAAGCAATATGCATAATTCCACTCTGTACTAGGTGTAGTCAAATTAAAAAGGCCATATAATACTGAGGAAAGGATTAAACATCAACGCCTGCATTTTGGGTATATTAAAGGAAAAACATTTTGCATTTGTCATATTGTTATTGGCCTTTAATTATGATCTTGAGTACCTTAAATTAGCCATCTAATGTTTTGAAACAAAATAAAGCTAATTATTCTGCTGTCTTCCCTGACATTTACTGCGTGTATGCCGCCAGTAGATGGTACCTAGCACTGTACACAATTTAGTTATGTTATCACTTTAAGAGACGCTACAATCAGGTTAGCAGTGGCAGTGATTTAGTGTTTAGACGGCAGAAATGCTCAGAATGATTTAAGCACTTAAAACAGCAGGAGATTCTTGGATAACTGACGTATGAAATCTGAAAAAATCTCAGTGATCGAGGGAGTTCAGCAGGAAGTGTTTTTGACGATGGAAGAATAGAGGATTTTCACACCAACATTCCTCAAAATGGCGTGAATGCAGCTAAATACAACTCCAGGTGTGTTTTTGATGACGGAACATTGTAAGAACACGGCTAAAAGCTCAAAAAAGTCACTGTAGCAGAATATGTGTCCTTTAAGTTAACATTTTTGGCAGCATTTATTCAATGCTAATAACAAGCAGGGATCTATTCGCTTCAAATAAGGAAGTGTCCAGTGAGTAGGCGTGTTCTTCATTTTCTCTCTTTTTTTACCTTGTTTTATTATCAGTACACAGTGTATCATCTGTCTCCTCAGAAACTTGAATCTGACACTCTACCACATCAGGCACAGTTTACAGGGAGGAGGCATGACTTCTACACGTGGTATGAGTGGATCCCTCATTATTATACGGTGGAGGCACAAACACACAATTATGACACTACCCCCTCATGGTGATGTAGCATAGGACACAAAAATATGCCCTCTCTTGTTGATTGTTGTTTTTTCCTTACAATTATACAATTTGCAAACTCAGTGTGTCAATAATAATAATCATAATCATAACTAATCAATCAATAAATAGCGCACAATATTTGAATGTAACACCAAAACACCAAACACTAAATAAAACTATTAAGTTGTTTTTTTCCACTCTGATTCTAATTCTGATTCCTTTTTTTTTAAGTGGATGTGTTATTTTTTTAGACAAACTTTCCATCTACTCTTGTATACTTTCAAATGCAATATCCCGACTCTAGATGTGTTTTATTTTTTTCAGGTTTATTGTGCCTCATGTCTCTCCAGACTACCGTAAATGTGCACATGCTCTAACAACAGAACATACCTGATCTTGTACTTTTATATCTCTTTTTACCTTTGCCCATTATTTATTTTGATTGAAACTGCACACAACACTGGACCAGCAACATGACCGAAAATAAAATCCCTTTCAAATTACAAGAATACATCTCAACATATAGACGTAAAGTACAAAAGCATGAAGTGAACAGATCTCCAGCTTACATAGATCCTTGTCTTGCACTTTCTGTCTTTTTAATCCCTCTATTCTGAGATGCTGAGTAGTGAAAGCTGTGGCCCCGTAGAGAAATATACATTCAGCGCCGGGGGACAGGATTGGTTGAATAAGTGCACGAGAGAGTTATAGCATATGGCGCACTGAAGTAAAATGCTCGTGGGCGAAAAGTGACTTGTTTATGCACATTTGTGTGTGTGGCCACTGGGTCCGTATGCAATGTGGAGTATCATAAATCTATTACTGTAGAGAGTTCAGAGGTAGTTATGGAGGGGAAGGGGTGCCTAATTTAATTTCAAACGAATAATCATCCGTTTGATGTTGGCCCCCTAGACCAGTGGGTCCCGCCCTCTTTTTTGTCTTCATTGTCTGACTTTCTGATACGCTCTAAATTACGCATCTGTTTCTTGTTTTACTGATATTGATGTCCAAAATGATCCTCCAGAAACATTATCAAGGCACACTCCCAGCATTTCATTCTCTAACGCTGCACGATATTGGAAAAGATTGCAACATACGAAATGGCTGTTAATCACTGCAATATCAATCAAGGCAAATTTAGGACCAAGTTAAGAAAATAAATAAACAAAATCTGCCCTTTTGACTGATATATTTATTTTGTTGCAAAATTAATTATTGTGTATTGCTTTGTCGATACTTTTGCCATATATTGTGCAGTCATAATTAAAATACTATTCAGTTACACATTTCTTTTAAATCCTGACTCATTCCAAGAACACCGTAGAACAGCGGTTCCCAAACTTTTTCTGGCCACCAAAATAGCCAGACCGACTCGGGAACCCCAATGCAAATAATAATAATACAATAACTATAGTAATAATGTAAAGTGCCAAATCAGGTTTATTGTTGTCAATTTGAACAGACCATGGTTCACAAAAAGATACTGTTTTTAATTTTAAAAATTGTAGCAAATAAATAGTCATATTCATCAAAATTTAATTTGGAAATCATTTCGCAGCCCCCAGCTCATCACCCGCAAACCCCGATCTCCACTTCGGGAACCAGTGCTCTGGAAAGTGCTTACATATCCCCAAGCGTCTCCGTACCCCATAGGAAACATTTCTCTTGAATTCTACCTTCAAGAATTGCTCTGAAGCTTGATGATCATGAGCTTGGTGGTCAAGTCCAGCTTTCTTTAGTTCAGGTAACTGTAAATTCAAACTTTGTTCCACAGCATCAGCTTGAGATTTAATTCATACTTTTATTGTAAATCGCTTAGATTATTGCAATGCTCTTTATGTCGGGCTTAAACAGCACTGGCCCAACAACAGTTCAAAACACTGCTGCTCGACTGGAAACAAAAAACAAAAGCACATCGTCCCAGTCGTTAAATCTTTTTTCGCTGGCTCTCGGCTTCTTTTCGGATTCATTTTAAAATGATTTCATTTGTTTTTGAATCAAAATGCCTTGCCCCTCAACATGTGTCTGTTTCAAGCCCACACTCCTGCGTGTTCTCTCAGGTCGTCCCATCAATCACTACTTCTTGTCCCTAAAATAAATAAATCTGCTGCTGGACCAAAACATCTTAAACAGAATTGAAACATGAATTATCTCTTTTGAAGTATTAAAAAAAAGAACACATACATATTCTCTTTGACAGTTAACACAGTTTGAGATGCTGACTTTTGTTTTTGTAAATGTGATAATTGTCCCGGTTTTTCACTGGCTTTGGTTGACCTTGTTGTTTTGCTCAAAGAAAGTTAGATTTAATTGTTTTTAGTTTTGTTTTGCAATAACATGTGTGGGATGGTTTTCTATTTAATTAGCAAAAATAATAATTTTTGATGACCTGATCCTGAATTGTGGGGACTTGCTTTCTGTGGTTCCTGCATCCAAATTATTACCTGATTTATATATCAGTGGCTTTGTATCTCATTAAATTTTAGACATTGGTAAGACAAGGCTGAAAAAGTCATGTTGTTTTGTGTTCCACTGTGAAACCGTGTAGTCACTGATGGTGTATTTATAAGCACCATATGGGGAGCTTTGGGGAGCTCTGCCTCTTGGCGTTTTGACTGGTGGAAATGTGTCAAAGTCTAATCTAATGGTGTCATTTGTTCTGCAGTGATAGAGATGTCATGTTTAGACATCTACAGAGAGTGAAACTGCTGCTTCTAAGTGTGATAATAATAGTAAAATATATATTAATAAACTGTGAGAAGATAAAGGGCATGTATGGAGAAGATTCAAATGAAAAATATTAACTTTGAGCAACTATAAATATGTGGTATGGCAAGAACAAAGTGCAAAAATAGCATACAAATAGATAAAGTTGTTGACTTGAGTTATTTAAACAGAGAAGAAACAGTTTCTGGTCTGAATGGACTGTGGCTTCCTGCCCGAGGGGAGTGGCTCAAATAGTTTGTATCCAGGGTCAACCAGTCGGTCCACCTCCCTCTGAGCAGATGAGGGGGTATAGTTCACAACCCTGATCAGAGTTACAGTGTTGTGGCTGGAGGGGGAGCGGTTGGTGTACAGGGTGAAGAGCAGAGGAGAAAGTACACAGCCTTGTGGAGTCCTGTGCTGATGGTCCAGCTGCACACACTGTCTCCAGTCAAGGAGATACGAAGGTCGGCGGTTTGAATCCTGCTCCTGACATAAAAAAAACATCCTTGGTTGAGCCGTCAGATCCACTGACCCACAGGTTGGCGGTGCAATTGCTCCCGCAGGTGAATACTGCCGTTGTGTCCTTGGGCAAGACACTTAACCCGCCTCGCCCCCAGTGTCTGCGTACTCTGGTGTGTGAATGTGTGAGTGAATGGGTGAATGGTTCCTTGATGTAAAGCGCTTTGAGTGCCTCGAAGGTGGAAAAGCGCTATAATTTATATAGCGTGACCATTTGACCATATGTGACCATTTACCAGTCTGCCAGGGAGACAGTGATCCACCTGGAGGTGGAGTCAGGCACGGTGAGCTGACAGAGCTTGTTAGAGTCTCATAGAGATGGTATTGCTTTGCCTGGAATGTCCCAGAGTATGGCATTAAATATTTCAACCATTTAGTTGATTACAGACGTTTACAGACGATTTGTCTCTCTTAAGTCAGCAGATTTGAGGAAGTTTGGTTATGTCCACTTTTGGTCAGCATTCCATGTAAAGTTTCACAAATGAGCCCCCTGACCTGGACCTTGGCATTAGAACTATACTGTGGAACATTCCAGGCTAAGCAATAACATTTCCATGGTGACAAACCGGGGAAGGACCATCCACCAGAAAGGTTACACAGTACACCTTTAAATCTATCCATGTGTGATATAGGATCCATTTGCACTCTCATGTCCACAGGTGCCTGCTGTAAAGTTGCCTTTATTGATTTGTAGAATGGATTTCTCGCCACACAGAGCCCTGGACTAGAATAAGCTTTGTTTGGCAGCACGGATGCTTGTAAATCTGCAGCTGACATTTTGATAGTGACTGACACAGAGGCGACAGAGTAAATATCATTACAATGTGACAGGATTCAGATGTGTCAATCACACAGTCTATTATGCACTAATACTACACTTCAGGGGGTTTAACAGTGTAGACCGAAACATGCAGGAGAGCAGAGTTCAGACAGGACATGCAGCTGAATTATTTTTGTTAAATTTATCCGTGTATTTACGTTAAAATGTCAATGTCTGCCCATAAAAACTGTCACCTTTGATCATTTTAGTTGTGGCTTGGTACGCAAATAAATGTCAGTCATGTTTTCAAAATTCTTTACCTCTTTTACACTGACTTTTACTCAGGGAATAACAGATCAAAACTACAAATGTGTGTGTGGGTGAGTGAATCCTTGATGTAGCGTAGTCAGTTTTTATGGAAGATGATGTTTTTGTTTCTTTACTGTTTAGTGGTTCCCAATCTTTTCTGGCTCTTCACCCTGAGTTGCCCCTCCTCCTCAATTGTAGACTGTATTATTCCGACAATGATTAAGAGCTGGGATACCCTTTTTTCACATTGCTGAACCAGGAGTAGGTTTTTGAATCTATCCACCTCACCCCTTGCTCTCACAAACCCTTTGGTTCATTGTTGAAATTCACATGCATTCATTTTCAGTCTTGTGCACAGCTTCAAATCAGCCTTTTTCAGATGGCGAAGTAAACTGGGGAGGACCACCCAAGAGCAGCCAATTAGAGCGTTGCTTTTAGTTCTTACTTGGAGAAAAAATATGTTAAATGCAGACAGCACACACAGGTCTCATTTTGTCACAAAGTTCTGCTTTTATGAGATACTCTTTGGTGGACTAATTTACACCCAAAAAAGTCAGATACCAGCTTTATCTAAAATTCCTTCATTATTAAAAGAATAAGTTTGCCATTTTGCCATTTAAATTAAACTTAATTTTAAATATTATTCTTCACCAGCACTGGATACAATTTCTATTGCATATACAGTACTATTATTTGTAGTGTAAACCCAAACCCGTGTTGTTATTGCAAACTAAAACATTTAAATAATGAATTAATTATGTAATATTCTAAAGTGAAATAACAACAACTCCTTTTTATGTTCTCGTAGCCCAAACTTGTTGCATATACTTTTGTTCTTTGAGGAAGCAGGTGTGGTTTTTGCCTAAACAAAGTCCACAATCAGCCTTTATAAAGTAACATCCTCCTTAACACGTCTCATAAAAGGCTCACAAAAGAGGTCTGGGGTGTGAGGCTGTCGCTCAGGACGTCCAGCGTAAACAGAGTGGTAAATATTTCAGCCGTCAGAGCTGAGAGAGGGCAGCTGGGCCCGTTTGCATGGTAATGAGAGAGAGAGAGGGAGAGAGAAGGGAAGAGAAGAAAAGGAGGGAGAAGGAAGAGAGAAGGAGGCGGGGCAAGGAGAGAGAAAGGAAGAGAGAAAGCAAGACGAAGAGAGAGGGAGACACAGACAGATGGAGAATGTCAGAAGGGAATATTATGTGAAGTAAAGAAGAGAGCGAAAGGAGGGAACTAGGGAGAGAGAGGGGGACGAGGATAGAAAGAGAAGAGAGAGAAAAACAGGGGTGGTAGAGAAAGAAAGAGAAAGAGAGGAGAAAGACACTGAGGATAGAAAAAGAGGAGATATAAAGAGGAAGGAGAAAGGAAAGAAAATAAAGGAGAGAGAAAAAAGGAGAGATGGGGAAGAAGATGAAGAGAAACAGAGAGAGTGAGAGGAGAGACAGAGAAATAAATAGAGAGACGATAAGTAGCGAAAAAAACAGAACGACAGAGAGTGATGAGGAGGAGAGAAACTAAGACAGATGTGAAAGAGAGAAAAGAGGAAAGGAAAGGAGAGATAAGGGAAGAAAAAAGACAAAGAGAGAGAAGATGGAGATGGAATGGGTGAATAAATAGAGAGAAGAGAGAAAAATTGTGTGGGAAAAATATAGAAAGTGATGAGAGAGAGAAAGAGACAGAGAGAAAAGTGAAAAGAGTTAGAGAGAGGAAAGGGGGCGAGAGAAAAACATGGAGAGGAGAAAGTTAGAGAAAGGAGGGAAGAGAGCAAGAGAGGAATGGATAGGGAGAGAGAATGTGATGATAGAGAGAAGAGAGATACAAATAGAAATGGGAAAGGATGTAAAATGAAACAAAGGACTGAAGGAGATGGAGAGACGGGAAAAGATATAGAGAAATAGAGAGAAATAGAAAGGCAGAAGAAGAGAAGAAAGAATAGAGCAGAAAGAGAGAAAAGAAGGAGGGAAAGGAGAGAGACAGGGAGGGAAAAGAAAGAGAGTAAGATAGGAGAGATGAGAGAAGAATTAGAGAGAAAGAGGCGAAGAATAAAGAGTGATGGAGAAAGAGGCGGAAAGAGAAGTGAGGAGAGTGAACGAGAGGAAAGGGGAAGAGAGAAAGACATGGAGAGAATAAAGAGGGAAAGAAGACAGAGAGGGAGAGAAGAGAGGGATGAATTGAGAAGAGACGGAGGGGATGGAGAGAAAAATAAAGGACAAAAAGAGAGGGAGAAATTGTAGAGAGATAAAGAGGGAGACAGGAGAGAGAAAGACATGGAGAGGATAAAGAGAGAAAGAGGGAAAGGAGAGAGAGAGGGAGAGAAGAGAGGGATGAATTGAGAAGAGACGGAGGGGATGGAGAGAAAAATAAAGGACAGAAAGAGAGGGAAAAATGTAGAGAGATAAAGAGGGAGACAGGAGAGAGAAAGACATGGAGAGGATAAAGAGAGAAAGAGGGAAAGGAGAGAGAGAGGGAGAGAAGAGAGGGATGAATTGAGAAGAGACGGAGGGGATGGAGAGAAACAGAAAGGACAGAAAGAGAGGGAGAAAGTGTAGAGAGATAAAGAGGGAGACAGGAGAGAGAAAGACATGGAGAGGATAAAGAGAGAAAGAGGGAAAGGAGAGAGAGAGGGAGAGAAGAGAGGGATGAATTGAGAAGAGATAAAGAGGTAGACAGGAGAGCGAATGACAGGAGAGCAGAAAGGGAGAATGGAGGAAGGGAAAGGAGAGAGAGATACACATAGAGAAGAAAGACAAGAAATGAGAGAGAGCGAGGAAGAGATGGGAATGAGTGGAGACCTATAAGGAGAGAGAAGGAGATGGAGAGAGATAAGAGTGGAATAAATAGGGAAGAAAGACAAGAAACAGAGACATAGGACATGCTAGAGGTGGAGAGGAGAAGAGAGAGAAGACAGAGAGATAGAGATGTAGATAGAGGGATGAGGAGAGGAGGAGAGTGAGTGTGAATGGAGGCCTTGAGCCCTGGGAACCGTGGCCCCGGCGGCTCACACTCTCCCACTCTCACACTCGTCCTGTGAGTGACAGCTTCAGCACAGTGCAGGTCTGTTCGCCCCTCTGGCTCTGATCTGTATTCCCCGAGTCAGTAAACGCCCCGCCAGGACACAAACACACTCTACAAATGCACTTTTAATTCACTTTACCTTTGACTTTGTCCACTGTAACGGCTTTTTAAACTGGGCTCAAACAAGTGTGAACATAGGGTTGTCAAAAGTGTCAAAAATCAGGTACTTATCGATACTAAAACTAGGATAGAAACTAAACATTCATTTGAGCAGGTATCAATAAAAAACAATGCTTTTGCAGGAAAACTAATATAAGAGCACAAAGTTTTTTACTATTTAGTGTTGAAAATGTCAATCTATTGTCTAAAACCTTACTAATTATCATTGTGGTATCGAAATTGGTATCAAGAATTGAGTATATTCCTCAGAATCAGCTTTGAAATATTAGTGACAACTAATATGACAACATGACAACACCAGAACATGCCCTAAATACGCTTTGAAATCCTGTTTAATTCCCATCAGCATTATTCTTTCCACCGTGTTTTGTTCGGCTGAGAGCAAAGCTGTGAAATCTGTATCATAAAGTTACATAACCTGATCACATTTGTCGCTGAATCACTGGATGTAAAAATCCTCCACACTCAGCTCCGCAGAAATGCTTTACCATACATATAAATTAAAGTGTCAAAATGGCATTGAGATCTGAGTTCAAAGCGGTGGGCCTCCGTCAAGGTGAACACTGAGTCACTGTGGAATGGCTGTTATAAAGACAAGGCTTTTTCAGGCATTTGAAAATTACTTTTAGCCTTGTTTGCCTTGGTTTCTCATTTTGTAAGACTTAATCCTGGTTTGAGCCAAGTTTTATCCTGCTCTAGATGTATTTTGGTCCTGTTCTAGTCCTGGTTTAGTCCTGATCTTGTCCAGGTTTTGTGCCTGATTTAGTCTCAGTTTAATCCCGATGTTGTGTATTTGCAAGTGTATAACGTCTTGTCATCTAAAAAGCTCACTGTAGCTGAGGATGATCGTCTCCACCTGCTGGCACACTGAAGAATTAGTTTAAATGAAGCTGAAACAATAGCTGCTTGCATTTGGTTTATGTCCTCTTTTGTCAAAAAATGCTCATAAATCTCAAGGAACTGCCTTATTTAGTAGGAAACCACCTTAAGTCATACAGACATTGAGAAAGTGTCATGTAAAAATACATTTCAATGGAACATCTAGCAAAAACTACCCCAAAGAAGAAAGAGTGTGCTTTTGTCTTCTATCTACGACATATGGGGATGATTATTTTATATTTTGAACATCTTAAATCGCAATATTGATGTAAAATGACTTAATTAAAAAACAAGGTCACTTACACCATGTTGAAAACTCCCTGTGCGGAGCAAAGGCTGCAATTTTTGAAAAACCAAAATGTCATCCACAAACAAAACAAAACATCCCGTTTTATTCTGCATACAAACTATCAACCCTGTAGTTGTATTTGTTAAAACATGTTCTAAAACTCACTGTGCATAACATTCGACGTGACCAAATGGCTGCTCCTCCTACCGGCGAAGTCATTTCTGGTCCAGTTTGTAGTCCAGCTGTTGCGTCGTGTTTGGCTACAGAATCTTAACTATGTCGGACTTTTCAAGATGCCTCCAGGACCTGTTGAAAATGAGTATAAATGATGTCCATAGACTTGTGGATTCCCCCTCTACATCCACAAGTACGAGGGTAAGTAGGCTATGTTAATGAGCAGTGCTAGCGTCGCAGATGCGGTAACATGCAACACTTTTAAGCAACCTAACCTTCATCAATAACCCGATTTCACTAATACAACTACCGCTTCCTTTTTTTCTTGTAACTTCTCGAGACTTCTATTTCAGTGTTTTTGTCAAAATGTAAACTTTGAACAGAATTGTATTATTAAAACATAACTCCCAATAGTGACACTGCCGAGTCAAATACCTGTGTCGTCATTTAAGAAGATAAAACTGCAGAACAAATGAAGTAAAGAGCAGTGGGTGCGAAGCATGGAGCGGTGAAGACCTGGACTGACAGAGCGTTGGAGTCTTATCCACGGGAGAATAAAGATCACTCAAATATGCATGAATGAAAGTGGTTTAATGACAAGGGGGAACAATTATATTACGGTTAAAAAGCTCAGAAAAGTTGCGTCTGCATAATAGGTCTCCTTTAAAGTTCTTGGATGTGCTTGTGAAACCCTCTGGAGTATTTTCACCCTGACCTGATTTTGATTGACTAAGAAATTCAGTCAAAAACAAAATATCTACTCCAGGTTTTTTCACAAACAATCTGCACCATCTGGAGAGGCACATTTCCATCTGTTAAAAACAAAAACACGTTTCTATGATTTTCTTGACGTGACGAGATGATGAACAACAGCACGACCACAGTCTGGTGCTGTTTACGTTGCAGAGGCAGTGTTTTTGCTTATATCAGGTTCATAATCCACCAGCAGTTTCCCATTCAAACACTTCTCAATGTCAAGTGGACGTGAGAAAATGTACTCACAAGTCATTGGATGCACACGGGTTATTCAGTTTCAATGATATACTGTAGAAATAGGAGCAAATTATCAAGAAAAACAGATGGATTGGTCGTAGTGTTGTTTACACTCCGCAAATGTGGGTTGATTTATTACAGAGATAAGAGATAAGATGAGAGGTTTGAGAACTGTTATTTGTCCAACACACAATTTAAGAACAACAGGTGAATGCAATCATCCAATAAAAAACAAAACAAATAATAAGTCAAAAGGTTATGATAGTATTTATAGATTTTCACTTTGCAGAAAAGAACAGCATGGGTCAAGAAACCTTTTTTTTTTCCTTTTCTCTTTACTAATTCTTTTTAGAAACTGGGATTTTTGTTATTGCAAAAGCCAAAATTGTACTTAGAAATCACATTAATCAACCACCTTTACCAGATTTAACATGATTATTTTCTCAAACCCCCATCACACAGCTCAACACTTTTGATGTTGGCACGCTGCTATCATCTCAGAACTGCTTCCCTCCTCTGTGCATCAGCAGGTGGAGGTCTGGCGCCCTCTGCTGGCTTGTTTTCTGTGCATGTATATTAATTAAAGTAATACAATACATATTTCAGTCTTCTTTTAAATGTTGATGCTCCTGGGCAAGTTTAGATGCACTTTTAATCCAGCTATTAAAATGTGAGTTTCAAATCTAATCGCAATCGCACAGTTTGTTAGAAAATATTGCAAAATAGATGTTTATGCCAAAATAGTTCATCCCCGCTTTAATGTACCACAGAACTAATTAAGTAAACTATCTCACCAGGTGAAGTTACTGGTAAGATACCGAAATCAAAATGGAGGACACGTGGAGGCCAGCAGGAGGCGTGTAACAACTAGAAAAGTTACATAGTGCATTTTCAAAAGAATAAGACTATAAGACTTCTAACAAACAAAAGGTGATACGTTTTCAAGATTCTTCAAACCACTGACCATCTATAATTCCAGTGCCTTTGAAAAGAACACTGAAAAACTGCAATTCATGTTTGCCATTGGTGATTTTGCCCTCATTTGCTTTTTCAGATACAGAGTGATTTTTGATTTGGTCCAATACTGAGTAATACTGTGGCAGTAAAGCAGTATCAATCCAATACCGATTCCAATGACTTTTGTATTCAAATGCGTTGAAAATGTAAATAACTTTCCCTTAGCTATCACTATTTTCTGTCCAACCCTGCTTGGACAAATACAAAAAGTAAATAAATGTGCAGAAAAACTAAAATATAAACAATGTATATTTAAAAGACAGGATTAAAACAATGCATTTTTTGGAAGAATTTTAAGGATTGATATTTTAGCACGGGTATTAATACATTTAGGAACTTCTGTCAGTATCTATATATATATTCTGTATGGATCCGCCCATCACTTGTCTCAAAGATATGAAGTCTGCTAATTTTGTTCTTTGAATTGTTCTTTGCATATTGTAGCTTTAAAACACAACACCCCGTTCATGGATATTTCAATCTTACACTTTGATGACTAGACAAGAACTCCCATTTAACTTTGAGATGGAATAAGAAACCCTGACTGACACCTCACAAAATGTGCTTCTCAGCCATATACGGTGCCAAAACAAACTCCCACTTCTCTACATTTACATATGCTGTTAATTCCCCTCCTCGTGATAAGACATCCTGTGATTACAGAAACAGAAAAGCCTCCTATGATCGAGTGGATGTGAAGAGGAGACTTTCTAGTGATTCAGCGGTCGGTGCGTGATTTCAGCTGGGGCCCGGAGGCTGGGAAAGTTGATGAAAAGTGGTGTTGTTGTAAACAGAAGATATGAAGTTGAGTCATACAAATGTGTGGTTTGGTCGTTATATTTTCCCCTTGATTTAATAAACTGTCTCTGCTCTTGGTTTACAAGTCTGTGAGAAGTGCTGTCACGACTCGTATACTGTACGTGGGTGAGTGAGAAGGCCACTGGAGATACAAGACATAAGATGAAAGAATTCCACTTTGAGCTACTGTTTTATATTTGTAATGTTGTCAAAGGTATCAACACCAAGATAGTAACAATACTAAAACTAATCAAAACTAGATACAAATTTGTACTGACAGAGAAAAAATATCTCCAAAATATTTCAGAATTGGAGTGTTCCATTTGTCTTGGAGGAGCCCAGTTTTGTCTAACCTCGCTTTGCCATGTGAATTCTCGCGATATTTGTGACTTCACAAACTCTTGAGAATCCATCTGGATGGTGTCCCGCTGTGAAATAGACAAACCTAAACAAACTTAGACCTATTTCAACACATTTACGGACTATTTTGCTTTTGAAAACGTGCACATAGAAGTGCTTTGTGCATTTGAGGACGCAGATTAAATCGGTGCTTTTCTCTTTACTGGATTTCTTGATTTCTCGGCTTGTTCCACTTTTGCGACGCTGCGACCATCAGTTCAAATGTTTGTCATAACATTACGCATTTTCTCGAACAACATCAACAGGGGCCTGTCCATATTGATAATGTGTAGATCTACACATATCAATCTGGCTTGAGCCAGGTTAAAAGTTTTGTCCACTGCAAAAAAATGAATTCCAAATGTCTTGATTTCAGGTTTTTGATGGAACTATATTATTTTACTTGTTTCAAATCATTTATTTTACTTGTTTCAAATCATTTTCCGACTTGTTTCAATACGTCTGCCAGTGGATTAAGATCATTTTACTTCCCCCATTGGCAATTTAATGTCATTGGCATGATCAGTCACACATACCTCGAAAGCAGTGAAATATTCTGCAGCACATCAGCAATTATATCTCATCATGTCAAAACTACACAAATTCAGATAAAGATTCAGAATTCAAGTCGTTTTATGATAGACTAGATGCACATTTTTGCTTTGTCCCAATAGAGACGTGGCTTAGTCCTGTCCTTGTCCTGATTTAGTCCTAGTCTAGTCCAAGTTTAATTTTGTGTTTAGTCCCAGCTTGGCTCCAATTCTGATGCGTGTACGCAAGTGTGAATACAGCTTTAGAGCAGCCTTGATCTATATCTACTAAAGAACCAGCTATAGTTTAGTTTTTGAAGAATTCATTGTAATATCTAAAAAAGAGCTTTATCATCACTGTAGTATCAAAATCGATATCACGCCTTGTCCTCTTTGTCGAGCTTTATTTTAGTTTTGTGACAACATTAGTTATTAGAAAATACCAGTGATTTGTGAAGCTAAAGCTGCATCGACACTTGGTCCTATTTTGGGCCCTTAAGTTTTGACATAGACTCTGTTTGATCCTACTAGTCTTGGTTTAGTCCCACTTTAGTGCCAGTTTTGGATGTGGTGCGTGTTCTAAGCTGTCCATCGTTTTAAAATTGAGTTCTAGAGAGGTTGCCAAATTCAATAAAATCTGCTGTTTAAATGTGACAATGCAGAAATGTGATGTTTTGGCCAATGCTCAATATCAAATATCCCCTGCCAGCGCAAATAAACTCAACTGAAATCACTATAGCTCCAAAAAGTAGTGGCATTATTGAATCATCATGGCAAGTTTGTCGACCCAACCCCAACAAATATTGAGTCTATATATCAACATTTCTGGATTTTCTATGTTGATATTTATCAACATTTATCAACATAGAAACAGGGACAAACAGAGACTACAGCGCATTGTGCGCTCTGCTGAGAAGGTGATCGGCTGCAGCCTTCCATCTGTCCAGGACCTGTACGTCTCCAGGACTCGGGGACGAGCAGGTCGGATCACAGCTGACCCTTCTCACCCTGGACACGGACTATTTGAGCCACTCCCCTCGGGCAGGAGGCTACGGTCCATCCGGACCAGAACCTCCCGCCACAAGAACAGTTTCTATCCCTCTGCCGTTGGACTCATGAACACTTTATAACACCTGCCACTTTAACAACATATTATATAAGAACAATCTATTTGCACTGCTACATTTGCACATTGCACTATCTGCCAACTGTACATTCTGTATATAGTCTCAGTCAGTCTATCTTAGTCTATTTTATTCTAATTTTATTTTATGCATGCCTTTTTATATATATTTTATTTTATCCATTGCTTTATGTTGCACCTACGCCGAAGCAAATTCCTATGTTTGTGAATTTCACTTACAATGGCAATAAACTGCTTTCTGATTCTGATTCTGATTGTAATTTTGACATACAGTACAACACTGTCACAAACACAATCCTTGGAAGTGTGTTGTCCCTGTAAATAGATTTGACCTTCAACTGCTGCTGGGTCAAACTGTCAAGAACAGCGGGTGCCTGGGAACACTCGAGATTTTGAGCCAGGGTTGTTTTTTTCTCTCTGAGCCAAGCCTTTTCAGACAAGTGAGGAGTAAATGCTTTGTGGATAGAGACATTTACACACTGTAACATTTTCTACGGTACATATACAGGAGCTGGCACAGGCACAGTGAAGCTTGCACTCCCACTCCATATACTGTACCTTCAGGAGAAACTGGAAAGACATAAAAGATACTGGCAGCACGTGGGCTCTTTTTTTTTTTTTTTTTTTTACATTGATCTATTCAATTTTTCGTTTGTATATGCTACAATTTCATATTGGATTTAAGACGTGGTATTGGTAAAGTAGCCACATTAGAAAATTCAACTTTGTAACCAATACAAAACAATCATTCATTAAAAAAAAAAAAAAAACTCCAATGTGATAAGCCCAGTTAAGTCCAGTTTGGTTGGGTTCTTGTCCTCGTTTAGTCAAAGTCTAGGTCAGGTTTTTTATTCTCTAGGTTTTGTCCTTGCCTTACACTTTACTGAGAGTCCACCTCTTGCTTGTATCCACGAATGTCATGCTTTGCCTGAAATGTTCCACAGTTTGACATTGGTTTTAATTGAATTTATTTTAAGTTTGATTTTTTTTTAATTGGGGAAAATAAAACTGTAAAACTGTAAACTGCCTCACCTCTCCTCAGATCTGACCCATGACTTGGCCTAGTAGTAGTGGCCTATCACCTGCTACATGGAAAAATATACTTTAAATACCATATTGTGAAACAACCCAAGCAATGCAGTGACAATTTAAAGTTGGCGGACACTACATCAGCAAAATTACACGGTGAACCTTTAAATAACTAATAAATACACTGTAGATACATCAGCAATTCTGACAGGGAGAGAGGAGGAGATTGCTGAGGATTCTGATGCTCTGGTGGAGAGATGTCACTGTTGTGTCTAAATGATACAGGGGAGAGAGAGTGCATCATGTGATTGTTTTGAGAAGCGTTAGTAAAAGGTTGCATTTGGCTATTACTACAATATTTGTATGAAAACGCTCAACAGAATCAGCAAAAAGATACAATTTACTTGCTTAGAGAGAAGTAATCTTGTGCCGTTGATTCCAATCAGTTAAACAGTTAATGATCACAATAATTGTTTTGTTTAGTGCTCGAATTTCAATTTACTGACTTGCAGTTTCAAGAACCATGGGAGTCTTTTTTTTCTGTGACATCCTCTGTAAGTCTTCACATCCGCTCAGTACAATATGATGTTTGTTTGGTCTGGCGGTACAGTAATAACATGGATTGAGTGTTCTTATCGCTGTTGGACACGGCAGTTCATGACTCCAAGTTTCAACCCGCAGGGGGAGGTCAGGCCTGATCAAACAGAACACAGGAGTTAGAGGTTTGCTTGTCCACACAGGAGAGCAGGAGAAGCAAGATTTGAAGAGCATTGTTTGAGCACAGATAAAAGTACAAGTGCTTTTCATTATGTCGTTTCAAATGGCTAATTACGGAGTACAGTTAACAGACAGGGCATATTTCATGGTTGCCGTTATGGTGCAGACATACCTTGCCAAAGCTCGATGCCGTCTGATCTCGGAAGCTAAGCAGGGTTGGCCCATTACTTGGATGGGAGACCATTAATAGGAGGCGACGTAGTGGAGGAACAACAACCAACCCAAAAGTCAGCGGAATGATTGGCTTTAAAAATAATAGTAGATAGATAGTTTTTTCAGAGTGAACTTGGTTTTGTCCACATGGCTTAAAGTCACTTTATTCAATAGAACAATCTAATCTGATGAAGAAAATCAAGGGTAACAAATCAGCACTTTGGAAAACCATTAAAATAGAGAAGCAATGGCGGTCCTGACCAAAGATTGAGTCTCATTTATTAAACGTTACTTGGAATTCTGAATAAAGGTGTACGTACAAACAAAACACAAAACTCCATCAAAACTTGTTAACCGAGTTTTCAACTTGTGTTTCTTTATAGATCACAAACTTAACGTGGAAAGTAAGTAAGGCTGTAAGTACTATACACTTTTAAATGAAACCCCTGGAGATGGGACCTCTAGTAGATAGATGTGTTTTTAGATGGGGACAATAAAGAATGCATTAAAACATGTTCTTGATGTTACTTGAAATTAGGGCTGAGCAAAGGTGACAAAACCGAATCGTGATCTCAGTCCTGTGATGGCATGTTTATCGACATATCGTGATTTACATATTTGCTCTAGAATTTATCTCTATGCTGAAACAAAAACACATTTCCCCACCCACACCTTTGCTCTGACTAAGTGTATGCAGATTTAACCAATTTCAATGAACTTTCAGAAGAAGCAGATTCATTTAGCTACATCTCCAAGGCACTAAAAAAGATATTGCGTTTACATGAATCGTGATAAAATTGATAATGTAGTCTGACTCCAAGAGAATCAAGATACATTTTGTGTCATATCGCCCGGCCCCACTTTAAATGACATGAAAGATAATGTCCATAGTCAGTGAATATTTGTTCCTTGTGCATTTGAGAACTCCAAAACCTAATTCTGGGTCTGTTGAGGAGCTGATAGTGTGTGACAGGCTTCATCTGCCGCCTATCACTGAATTATGGTGATTCACAGCTGACCTAAAATAGACTTTGGTGTTTGAAAACCTCAGGAACACAACCTGTGAAATGCGATTCTCCAGCCTGAAATAGTCGGAGGAGTTTTCTTGTGTCTGCTCCCAGCGCTCTGACACGTTTGGGTGTGAGGCCACTTTGAATGCGCCTCTCCACAGACACACGCTCCGCTGATTCATAGACTGTTTGTCACACCGGCTCACTCGTTCAGCTCCTTCAGACAAGCTGAAAGACTCCGATAATCGCTTCTGAAAAGGCGGACGTAAGCATGCTCATACTCCTCCACCTGCTGTCTTCATGTTGTCAATGCTTCGTGGAGTCAAACTTTTTCTTTCCTGATCTCTGGAGTAATGGGTAATATTATAGGCGGAGTCTCAATTAAAAGTACATTTGTCAAGAGAGTAAACAATAGTCTAGTAGCTGACTTAAAGAGACAATATTGTGCATTCATTGTATTGGTACCTGGTCTATGTGTAAAGAAGAACGCCCAGAGTAAACCTATCGCCGTTGAACTCACATTTTTGACGTTTCTCACGACAGGAATTGACTTTTGACTCCATCTGCTGGCAGCGGAGGGACTTACATGGGTGAGATAAACGAATGGTAGCTTGCCTCCAACATAATGTAAGCACACATATGTGGATGGATTTGAGGCAGAAATGTACATGACGAGTTTGATGATAATTTATGGACTTAAAAACTGTCCAGGAGATCTCGCAGCTCTACCTATGACGTCACAGATCGGGGAAATTCAGAATGGAATGTTTTTGACGCTCGGAGGGAGAGGACTTTCTAAACATGATTAATGTAACGAGCATGAGTGATGATAAATACAACTCCAAGTGAGAGCCTGGTATTCATCTTTTTGAAACAACTCCAGCTAAGTTTTTGATGAGGGAACAATGTTTTTCAAAGGTCAAAACAGAACATTTTCCTTCACGCTTGTTTGATTAATCCTGATTAGTAAATTCTCTCCCCTTTGAGTCTCACGAAAACAGTTGTGTGACGTCATAGGTCAAACAGAGGTCCCCTGCGCTGTTTTTAAGTCCATAAATCATCACTAGACTCGTTCTGAGAATTTTTTTCCATCAAATCTCATTCACGTAAGAAACAAGCAAGCTTCTATTTATTTACCCACGGTAATTGACTATGCTGCCAGTAGAGGGAGGGCTAATCCTCATGAGGTGATACTTACGCTTTTCAATGTATACTTTATTTGACGTTCTAAAACATGAGATGCCAAAGCAAATGTACTCAACAGCACGTGTAAAGGCCAACAACAACACATACAGTGATTAAACTGTGTCCTTTAAGCAACCTTTTCACACATTCATTATTTTTGGATCTTTCTATGAGTTCCCTTAAGTACTCTGGTTTAGCCCAGGCTAATTCTGTTGTTTTCCAATTGCACAAAAGCAGGCCACTCTCTTTACTCGAAATATACCAGAACATACAAAGAATACGCAAAACGCCAATTTGGAATTCATTTGAGTTCAGTCGGACTCTGAAATCAAGTTAAAGGGTACTCTGACTCTACTAAATGCACTTTCGTCCCAGTTAACAATCTGCATTTTAATTAATCACTGCTACTAATCTTACTATTAACAATGCCTCCAGAGTAAGTCAGACTTGAAACAAACCCATCTCTCTCCATGATTCATTCAAGGATTATGTGGTGCCAGCTCGACTGTGCTCTAAACAGACTCTATGAGATCATGATCAGACCCAGCGTCACTGCGTCATCTTCAGGTCGTCCCCTCTGTGTACATTACAGTGACTCATGTTTGACCTCCAGTTGTATTCTCTCTTTACTTGGTGATGGTGCTTCTCGATGTGATTTGTTGCTCTAGAATATTTCGCGGAATTGAGGGTCTACACTTGTCCTAGGTTAATTCCATTTAAGTTGTCCAAACTCACAACAGAAGTCGCCTCGCAGAACTTCACACAATGCTTGATTTAAACAACAGGAAAAAAATGCAGTTTGTCACCAATCAATAAAAGACAAGCAAATTGACCAAAATTCAGAAAGAAACAGACAAATAAATAATTGTCCCACAGCGCCCCTTGTCTTCCGTTGAAAAAAAAAAACCTCTAAACCCCCTGGGGAAAAAAAGAAACCTTGTGGAGAACTGCAGCGAAGGAGCGATCCACTCCCCTGGATGGACACGCTGTAGATGTGTCCAGGACTAAACAAGAACTAAACCAGGACCAACCAAGGACTGAAACAGGACAGACAGGTTGTAGATGTCCCCAGGACTAAACCAGGACCAACCAAGGACTGAAACCAGATGGACAGGCTGTAGATGTGTCCAGGAATAAACCATGACCAACCAAAGACTGAACCAGGATTGAACTGGACAGCTTGTACATGTGTCCTGGACTAAAACAGGGCTAAACCATGACCAACCAAGGACTGAAACAGGACAGACAGGCCGTAGATGTGCCCAGGACCAACCAAGGACTGAATCAGAACATATAGGCTGTAGATGGTCAAGGACTGTACCAGGACTGAACCAGGACGAACAGGCTGTAGATGTGTCCAGTACTGAGTCACACTCACAGTCACAGATAGAGTTCAAGTCTGTAGAGCCAGAGTTCTCTTAAAACAGAGGGAAAGGGGGTGCCTTGATAGTGTGAGGATCATTCAAAGAGAGGGAAGAAAGAATCCAGTCCATAGATCAGGATCTTGCACCACAGGTCCTGTTCTGTTGTCTTTGTTGTCTATTGTCTTTGTCTAGTCTATGTTTAGTTCAATCGATTTGGTTTAATTTGTCATGTATGATACCTGGTTTTTTCGTTTGTTTAGATTGGTGACAATCACCTTAACTTAGGTCACCCTTGAAAAATAGGTTTTGATCTCAATGGGTTCTTACCTGGTTAAATAAAGGTTAGTAATTACATTTTGGACCTTGATTAGTCTGGTTTATGTCCTGCTTGGTTCTTCTTTAGACCTTATCCAGTCGTGGCTTTGTTTTTTTTTTTTGTTTTTTAAACCAGATCCTTGCACATAATGTAAATGTAATATTCTTTGCCAGCTTTCTGAACTACTTGGCCACATATTTTGGGCAATAGTTGAGAAATGTTCCTATGGTTTTGTGTTAATTGACTCCCATGAACTCATAATGATGGTGTAATGGACAGGGCCATTTGCAGGGCTCTCCTCGGCACAGCGGCACTTAACCTGGAGCAGCACAGGACAAGCTGAGGTCAAACTAAATGATATAGAATTACCACTGATGAACACTGGGGCTCCTTGGTGTTTTCTGAGACCAAACGTGTATTCACATAAGCTTTTGTTGTACAGTATAAGTGAGAAGAAGTTAGAATCAACTGCAGAGCATAAGCAGGCTCATCCTTTCACATGTGTCCCTCTGCTGAACAGGTGCAATCTAATAATAACAAATTAGGCCTTTTCCAACTTTAGATTCAACATTTACTTCACACAGAAAATGGGGCATACTGTATGTGCATACTATGTATTTCAGAAACGCCATTAGCGATAGACAGATTTTGCTTTACTTGCAGCAAACATGTAACGTGGTAAGATTTCTCAACATGTGAGATTTTGTTCGACATCATTTTTTGATGTTTAAAATAGTTTGACACATTTCCTCTTTTTCTTCATTTTATCTTAATCTGAATAGCAATATGGGCACTTATGCTAATAAACCAACAGTTAGCACTCCTTAGCAGTTTTTAGTTTAGCTATGGACTGTTAATGTGTACCCAGTCCAAAAGTTGTATTGTGGTTTTAAATGAATAAAGAACTCAATATTTTCTTTTCTGCACAAAAACTTGAAAGTATTGTGTTTACTCCCTTTCCGTTGGGTGCACTCTGGCAATCCTAGGCCAACATTGTAAATACAATTTTGTTCTTCTTTTGTCTGATAAAGCATGTTATTTAATTTAATTTAACATTTAATAACCTAATTGAAAGGCCCACATTGGCAATCAGCAATGAAATTAAATCTAAACATGCATTAAGACTTTTGCTTATGAAGATACTTCCCCACAAACTCCATCACTCAAATTGATCACAGGTTCGACTCCCGGGCTAGGACAAATTTTCCTACAGAGACAGTAATCTAATCCTTAATAATACTGCAGTTGTTTGTTTTGCTAAATTAGAATTTTGAATATATTTTCTGAAATTAAAACTGTTAGAAATGAAAAATTTAAAGAGACAGAAATGTCTGGTGCAATCTCCCAAACAAAGATATAAAGTGATATCTCTGCACTTTTCTGGTTCATTTTACGTTTCATCCAACTTCGAGCCAATCTCGTAACCTGGACCTTTACAGACACATCCCTGAATCCTGATTATCCTGATTATTAGTTAATGCAAAAACAATATTTGGGTGTACATTTGTGTCAATATCACCCACACCTAATAAGTTGTGTTTCTGTATGTTTCACGTTCACATTTGGACAGACCAAAGCCAGTACATCACCTTTTTATGCATGATGTCGTGTTTCAGCCTAATCCTGTCGCCTTTGTGCAAACACGCTGCCTTTCTTATGAACTCATTCTCCTGTAAAAGCGACAGGACTTGATTTGATTTTCCATCCGCAGCAATTGCCTTTCATATTAATGCGATTAAGCCGTAGAACAAAGAGGCCGTTTTATACAGACTTATGGCGCGAGTGGAAATAAAAGGCAGCCCATCAAATTGTCATTGCTAACATCCAGCTGAGAGGTATTAGGGAGATAACACACATGCATGCTACCGCTAATCTCCCCGGCTAGTGCTCGTCACACTGTGGAAGTGGAGGTAGGTGGGCTGTCCTTCGGGATACAAATATTATTCAGGACACGTTTGTTAATTGGCGGTACAGTGGTGTAGTGGTTGGCTTTCCTGGCTCACAGCGAGAGGGTCTTGGGTTTGTTTTACAGACTGGATGGATTATAAATGTGAGTTCAACGGCGATAGTTTTACTCTGGGCGTTCTTCTTTACACATAGACCAGGGCTATTCAGCTTTATTTCATCAAGGGCCAGTTTTTTTGGGGGGAACTTGCCCAATGTGCCAAGCCAACGATTTTGAAATACGAAAAAAAGTAATATGAAAGGCAACAGAACTAAACCAGTTCTAAACCATGTCTAAACCAGGACTAAACTAAGACTAAACTGGGACTAAAGCAGAACTAAACCAGCAACAAGAGATTAAATATTTTCTATGTTTTTGAGAAATGGGTTGAGGGCCGGATCATATCCCATGAAGTGCCTAATTTGGCCGCGGGCCTTAAGTTGAATAGACCTTTTAAAATATCAGAATGTTTAAAAATATGGAAAAGACACAGTCAGCATCTGAGGGAACACCTACAAATGAACCTCCATGTGGGAAGAAGTCCATTCATAATAATGTAGAGGAGCAATCAACAACCACAAGAGCAAACACCGAGTTTAGGAGTTATATTGTGCCAAATACAGGAAAACATGGGGAATAATAAAGTGGTTGAACGGCCTACATTTGTATTAATATCCAAGATTACTAATGGCAGCTGTGGGCTAAATGTTGCAGCACCATTTGTATTTTAACATCTACAGAACAATCCGTTAACTTTTGTGAAGTAACTACAGCTCAACAATGTCTGTGAGATTCAGTTGTGACTCGACTTTAATTAATAGTGCTTAAAATACACATAACTCACCAGTAAATATATTAGAAGAAGGGAAAAAGTTGTGTTTTCTATTGAATCTCCCCCGCATACCACTTCTAATATGGCGCAATGCCGACTGTATGGAGGTGACTGGAAGTAAAATGAAGTAACATTTTTAATGATTAGCTGACAGGTGATCTAAATGCTAATGCTTTTGAGTCTTTACATCACAAATTTTGAATAATTACATTCTACAAAAATAATTGCCTTCTTTGTGATTCGATAATTGCGCCAAGTCCAATTTTGATTTCGATTTGTTTGTGATATATTGGGCAGCCCTAATTACAAGCCTCACTTACAAGTATGAGAGAAACTTGAAATGTATAATGCACTTGCCTATGAGGGCCTTGCAACATCGTCTAAATAAACCCATTTGTCATTGCACCAGAACATTAATGTCTGTGTAATTGCTTTCATGTTGTTTGTCTGTATAATGTTTCTGTTATTCCGGTCATACAAATTCTCTTCTATTCTCTAAAACAATTAGGCCTGCACTCACGGAGCCACTTCCATGATGCAGTGTCCGCCTTTGTCTGTGGAATAATTGCATCTCATTGTCTTTTACATTTCAAGGACAAGGCTGGTCATGCGACAGAAATAGCTTAATGTGTTTTGTGTAATATGTTTTTAGGTTAATATAACTGTATTCTGTTATAATGATAGTTTTGATAAGCCAAACACAATGCCAGATTACACACGGAGCATACAAAATTGTTTATAAAGTCAATTATGTACTGGTTGCTTTGAATTTTTGGAGAATTTGTTATTCTTTTGCACTAAGAGTGATTTTAAAATCCACTGAGAATCAAAAAGTGTTACCAGTAGCATTTCTCAAGTAGTTTTCTTGTGTGTTTTCATCAATTCCTATCCAGAGGCAGTTTTGAATCTCTCCCTGAAAATGAAAATAAATTTGAATGCCTGGATTACTTATGAGGCCATCTCAACAAACAGAATGGTAATAACGGCAGGGGCAATTTGTCAGCATTCTGAAATGACTTCTATATTGAACTAAATTGTCAATACAATCAAATTTTGAAATGCTGAGTTATATCCACTCATAAATCACAGAAGTGCACTGATTGTCAAAATGTAATTACTGATTTTGCTTCTAAGCTATTTCAGATTTTCAAACTGATTATACCAGCCAGACTAATGTGGTCGTTAACACTTTTGACTCACAGCAAGATTTCTTGTTATTGGATGTGTAGTTTGTATGTTCTCCTCATATGTTCCTTGCTCCAGGTTTCCTACAAACTCAGGAATAACACTGATGCTTTTCAAAGTACGTGCCCATCCATCTGTAGCTGTGGTTCCTAACCCCTTCTCTTTCCATTGACCCCAAGTTTGCCCCTATCGAAAACCGAAACATCCTTCTCCTACGTGAGAAGAAAAATACAACTATTTTTTGATTCATAAAAAATATTTTTAAACAATAATGATTATTAAATGCTTTATGGAAACAATGTGATTCCTTTATTTAAATGTACAGTCTAGTTTGGACCTCTTTTCTAAAAAAAAACAAAAAAAAAACAAAAACTCTGGGGACCCTTTGAGAATCTTTGAGGTCCAAAATGTAGGTTCTGAACCCCAGACTGGGATCTATATTCACTTAATGAATGAATGAATGAATAACAATCACAGGCTGGTGTAGATACTCTCGACAATTAGTCATTCAAAGTTATTCATGAATATGCCATTGTTTTGCCTGCAAAGTTCCACAGTATGACATTAAATGTATCTGGTTTGCATTTGTTCAATCACGGGTGTTTTTATTTCTCCAAAATACCTTAAAACATGCATTCTCACTGTGAGTGCTTTCACCTCTCCACAGATCTGACTTGTAACGTGGCCAGGCGGTGTCACTTGAAAAAGTTTAATGCCACACTGTGAAACATTCCAGGCAAAGCAATAACATGAGACGAGCAGAAAAGTAACACAGTGCATATTTAAACTTTGAACTAACCGTTGTCCAGAGAGTGTCCACCAAGGACAGAACCTGTAGTTGGCACGGCAACATCATATTAGCTTTAGTTAAGTTCAGACGCTGTTGCACAACCAAATACATCAATCAGCATTATATACTTTTTCTTATAAAAAAGTAAACTTTAACATTTTTCAATTAGAGGCTCCTGTTTACAGTATCAGTGTTCCAGTTAGCACGATGGGAGTAATGAAAGTTCAGTTGTGGCTTATTAGAGCCTTTGACATTTGGCTGGGTAAACACATTCATCAGGCAGACAGATCATAATCGCTTTAATTTGGAGCCCACATATCGCACAGTGCCTTGTCGCAGTCATCAAGGTGCAGCTGCACCCAAAGATTAACAAAAGTCAACTTCCAAAAGGTTTCTGGCTTTAATCAAATTGTTCACAAAACTAGATTTTGCATGTGCAATTGTAACTAATGCAATGCACAAATGTTCAAGAATAAGTGTTAGGACTATTGGATTTTCAGTCAAAGCTGTTTAACCAGTTTTTCTATTTTCAAATCGTGAAAGAAGGTAAGGTAGTTTAGTTTCACCTCTTAGCCATGGCTGGAGTTTATTTCTACCTGTCTCAAACCCATTGGAACATCCTAATTGAGCATGAATTATTAATGTTTCAGGCACATGCTCGGCTCAGGCGCGAAGTGAAGCAGAGCAGACTTTTCCTAAAACATGTACCATAGAATAAAACACGCTCTGCTCAAGATTCTGTCTCAAGCTTGGCAAAGGCCCTGGGCAATGAACTGACATTGTGATTCATTTCTTATATGAACTTTTGTTACATACTGCATGTTTATATTCCATTTCGGCTTAATTGATCACAGTCTTGCCATAGCAAACAACAATGCAAAAAATAAGATTACACCTTTTGAGTGATAGAAACTGTGTCTGGTTGTTTAACATCACAGCTATTTTGCTCTCTTAGTTTCAGTAAAATTTTCTATGAATTATATTCAATATGTGATGAATTGGTGATTTGAAATTGTCCAAACTGAGTAGAAGTTGGTCTTGCAATTAGCTAGATTTTCTCGCACAGATGGCTTCTGTCCACTGCAGTTTAGCTGGAAATTGTTAGCTTTTTTTGTATAGTCTGAATACAATTGTTTAAAAAATGGATTTTCTGGTTGTTGTTGCATGGCGTGACTCTGAACCAAATAGGTGAGCTGACCAGTATTGCAATTATGCAATGCAATTATGACCAGTATTGCAATTATGCAATTATTAAAATTATTTAAATTATGTTTTAATAATAGGATTCTGTTCAAAGTTCACATTTTAAACACAGCTGGGAGAATTGACAAAAAGACAGAAATATGAATTAAGCGTTTCAGAACGTTATTGATGCTTTTTGTCACGTTTTTGATGCTTTTTGTGACGTTTTGTTGCTTTCAGTTGCACTTGTGTAACTTTTATTTGCACTTTTGTCACTTTTATTTGTGCTATTGTGGCGTTTTTGTTGCTCTTAATTGCATTTTTTATGCCATTAGTCACTTTTAGTCAAATTGCTATTGCTTTAAGTCACGTTTTTTCACTTTGATGTGTTTTTGTGATTTTAGCCACTCTTTTATGCTCTTCTGTGGGATTTAGTGGCTTTTTCTTTGCTTTTAGTTAAATTTTTGTTGCTTTTAGTCACTTTTTAGCTGTATTTTTTCACTTATTCCTGAACATGTTTAGACAAATTTAAACTACACGGTTAGCAGAATAAAACAGGACATTTTGTTGTTTGTGGAAGAAATGATTGCACTTCAGAAATTGCAGCCTTTGTAGCTAATTGCGTTCATTCAAATTCGATTCAGTCCGATTAATTGTGCAGGCCTGTGTAAAACACCTGACGTAAAACGCTCTTTGTCTTCTTCCAACAAGTGATGAAGTAAAATCCACTGATTGCATTTTGTTTACTTTTTTCCCCTGCGTCAGCCATGTTATTCATCACACTTACATCTCCTCGATATTGTTTGTGATTGTGCCGTGACGTGATTGCTCCTGTGACAGCGTGCGACTCTTCTCCGCCGCAGACCGTTTCCCCGTAAAGTGGGCGTGACTTTACAACTCTTTCCCCGTAGCTTTTCGCCTCATCGCCTGATTCGTCCTCCGCTAATCAGCCCGTAATCCCAACTCCGGTTTCCGACTCCGAAGTGATTCTCCGGGCGACTCTATCATTTTCTCATCAGCGGTGTCTTTGTGTGCGGTTGGATGCGAGGGACTGCAGCTCGTCTCTGATTGGTGCATTGTTCGCAGACGCCGGGAGCAGATCCGGACTGTTGGGTTTGTTTACATGGACTCGTGCTTCCAGGCTGCTGGCTAATGCTACACCTTTGTTCTTTTAATTGCTTGCTGTTCCAGCCAAAGGGCAAAAAAGGCAGATGAGTGATTCTTTTTTTTTATTCCCGGCGACATAATAATGAAATGTTCTCACAGTGGGTAACTTCTTCAGCCTGAATGTGGATGATTTTAATGCAATGTACAAATCCACTCAATTATTTACACACTGATAAGACCAACAGTGTGTTTTGGGTGAACAGACTGGAATGTGTTTATTGTCAACAAGAAAATGGGAAACAGAAGAACGGACAATACTGTTTATTCGGCTTCAAGATTAATTGCGGTTAAATTGAAAAATATTGGATTATGTTCCCAAACCATTCATTCATTCATTCATTCATTTTCTACCGCTTATTCGCGTTAGGGGTCACGGGTGACTGGAGCCTATCCCAGTGACTTTGGGCCTTAGGCGGGGTACACCCTGGACAGTGGCCAACTCGTCGTAGGGCTGACACAGAGAGACAGAGACAAGGACAGACAACCATTCACTCTCACATTCATTCACTAGGGACAATTTAGAGTTGTCAATTAACCTACACGTGCATGTCTTTGGACGGTGGGAGGAAGCTGGAGAACCCGGAGAGAACCCACGGTAACACGGGGAGGACATGCAGACTCCACCAGAGAGATCATGTGATGTTGGGGTGGGTGATTTGAACCCACAATCTCCTTATTGAGAGGCAGAAGCTCTAGCCGCTCTGCCACCGTGCACCCCTATGTTCCCAAATCAGATTTTTGAATATGCACTGCAAAACTTTTCTAGTGCAGGGTGCGATGTATTATCCATTTAGATGTCATTGCATTGTCTATAATGTTCTACAGTCATTAGGAGATGAGCAGATGGAGCCACCAGGCCAAGTTACAGGTCAGAGGTCTCAGTTATAAAGTGTATGCACAAAAAATGACTTTCCATGTAACATTTGTGATCTATAGAAAGACAACTTCATGTGGAAATGTGCGATCTGGTCCAAAAATCCTGAACTTTACATATCCAAGCTTTCAGAGACGAGACAAAAGACGACCTGAGCTCGCAGAGATGAGAAGTCAGCAGATTTGAAGACGTTTTTTGAAGTTTTTGTTTTGTCCGTACGTACACTTTTTGTAAGAATTCCACGTAAAGTTTTAGAAATTAGCAATCTGTGGAAAGGTGACCATGCTCAGCAACAATTCATGCTTTCAAAATATGTTATAGCACTTGAATCAATGCAAGATGGATGTGGTTAATATTATATAGTCTGGAAACTATGCCAGGGAAACATTAGACGTTTTTAAATAATGCTTAAGGATAACTTATAACTTATAGCAAGTTTATGACTCCATGATGTGAAAAGGGTTTTACTCATGATGGTGTATCCTTTGTACTTATTGGATATTTATAAATGTATAGTGCACTTTTATCTACCTCACAGACTCTTTGAGTTGTCTGTTTGCATGATGCTCTACAAATAAAACTTGATATAACTAGCATTGAACAAGGAAAAAAGTAATGAAGTATTATTATTATTAGTAGTAGTAGTAGTTGTGTTAGTAGTAGTAGTTGTTGTATTAGTGTTAGTATTATTATATGCTGCTGTTGTTTTAGCAACATCAGGATAATAATAAATATGTAATAGCTTGCCTATGAATAAATTTATCAATTTCAATGTTGCACAATTAAATTATTTACTAGCATTAGAAAAAAAAAAAAAAAAAAAAAAAAAAAAAAAAACTTTGAATATGGGGATAAGGCAGGGAGGATGTTAGCACTTCAGTTAAAGAAAATAGAAAACAAACACTGTATTCCCGCCATTCAGGATCAAAATGGAACTTTAGTACATGATCAAAAGGAAATAAATGAAGCTTTTAGACAATATTACTCTACAATATATAAATCGGAGTTCAAAGCCCAAAGTAATGAAATTAACTCATTTCTAGAAAACATCTCTCTTCCTGTCCTCAACTTAGAACAGAAGAATATGCTAGAAATGCATATCTCTGAAACAGAGGTAAAAGATGCTATTAAAGTCCTCGCCCAGGTAAAACCCCAGGTGAGGATGGGTTTAAATATAGAATTTTTAAAAGCTTCCAGGACATACTTGCACCCCTCTTAACATTGGTTTTCAATGATATAATTACAAACCAGGCAATGCCAGAAACTATGCGTCGCCATAATTTCTCTAATCCCAAAATCTGGCAAGGATCCGTTGCAAATGGGTAATTATCGACCACTAAGCCTCTTAAATAATGACTACAAAATCTTTGCAAAGATCCTTGCCACCCGAATGGAGAAGGTTATTCCTTCCTTAGTTCATATTGATCAGGTGGGTTTCATCAAAGGCCGCTTGTCCTCTAATAACATGAGAAGGCTGTTTCATGTCATGTCAAGGGCATCAATGCTACAGCATCCAGCCATAGTTTTATCGCTGGATGCTGAAAAAGCCTTTGACCGTATAGAGTGGCCCTATCTATTTGAAGTTCTCTCAAAATTCGGGTTTGGAACAAGTTGTATGAAATGGATAAAGGCCCTCTATCATAAACCAATGGCATGTGTTAAGTCTAATGGTATCATATCTCATCCTTTTCAACTCTTCCGGTCTACTAGGCAGGGCTGCCCTGTGTCACCAGCCCTATTTATTTTGGCTCTAGAACCCTTGGTATGTGCCATACGGGCAAATAAAAATATACAGGGTGTTGAGGTGGAAGGATACAATTATAAAGCAAATTTATACGCTGATGACATTTTGTTAACATTAACAAATCCGATGGTTTCGATTCCACAATTACTGACCCTCTTAGAATCATTTGGAAAATTATCAGGTTATAAAATAAATTGTACCAAAAGCGAAGCAGTCCCACTGAACCATTACACATTTTCATCCCATTTAGGAAATACACCCTTTGTTTGGAAATCACAAGGAATGAAATACCTAGGAGTAATGATCAAATCACCAATCAGTAAAATATTTGAATTAAATGGGCCAAATACGCTTAAGGCCATTAAAGAAGATATTAGGAGATGGTCTGCTCTGCCTTTGTCCTTATGGGGAAGAGCCGAGGGTAATAAAATGAACATATTACCTCGTCTTATTTTTCCTATATCCGCCATACCATTAAAGGTGCCTCAAAAGTGGTTTAAAGAAATAGATACACTATTCTCACAATTCATGTGGCGGAAAAAGCCAAGAATAAACCGTAGGAAACTTACTCTGCCAAAAACAAAATGTGGGTTAGGCATTCCTAACCTATACATGTATTATTTAGCATTTAATGTAAGATACCCTCTGACATGGGGTTACAACGATAAAAACTCTGAAATTCCTGGAAGTTGGGAATGGTTAGAAAACAAAGTGGTGAAAGATGATAAGGCATCATTTTCTCTAAAATCACTATGGTACAGACCGAAATATGAAGGCAAAATTAAAAATCCATTAATTGAATTTTCCTGTGAAATTACAAGATTAATACAAAAACAATTAAAAATAAGTGGGATCTCCTTGCCATCATGTCCAATCTGGAAAAATCCCCTTATAAATGTTGGGGGTAAAACATTAAACAGCCCTTTTTGTCAGAGGATATCAAGCAAATTGACCAGATTGTAAAGGGTGGAGATCTTAATCCATTTTGAGAGTTGAAATCACAATATAAATTAAAAGAATCCAAGATTTTTCAGTACCTTCAGCTCAAATCCATTATTAAAAATTATCTGTCAAAAGGAATTATACCTGGAATAAAATGTTTTTTAGACCTGCAATTAAAAAATGCAGCTAACAAACGTGGAACGGTCTCTGTAATATATAAGTTGCTCATCCAGGCACTTCCTGACAGCACAGCATCCTCCAAGTTACAATGGGATAAAGACACTGGATCACAACTGAGCTCAGAACAGTGGAACACAATTCTAAAAAAATCCAGTTATTGCTCAAAATGTGTGCATTATAAAGTAATCCAATTGAAAATAATCCACAGAGCCTATGTCACACCACAAACCTTAAACAAAATGAATCCTAGTGTCTCAGAGCTGTGCTGGCACGGATGTGGCCACATTGGTTCACTTTATCACTTGCTGTGGTCATGTCCAGCTGTAAAACAATTCTGGAATCATGTGATTGAATTTATGCAAGAACTCCTGAATGAACAAATTCCAAAACAGTTTGATGTATGTGTCCTTGGAAATACTATGTTGGACTTAATACCCAAATCAACACAAAGAATCGTATTTCTGGGATTCATGTCAGTGAAAAGGACCATACTAAAGAATTGGAAAGTTCGTAAAACAGATTGTTTTGATATTCATAACTGGATCAAAGACTTTATGGACTTGTTATCAATGGAAAATGTGACCGCACTGACTGACGATCCCTGCACCAAACGCAGTAACGATACATCTCTACAAGAAATGAAGGACCAATTAAAAAGGAAACTAACGAGTTAAGACTGCATCGCTCTTTTCATAAGAATGGAAACTAAAAAAGTTTAAAGGAAGTTAATGTTGTACAATTACTGCTATTATAGAACATAAAGTATGAAGACTAAGACTACAATTATTTCACCAAAGCCACCACCACCAGCACCAAAAAGAGTGTTGGTGGTGATAGATGTGGTAAACAAATAAGAACTATAGTTATACACATCTCATAACAAATTTTTGACTGAAATAAAGTAAGACAAGACCAATTAAAATAAGAACAAAATAATCTATACTAGCAGTAATATTTAAGAAAGGAAAGGGAGGGGAGAGGGAAAGAGGAGACATTTTGACCAAGGACATTTTCTGGTTTACTGTTTCTGTTCTTTCCTCCCTCCCTTCCTAATGTTAAGGGTAGTGCAGTTGTGGCTCTGAAGCCCACAACTACACAGTATTTATTTCTTTATTTTATTATTACTACTGTTGTGATTCATTTTTATAACTGAACGGAGTAGTGATTGAGATCACAATAATGTATAAGATTACACATTAATACTGAAACCCAGGAACAAACAAATGAAGAGGCTGTACCCCAACCCCCTACCCCTTTTTTTTTTTTTTTTTTTTTTTTTTTTTTTTTTTTTTTCTTTCTCCTTACCCACATCTTTGTGTGTATGTATATGTACATGTGTGTATGTATATATGTATGTACATATATTTATGTATGTATATGGATATGTATGTGTACATGTGTGCGTGTGTGTACACGTGCAGGTGTGTATGTAGATGTGTATGTGTATGTGACTGGGTGTATGCATATGCACATACACATGTACAGGTATTTTATGCTTTTTGTGCGTTTAGTTTGTGCCATGTATTTTTGTTTCGTTTGGTAGTGTATGTCTTGTCTACTGTCTGCAACGAAAACTAAAATATAAATAAAAAAAAAAAAAAAGCATTAGGGATGTCACGATACACATAGTTTTTCTTTTTTAGAGTATATGTTGAACTGAAATTACTCATTGTTGCTGAATACGATTCTCAGGATTAATATTAGATATTATTTTGCAATTATATTGTAGCCTTAATAATGACAATCATGGATTAACTGAATAATGTGACGTCTGTCACCTTAACCTGGAATGCTGTTCACATATTCAATTTGTAAAGCTCATTTTATGAAACTGAAACGGTTTATTTACATTTAATAACACTTGATTTATAAAAGATAAACTGGCTACCTATCCTTCAGTGTTTCCACTGTAACCTCGGCCTCATCAAGATCCACTTAACCTTCAGAGTTTTATCAGCGCTGTTATTCACTCTATGGACGAATGTATCAGTAGAAGTGGTACCCTTTCTCAGTCGCTCTTTGCCCGGCTCTAAAGTTCCTCCTTCTGCGTCTTTGGCCGTATTTGTTTGAGTTTAAAGAAGGGTCAAGGACATTGTGGGATTTAGGAACCCGCTGTGAATGACGCTGCACAATTTCCCTTTCTATAGACACTTATATGAACCTCTCACACCAGGGGAGCGGAGCGGGACGGGACGGGACGTATAACCACATATTTTCATTGGTTATTGCTATACACTGTGTTTCCAAAAGCTGTGTTTTTTAAAGTATGGACGGCCCACATGCTGTGATATTCAAAGCTGTGCCCGATTTAGGCTCTGACCCATCTGAAGCTGCCAGAAATCCACTGACACTATAGAGTCAGGGATTATTTTCACAAAGTCACTTATGATCAGCCTCGAGTCGGAGCTGTGGGGCCAAATCCTCTCTGAGTGGACATTTTTAGGGACTTTTTTTTTGCTTTCATCTGTACATCCGCTTCTCTCACACCAACTAACTTCATCTTTGGAATCTCCTCGACCGTCTTCCTGTTTCCTTGCAGTTATAGCTTCAGTGTATTTCTAGGTAAATTTTCATTCAATCGGAAACAAGTCAACTGATTAATCACATTTTAATCCCAATTGATTTAGTTGATTAATCGGTCGATGCTGTCTTAGTCGACCAAAATTGGTTTGGTCGACCATTTATTTTATTTAGCTAACAAGGATTAATTTGGAACAATAGCAAAAATGAGAAGATACGCTGAAGATCATGAGTTTAATCTAATTTATCTGACAAATACTCACAACAAATGCATTATTGGCAGTTTTTGCATGAATTCATTTGTGACCAATTGATGTCTTTTGAGTGCATTTTGGGTTAGATACATGGAAATTCTTCATAGTTTTGAGAGCTTTTGCCACACAACCTTTGGTGGACTAATCGGTTGATAAAACATGTCTTTAGATTAAGAATTTCTTTGGTCGAACACACCCGTTTACCAGACCATACCAAGACTCAAATGTTCTGAGAGAAGAGGATTTATGACTCAGACACAGCAAATATTACATCAAAATGACACAAGAGTGTCAGTGTGTAGATAGGTTCAGATTTTATATTTAAGACAGGTACTAAAGGCACTATACTTAAAATTAGCATGTGCTTTAGTTTGTGGTCGTGTTGCACCTTACTTACCATCAGAAACTGCGCAGATTCTTACTGCAGTGGCGCAAATCGGAAATGCAAAGTAGTTTACTGCAAACTAGGATGTGCAAATGTACCTCTGCTGTTGCTCATTTGGGAGAACAACTACAAGTTATGATGATGAATAACGATGAACCCTAACCCTGAGTGTCTGTCTCATTCAAACATTTAAACCTACACTGCCCTGATTGGGAAAGGATCAGAAGAACATGCTTTGCTGTTGCGCATCGACGAAGGACTGCGGGGAAAATGAACCTGGGGCCGAGCTTCATTTGGGACAAAGCTAGTAAAGTTAGTGAAAATTCACTCACTTGTAGTCTAAACAAATAATCAAACTAATAAGATGCTAGAATAATCAAAATAAGCATTTGTTTATTTTGATTTGTCAACTCTCAAGTTTATGTTATTTCTAAAGGTGCACAATGTGTAACTTTTCTCACAGAAAGTCGCCATTTTACTTCTCTTCAGCGAAATATACAGTTTGGCATTTGATTATTATTATTTTTATTTTTACAATTTTTTTGCTTGAGATTACTGGTGGTCTCTCCACAGATCTGACTTGTAACTTGACCTGGTGGCGTTGCTTGCATTTCTCCATGGAGAGCGATATAAGTTTAATGCCATACTATTCACCTTATTCTGCCCCGCCCACTTTTGCTATTTTTTGCCACAGATACGCACTTCCGTTTGACGAGAACTCCGTTAAAGCTAAAGACAAACGAGGGAAAAGTCTTACCGTTAAAATGTTACATAAAGTAGGTTGATTTGTGTAAAATGTTTAATGAACACGAGCAACAACAAGTCAACAACGCAACGATTTCCTGGTCAGTCTGAAAACGGCTTTTTAGTCCATGTAGAACTTATTTTCTGTTGAGCTCGTCTGCTCCATGTAAACTACAACGGAAACAAGACGGGGGCGCGTACGGCAACTTCCGGAATGAGGTGAATAGAACATTTTAGGCAAGCTCTGTGGAGTCATATCTGCGTACGTCCCCATAATCAAATCATAATTAAACTAAATGCACTGGTTGAAATTTAGTCGGCTAAATTATCGCAACAATTTTGGCGACAGCAAAACTGACAATTATTTGACTAAATCAATGTATTGTAATGAGTTAACTAACCCTATATTTTAATTAGTTGTCAAAATGAACACTCAGTTCTTTGATTGGAGCGACAGTGGCTCAGATTAAGACTTATAACCAGATGGTTTTTAGTCCAGTTCAATTTCTGGCCGTCCATATTATCATTGTATCCTCGGGCAAGACATTTCTCCCTAAAGGCCTCTCACTTTCATCTAATTTATGGACAATGGACAGTTTCTCCCCGTGTTTTAAAATGGGAGGTGACTTATAGTTCCTTTAGCTCCCAGACATTTAGTCAATGCCACAAACAACATCATTAGGGCGACAGAGCAAAGGTGAAAAGGTTAAACATGCTTTGTGTTTGTAAGTGATGATGTGCAAATGTGCAATTAGTGATGGCAGAGTGAGGCAAGAGCGTGTCCTTGATGAAAGACGTCTTTAGGCTCTTTGAATGAGACCTGTGTGTCCTGTGCAGTCCGATAATGGCACTTTATGTTTACAATGCTTCCCAACTGTCCAAGAATAAACATACTTTATATGTGATGTAGTGGCCGAGCTAGAGGCTGAAGACCATACATGTTTTTTGTTTTTTTATCAGTTTGCTTTCTCAACAGTTTTCATGAGGAACTAACAATATTGTCCATTATTCAATTGCGTATTTAATCAACTTGCACCCAAACATTTATTTCACTTGTATACAGAAATATCAGTGAAGTAGCTCCTACACACACCAAACTTTACAATCTTGAGAAGATTTTGATGAATTATACTGAAGAAAATAATAATAAATTAAAAATAATAAATAAAAAAATATTAAAAAATAAAATAATAATTATAAGCCTGATGTATTAAAGTTGTGAAAAAACAAAAACAAGACAACAAGGGAACATTTGATTTTTTCCTCTGATTTTCAGTAAGATCTAGTTTACGCAAATATTAAAGACATGTTGTATCTAATGTCAACAAAACGAAGAAATACATTTAAACCCGGCTCCATCTGTTTCCCAAATATATGTGCAATTATGTCAGTATTTACATATTTTTGTATAAAAAAACATGATGAAGAACATGTAATACATGTGTTTTCTTATATGTATGTGTTATATAAGATACAAGAGAAATTTCTAAAATCACTTTGTTGTTTTATTTCAATTCACCTGCAGTGTCTCACCTCAATCAGATTTGATTTGATTGAAATCTTGATTCAGTCATTTTTAATTGTCAGCTTGGGTATATTCATGTATCAAGAGATCTGGCCTCTTCTTCAAGTGAAATCATGTGGTTTGAAGAAAGTTTGCAAATAACACTGAAACAGTGGCAGCATGCACGGGTCAGAGCTGGGATCAGACTTCAAGTTGGTGAATGGTCTGACAAAACTTTCTCCTCACCTTATTCAAAAGTCATTACACAAAAACTGTTTTAGGTACTCTCTTGTTCTAATTATCACATTGTGTGGCAGAATCACAGCGCCACACACAGGCCTGGAACATGTATTCCAGTGGTTTCAGGCGTTTTGAGTGCTCCATGCGGATGCACACATTTACTAAACCAGCTCCATCTTTGCAGTTCATTGTGGAAACCATAGCCGTGCGTGAAGTGAGTCCCGTTATTGCACGCTGTTGCTGGTCTTACGGTCAGCAGAATCATGAGTCAAAACCCCACAAAGTGCTCTGGTGCATGAGGCGACAGCATTGTGAAATATGATACGGACAAAACACGTCACATGCAGAAAGCTGGAGCCACTCTATGATATAAGTAAATGGAACTGGAGTGTTCTTTAAGGAGACCAGGACTGACAAAGACAGGAGCAAAAGCAACATCATTCTGGATGAAAGGTTGGATTGTTTTGTGCTTTTGGATATGTACAAAGGAGCAGAGGTGAGTGGAGGAACTAAAATGTGTTCACAAGTAAAATATTATGACTCAAGTAGAAGTAAAAACGTAGAGACTTAAAGGAGTAAGAGTAAACACATATTTGAGTGCTGAGTAACAGTTTGGACATGAAATGCATTTGCACCACTGTCCAGCTAACTGTAAATTGTGTGGATATAGTCTAAGTCTGTTTTATTTTATTAGCTAATACTTAATTGTGTCCTTGCCTTCTTTTATATATTTTGCTACTATTTGATTCATGGTTATATGGTGCACCTTCTTGCCAAAGCAGAGTGAATTTTGTTCACTGACAATGGTTATCTGAACAAAATTCGGACTGATTCTGACTTAAAATCTGATTTATGAGGACCGATAAATCATTAAATACAGCACAGATTCTGCAATGTCCAAAAAACAGGCACAAACATCACCAAAACAAACCATATCTGACAGCAAGTGTAAGAAACATGTTCAACCTAAATCTTTTGCCACTTAGACTTACTTGCAGTGGAAAGAAAAAGAGCATTCCTACTTCAAACAAACTATTACTCAAGTTTAAAAAAAACTCTGTAAAGTAGAATTTCTGAGTAAATGTAACAAACAAACTGCATCTTTTAACAAACCGGGGAAATCAAAATAAGAGAATAATTGAACATGAAATATGATTTATGGACCTTAAATATTAAAAGATGCTTAATAATGTGTTACCTAAAATCTACCTTAAAATAAATAAATAACAAACATGCACACTATGGACTGTTATCAATCTGGTGACCCTCTGGCTCCTAACAACTGCTTTACTCACCACTGTAGACACACATGAGTTAAAGTAGATATTTGTAATTCTAACAGTGACTCGAATATTTCACACTGAACTCTAATGTTGTACAATATCAACGTTTTCCGAAACATGACGAGCAGAGGCTAAAGTGTGTGTTTGTGTGTCTTTCCTCTGCTGTTGCCGTCAGTCGTGCTCCTCCTCGGCTCAGACTCAGACACAGCAGATGAAAGAGCGCTAATAGCTGGGCTCTGTCTGTTAGCGGTTCAAACATAAAGATCAATACAGAACCTTTTGGGACGTCTGTGTGCGAGAGAGAGAAAGAGAGGCTGATGAGGAAGTTGTAGTTTTTGGTGGTCTGCATACAATTACTGAAATGCTTTGTGAAAATAGGTTCTGAATTATTTCTTTCTAAAGCAACTGTATAAGATGCCCCAAAATCTCACCACACAATCGTGCATCCATGTGATTTTTTTTGAATGTCTTATACATTTTGCTTGGACAAAAAAGTGTTAAAAGTGTTATGTGCTGGTAAGTTGCACCTCCTCAGAAGCCTGCTATAATGACAACGACGACCAAAATATAAAGCTAGATAAATAAAAATGTGCTCTTGTGCACCCAGTCTTATGTCTCATTCCATCCTTTTTTATGTTAAAAAAAATAAAAAAATAAATAATTGATCCACTCAATCACAAGAATAAAGTGTAATATAATAATCTAATATCTGCCCTGTGAGGTAGTGTAGCATTGAGTGGCTAAAGTGCCATAGAAGAGAGACTCAGAGGCAAGAAGTCATCTCAAAAGTGAAGGTTTTATTTTCACATGTCAGTGGCTTCACTCACACAACCTCCTGAATGAGACACAAAAGGGGGGTGGCCTTCTGTTCCTGGCCTGTTCCATTTAGCTGGAACCAGTTATTAACATCTCAATATTGACCCAACAGCTTTTAGTATAAAATAACAACATATGTAACATACACAGAAACACTTAACAGGTGTAAATTCCAATTGACATAAATAACACTCAAAATTGCAGCTTTAACTTGAGAAATCCCTCGTCAAACGGCAGCTTCTGATGATGTCACTGATGACATCACCAGGGCAGGGTTTAAAACCAGGAAGTAGCTGAGTGGCCCCTCCCCAAACATTTCATACGCCACATGGAGCAGGTCAGTATGAAAGGAACGCTAAAGAGATAAAGTACTTTTTATCAACTAATGGACAAAATAATAAAACTGGTAAACTGATAATGCTTACATGTGTTGTTTTAATGAATTATAATAAATAAATTGAATGAATAAATAAGACTAGCACAATCAAGACCCGGGATGTGTGCAGCTTAGCTTATTGTAGATGTAGATTAGCATTTAGACATTAAAGGAAATGGACATTAGAATGCTTTGTATTTCACATTCTTTATTTTTTATTGGATGGAATGAGTCTTGAGTCTAATATAATCAGTTTTTTACTTCCTGTAATTTTCAACAGGTTTTTCAACTTTACTTGATTGGTGTAAAACTTTTTTTTTTTTTAATTTTACAATAGGTATTAAAACACCAAATATAATAAAAATTGGAAAATTATTAAAAACCTGTCATACGCACTTCAAAGACTCTACTACAGTTGGTGGCAATAATGTAATATTTGATGGATATTAACTGTCATGAAACACCACAGAAGCAGCTCACTTCAGCACATGCCTCTTTCTCCCAATAGTTTTCATTTTTATTTTTTTTACTGAAAACTTTTTTTGGTAATTCTGGCAGCTCTGGTAGTAGTTGTTGGTTTGAAGATGCACCACATCCAATATGCATGAAATTGTATGAATGAAGTGGTTTTCTTATAAGTAGTGCTGTTGTGTGTACTTTTCTTAGCTTTATTGACTCCTGTTTAACCATAACTTTACCGTGTGCGATGCAAGTAGAGCAGATACACTTTCATTAAGCTCACCTGTCAATTCCAATTTAAAATCCTTCATATTCAGACGGAGGCGTAAAGGAGGCGAGTAAGGAGACAGGAAAGGATGTAAGTGATGGACGAGACAGCAGCATCAATAACCAGTGTCTCTTTACCCTGCGTTAAGCCTGGTTCATTTCATTACTGTCAGTGCTGTCTGCGCAGTGACTGTCCAGGTGCTGTTTCCCATGATGCTCTCTGGCGGTTCGAGGCGGGGGACGAGTCTGAGCTCAAATACAAAACTGCAGCATGAAGAGATAACATGTGACAGCGCCTGGAAATGCCTTTGGTGAGACGGAGATCAGACACAAGACGCAAAGATGAGGAGGATCTACAATATGGGCCTGTAACGCTGTAACAAAGAACAAGTGTGTTCAGTGGATGTTCTCATTTATATTCTTCAATTATCAGAAAAAAACACTGAGGATCACAACAATATGTAAGAATTATTTTTTATAAGATGGTGGACAGATACCAAGAACTTCCTGTTGAGCTCCCAATGCAAAAAGATACATCCCGTTATCAAATTAAACACATTTCTGGTCCATTAACATCATATTTTACTGAACCCCATTGTGGAAAAAATAATAATCATGATTCAAACTATTATTTGCTCAGAAGGTGGGACATCAGTGAGTCTAAAAGGAAGAACAAATAAATGAAATTAAAATGGGGAACATAGATCTCACCCTGATCAAATAGAATTATACTTTTAAAAACATACAGAGCTTTTCCAAAGTGCTGTACAGGCAATGATACATTACAGCAACAAGAAACACCAAATGCATAAATTAAAACAATAGTAAAAGCTTATCTCGCTCTGTCTGGAATCAAATGCCAAAGAGTAAAAGTGAATCTTGGAGGAGATCAAATCAATAAGAAGGTGAAATGCCATTGAGACCTTTAAAAACAAACATAAGAATTTAAAAATGTACTCAAGCCAATGTAAGAATTTAAGAAAGAGTGATGTGGTCGCGCTGTTGTAAACTTCTCTACGTGTAGAAAGGTACAATATAATCCATCATCCACAGAGCTAGGGCGGCATGATTTGTGAAAAATATCTAACTTTGAGTGTCTTTAAACAGAATCGTGTTTTTAAAGTTCACATTTTAAATATTTTGCCAAATAGACTAAAATAACACTGAAATGACAAACTAATTTAAAGAATTGAATTTCATGAATTCCCATGAATTTCAGAATGTGTTTGCACAGATCTAAACTACAGGTTTGGCAGATTTTATGCAGAATTAGACAGGATATTTTGTTTGTGGTGCTTCTTTGCGAGTCTTTGTGATTTGCTCATTGCATCCATTCAAATTGTGATTTCGATTCAGTTGCTGTTAATCTTACAGCTCTATTCAGAGTTAATGTGAAATCTTGATTACACAGTTGTAATAATAGTTTAGAGCAATGTTCATAATTGTAACTGAAATTGCATAATTGGAATTGCAAATAATTGAGATTCAGTCATTTCTAATTGCCAGTGATAAGTTTATTCATTTGTTTTTTTTTAATCAAGACGTCCACAGCCAATCGTCTGTTAGTAATAGCAAAACAAAATCAAATCAGTAGTGATTAATCATTATGACAAGAAAAAAAAAGGATTGTGACACCTGGTTTGTCCTGATTTATTTTCTAAATTTGTCCTGGCTTAGCCTTGTTTAGTCCTGGTATAATTCCGGTATTATAACTGGATTAAGCCATACTTTGTTCCTGATTTTGTTGATTTAGTCCTGGGTTATAACTGGGTTTGTCCTGGTATAGTTCAGTATATTCCTTGTGTTGAATTGTAGGCCGTGTTCTTTAATGCAATTTTGCGAATGATTTAGTGAAGTCAAATGTAAGCTTCATATGTGTAAAATGGCATTTTGTCAGACCGTCTACACAACAATTAAAGTTTATAAAAACAATCTATTTCTCTAAGAATAAAGGGGTCTGCTGTGGCTCTTGTGCTGTTTGAAGTGCCTCTCTGAGTGAACGTGTTTTGTTGACGAGGCCAGATGCACACTTTGATTAAAGTTTGTTTAAGTGCATTTAATTATGTGAAAAGTCAGTTCTTTTGAGGGACAGAAAGTCTTTGTTTTCAGACACTTACAACTGAGATGAAAATTACGTGGTTAAGCCGTAATTTCACAGAGCGGCAGATAAAGATGCGTTAGTTTTCAGGGACACCGTGGACACTTAAATTACTCCATTTTCTAATGGAAGAAGGTTACGTTCCACCAGTTGCTGATTGTCTTTAAATTCTCCAATTATGTTTGACCATGTCCAACAGATTAACACTTTTCTCCTGCTCAGTAAAAATAACTACATGTGAAGCCTCTTACTAATGGATTGTGGCATTTAATTAGTCTTTGAGCACATCATGTACAATTACAATGTATAAAACGAACATGAAAAAGGGATGAAAACACAAATGTGTCTTTAGAAACTGAAAAAACAACTGTTGAAATAGTTGCATTTTTGATGATTGATGAATTAATTTTGTTTTTGAAATAAAATGTTAATTAACTTTTACCTGCAACATGCAATTTTACTATTATTAAAGTCTCTAGAGAGTTAAATTTCCACACAGCAAAATTGGAAAAATGTGTAACTAGTTCCTAGCTCTCGTGCTAGTTAATCGTTAATATCCACCGGCATTTATTTTGCGGCGCAGGCTGATCTTTAGAACAACCTTTTTCAGACAGGGATGTGAAACTCCTGCAACCGCCGCAAGCACAGCCAATCAGAGCACTGCTTTCAGCGCTTACTTCCAGGTTGGCACAAACATACCACTCTGAAATGTGGTCCAAATTAGTCGTTTTTGAGTCACTTTGTTCCTAAAAAAAATAGCATTGACGTTTGAATCCATTTTTAATCTGTGACTTTTAACTTTTTTTAAAAAATGTATTTATTTATTACTATTTTGTGGTTTTGCTCTTTTGAGTTGATTGGTTTTATCTTTTTTAAAGATTTTTTTCATGTTTTGTTTTTGTACAGAACTTTGTAAACCGTTTATTTGCAAAATGTACCATACTGAATAAATACAGTGCATTGGACGTTACAACAATCACGCACAGTTACATGAGTTGTCTTGCTAATTTCTCATAAAATGATTAAACTTCATTGTGAATTATACGGACCAAAGCCCAACCAAAAACATTTCCAAACTGAAATTCTTTTCAGACACATGCATTTGTTTATGTAATAGCAAATGAACATTTAAAACTCAAAGCTAATTCTGAATTTCTGCCCACACAAAGTGAGTTATTGATTGTGGCGTGGCGCCCTGCATCTCATTGCTGTGTAAACTGAGGTAATGGAATATTCCGTGTGCTTCATTTTGTGATTAATAAAGTCTTAATTGGAGAAATGAATGAGCTGCAGATGAAAGATTGGAGTTGGCGTGTGAGGAAAGCAGCTGCCTCTCTGGACCAGACCACTGTGAACCCGTGTAATGGAGACAAACCTAACTACACCAGCTCTCCACAATGCGTCTGTAATTTCTTATCAGTGTTTGTGCTCTGAGTCATGGGAACTGAGTGTGTGGGAAGATGAGTCATTTGATTTTTGGTAAAATGGGTAAAAGTGTACTTAAATTGTCACTACTTCTTGGCTCGCTCAAATACTTCGGAGCAATATTCATAGATAACATTTTTCAGACAGAGAAGTGAAACCGGTTTTGACTGTTCATCATCAAACCTGCTCTCATTCTGAAATATTATGTTGCAACTAATAGACGTTTACTGATTTACAAAAAATGGAGTTAACTTTAAATAAAGGGATAAAAAAAAAAACGAACGCACAGATTTGAAAGGACTTGTTGGACTTGCGCAGTTGACACTTAGGACTAGGGTTGTCAAAAGTGTCAAAAATCAGATACAAATCAATGTTAAAACTAGTGACTGGAAACTACATAACCATTTGAGCAGGTATTGATACAAAAAAGCCCTTTTACATGACAACATTTGACCTTCACTGAACAGTTTTAGAATACACTTGAGCTTAATCACAACTAGTATTAGATGTTAAAGCGCATTGACAAGTTGAACTACTCATTCAACTAAAATGCAGTTAAGACAAATATATTTCAATTTTTACTAAAATCTTTTACACAACCTGGTTGTAAAGTATGACATCACACTAGGAAATTACCATAGCAACCACACTGTACACTGGCCAAAACTCCTCTAATGTCACAGATTTTGTTAATTTGACAAAGAGAAATGCACGTGAACACCTTTATTTTGTTGAGTCAATGTTTAAAGGGTCAAACAAGTAGTTTATTTTGTGTAAATTATGCATAACCTTTGTCTCCCCAGTGCGATGTCATCAATTTGTTTACTTCCTGCAATTTTCAACTGATTTTTCAACTTTTATCCACAAACAGTGACCTGATTGATATAAAACTACAATTTATATTCACATGAGGTATTAATGCACTGAATAGTCCAAATGAGAAAATCCTAAAAAACCTGTCATACGCACTTTAAATAAATAAGAAACAACTATTATTTAATGTTGAAAAGTTCAGTCTATTGTCTAAACTCTGACCTAAAAATTTGTAATTATCCTTGTGGTATTAAAATCGTTATCAGGAATTGAGTATATATAAATTTTAGTATTGCAGCAAAGATTTGTCCTATTATTCATTCTTTTTATTCTAATAAACAGAAAAAATAATAGTTTGTTTGCGTTGTGTGAAAACAACTGTGTGGTTCTGCTCGTTGATTGGTTCTCTGTCAAAATCCAAGGAATACTATTGGTGGCTGAGCATTTGACAGAGTAATTTTAGATAAAACGGGCAAGAATCTCGGGTGGCAACAGAACCTTGAGCGAAATATATTCTACTTTGTGTCCGCCCTCGATGAAGAACTATCTTTTCACTAACAAAAGCAGATAGACTCTTTCAACTCACTGCTTAATAGTTCAGCTGTGCTTGTCGCAGTGGTTGTTGTGGCAGTAACGTAGCATCAGCATTACCAGCCGACACACAAGGGACTTTTTCTCAATGCACGGTCTTGCAAGTCTGATAACACATTTCCCACACTGTTCTTGTAGTCTTGAGTTGTCTCTTGCAACCTATTTGACAATAAGCCATACAGCATTCTTTGAATACATTCAAACCATTCAGTTTGATGTACACAGCTCTATCTCTGCACAATTGTACCACTCAAGGCCTTTTCTACTGTACTTATGGAATTGCCAATGTGCTTGTCTGTTCTCGAGTGTATCACAACTGTTAACTTTTCTCCTTGTCTGTTGTGTAGTTTGAAAGAAGTAATGTACTAATGCAGGGTTCTCTCATTTCGTCCTCAGGTTCTTCACAAGAATCTCTGAGTGGACTGAAAGAGCCATGGGTCAGTTTGTGGATCTCTGAGAACGTTATCCTCCTCCCTCGCTCCTCCCCTCCTCTCCCTCTCTGGGCCCGGTAAAACCTTGGATTAGACCCTCCAAATCCAATCTGCGAACCATCTTTGTACAAACCATGACCGACTTTGCACTTGGGATACCTGGCTTCCATCTTCCATCTCTTCTCTTCTATCTCGCCCCTTTTTTGTTATCCAAAAACTATTGCCATGGTTCTCCGTCGGGCCCAGAATCGGACTCCTGCTCCACGTTGGTCCAAAACCGCTTTTTCGGTTTCTTCAGATCCGCGAGTACATTTCCCAGCGTGCCTTGCTCTTGGACACTGCAGAATCCCGACCCGAGACGCTACACTGTTTTCATCAAAGTCACCAAACCAATGGAGGACTGCATTCCGTCGCAACTCCGCACTTTTCAGTACGATTCGTTTTTGGAAACTACTCGAACCTACTTGGGAATGGAGAGTTTCGACGAGGTGGTCAAACTGTGCGATTCGTCCGCACCCGTGGCTTTTCTCGAGGCTGGAAAGCAGTTTTTACAAATGAGAAAGGGACCTGTCAGAACGGGGTTAGCTAATTCAGACGGCGACGGAGATTTCAAGACGGAATATTTGGTAGTCGGGAAAAGAAACCCAAGTATGGCCGCCTGTCAGATGCTATGCCAGTGGCTTGAAGACTGCCTGGCCTCTAGCACCTCCAGCAGGCCGTGTGGGATAATGCAGACGCCGTGTTTGTGTTGGGACCCACCTCCGCAGCTTAACCCTGTGGACGGCTGCTATCACAATGGAGTTTACCTTGAAAACTGTTTGCCGAGCGCGAAGGAGAGCAAAAAGGACGCAGAACTTACTGGTGAGTAAAGAATTTGTTTTGTCAAGCGATTTTTTTTCCAAATTTTGTGAATATGTGAATATCTGTCAGCCTTGGTTTTTTGATTGGTTGATTCAACTGCTTAATGGTAATGCTGCCTCCAGAAAAATGTTTGTCTGCGGTTATTTAGAATTGCAGTTTTGTTGTTTCTTCTATATCAGACAATAGGTAAGAAATTACACAATTACCTTGACATGTTTGGACAGGGACTTCTGTGTAAAAGTTACTGCAAGAAGACAAGATTCAAATTCTTAATCTATCTAGAATGTATAGAAAAGTGTGATTGTTGTTAGCGGTGGGAAATTTTTTTGGCATATTTTGTCAGTCTCCCACCTCTAGTTGTTGTTGAACCCGTCTTGGTATGATTTCTTAAGTTCTTGTTGGTTGTACATAAATGCATTGGACTAAAAAGCGAACTATTTTTTAACAAATTTGGTTGGTTTCATTTAATGTCCCTAATTTTATTATGTATATCTTACATGTGGCAATTTCGATAACTTAAACATCTGAAGCAAACTTGTTATGCTTGCTATATGTTGCACTGAATTGTGGAACCTTTCAAACGATGGAAATGGAAAGTTATAGGCATTACCTTTGAGAGGTCAGTGTGAGGCAAAAGATAATGATAGAAAAGTTGCAAGGCTTTGTCAATGGTTTGATTGGTATACTTTCAGTCTATTTTCAGTAGTCTGAGCAGGTCAAGCCCATTGTTTCTTTGAAAAGATGAGTGTTCTTGATCCTTTGTCTATCATTACATCCCACTTGACCTTAAAACTGTTCATCTTTTCACAGGTCTGTTTCTTGGTGTTCATGTTGTTTTGGTTTTGATGAAATAATGCTTAGTTACACTCACAAAAAGGAAATGTTCACCATTTTAGAACATTTCCATTCCTTTATGTGGATCCAAACCAAACAATTTAGATTATAAGATATTCTATTTAAAATATATACGCTGATAAAATAAAATATTGAAAGGTGCACTATGTACCTTTTAGTGCCGTCTCCATGGGAATGTATTGCTTTGTCTGGGATGTTCCACAGTATGGAATTTATCTTGCTTTTGTTCAATAGAGGTGCTATTTACGCCAAAGAAATATATTGAATAATATATTGAATAAAATAAATTATAATAAACATTGTTACCTTGTAACTTGGTCTGGTAGCGTCAAGCTTAATGTCCTGCAATGGACCGTTAAATGCAAAAAGAAAAAAATCTCTTCCAAAAAAGTTACGAAGTGTGTGTTAAATGGAAAAAGGGTGACTTAATATATTTAAATATTGCCAACATTTCTTTTTTTGGAGTGTAGTTTTGTCCTGAACTCTGAAGAAAAGGTTGAATTATTGAAAAGGTTTAATAGTTCCACTTTTTAATAACTACACTTTTGATAGCCTTTAAAAAGCAAGAACAAAGACTTAATTCACAAGGAACAAATGGTTTGTTTGGACGAATTCGAGCCTAGTTATGTCCTTAACTCTAACTCCTTTAAGGATCAAGGTTTTATTAAAGTGATCTTGTTTAATATCTTCTTTCTTGAAACTGTCTGTACATCAATCCGTCTTTTTCGAAATTTCAGAACCCTTACAAACTTCTCACTTGTTTGTCGCTGACCCTAGAAAAGACACTGCCCTTGAATTTACTCTGATTGAGGCAAATGATAGAGAAAGTGGGGCTGCTATCAGAGTGTGGCCAAATGCATGTAATCTGTGAGGACTGAGGGTAATTGTGTGACACCGGATCTGAGGCTCGCTGAGAAGTGCTTTGAGAGGAGACAAGAGGAGACCCATCCAGAGGTTGGGTTTCATGTGATGGAAATGAGACGCGCGTCCTTGTGAGGTCAGCCGAGTAAAGCGCCAATCTGAGAACACCGGATCTGCCCGCGGGACCGTCCTGAAAGAGAGGAGCGCCGGGCGGGGACATCGGATCACTTTGGGGACGCAATAGGAGCAGGAAGGGGCGAGGGGGAAAGGGGTGTAGGAGATAAAAGAGGCAGAAAGAAGTGGAGAAGATCAGAGGCTGAAGTCTAATTGTCTGCTCATGCCGTACTTCCCTTCGTCGCTCTGTCCAATCATCCCTACTCCATCTTTCCCTCCTTCCCTTCCTCACTCACTCATTCCGTCCCTTTGGTCTCTTACTAACCACATTCTTCCCTCCTTCTGTTCCTCTCTCTATCCCTCACCATGTCTTTTTCTCCCTCTCTAACTCCTTTCTCCATCCTCTCATTCCATAGCGCTCGTCATCCAGCCCTTTTTTCTTACATCCCTCTCTTTTTTTATCCCCTCTCAACTTCTCTCATCCCTTCCTTCCTCCTTCATTACTTTCTTCACTCCCTCTCTCCATCTGTTCGTCCCTTTCTTTACACCTTATCTCACTTATTTCTCCCTCACTCTCTTCCTACTTTTGCTGGATTGGCTCCCCCTTTCCCTCTCCTTACTCTCTCCATTCCTAATTCACTCCCTTTCTCAAGTTTTCCCAACATCCATCCCTCCCTAACACCCTCACTTTATCTTTCTCTGTCTTTTCCCTCCTCCCACCCTCACTGCCTCCATATCCTGTCCTCTTCCATCCCTTCTTGCATCGATCTCTCTATCCCTCACCTCCTCTCTTTCTTTTCCCTTCCTTCTGTCCCTTCCTCTCTCCCTTTCTCCATTCTCTCCTTACCTCTCTTCACCCCTTCCTCGTCTCCCTTTCTCCTCCCTCCTTTTATTTTCTCCTTCTCCTCTTTCTATCCATCATTCCCTCTCTCATTTCCTCCCTCCATACCTTCTTCCCTCTCTTCTTTTAGCTTCACTCTCTTTCTCTCCCTACATCCATTCATCCTTTCCTCCTTCTGCCCATCCCACCTTCACTCCTTTCCTAATCCACTCTTACCATCCATTTCCTCTCTCCTTCCCTCCCAACCTCACTCATTCTATTTTTCTCTTCCTCACCCACACACTTCCTCCTCCTCCTCACTTCCACCAAATCCTCTCTCTCTCCCTCCATGCCTTCTTCCCTCCTTCCTCTCCTCGCTCACTTCCTACTTCCTTCCTCCTCTTACAGTATTTCTTCCAACCCTCCCTTCCTTCTGGCCCTCTCTCCTCTCCTCCCTCCCTCCCTCACTGATCTTGAAGACAGGATGTGGCCTGACATCTCTATCCTGGCCTCATCCGGACCACAGCCAAAGGGAGGGAACACTTCTCGTCTCCTCTTTCGGCTCCAAACCTTTGTCCATCCATCTCTGCTCTGATTCCCCTGTTCCAGTACACACACACACACACACACACACACACACACACACACACACACACACACACACACTCTCTCCCTGGAGACGGATCGAGCTGTGTGATATGACCGCAAACCACCATCATGGCTTACTGACCTTTTTACATAGATTCCAGTACAGTCCACTTACAGTATTGCAGTTCTTAAATATGCATCCACAAGTCATACAAAGAGCTTGAGTTAGACAGTTAGAATTAATTATATTTGTTTACGATGCAATAGTTTTACAGTAACTACACTTTCGCAACGTCCTTTACACACACACAACGACTTTCTGTTGCTCTTTCCTTCACTAAAATGCGCAAAAGATCACAATTGTCAGGTTTAGATTATAAGTAAATCTCTTTGTACCTTTTGTTACACAGTGATAGCAGATGGCGCCGAGCTCAAATAAACGCTGAAAGTATCAGTTTGGAATGGAAGAAGTTGGATGAGTGGCACAACGTTCAGTCTTAAAATATGTCTGTATTTTTGCTTTTGCGATGGATCTGCTGGATGACTGAAAGATTACACAGACACCGCTTTGTTAGTGACAGTGAGTGCTGGAGCTCATCCTCTTGGTCTTTTATAGTTTGATACACACTTTTAAAGGAACTATATTATGCATTTTTCATATTGTTATTAGCCTTTAAACCTGCTCTTGAGTGTCTTCAGTTTGACATGCCATGTTTTAGAACTAAAAATGGAATTTACAAAGAAAAAATTAACTTAATCACTGCATTGGGAGATTTTTACTATTTTACGATTTTTACAGTTTTAACTTAGCTGTGGCTCCATCTACTGGCTGTAGAGGCAATTACACACATGGAAATATATACCCACAATGCATAGCAGTTAGCAGTGGATCAGATGAAGTTGTAGTCATCGTGATTAGACGGAAGAAATGTTCAGAGCAAGTCTGGCAATGATTTAAGGACTTCAAACAGCAAAAGATTCTGGGAAAAGTGACATCTACATCACACACTGAAGGAGTTCAGAGCGCAGTGTTGGAGAGAGAGGATTTTCAATTTATTCATCAAACAAATGTGAATCAAGCTAAATGCTAAAATCAAGCTACTCCACGTATGTTTTTTTTTTTTTTTAGTTTTTTTTTGATGGAACAGAGTTAGAACATGGCTAAAATTCAATTTTGAACGATATTTGTCATTTCACAAACTAAGTCAGATCATTTCAGAGCTTAAATTGCCGTAACTGACTTGCTGGGTTTCAAGCTATATACAGCTATTGCTTTCAGATTTGTTTAAACAGCCTCACTGCACAAAACAACAGCAGGGTTCGTACAAATATGCAATTTACCATTTCAACTTCAAATGGAATGCAGTTTCAACTTTGCTGCTTTCTTTTTTAGTGTATGTTCTTTAGAGAAATCCTTAATATTTTGATTTCTTTTGGCAGGCGATTAAGAAGTCAAGATATTGGAACGGAAGGTCTACAAACGACACGCTCTGTGCATTAATCGTTTAAAAGGGGTCGTGGCACTGGCAAAAGCTCTTAAAACGATTAAGTATTGCATGTATCTGTCACAAACTACACACACTAAATCTCACGATCATTGAAGTTCACCAGAAATAAAGAAATCAACTAAAAGTGCCAATGTTGACTGAAAGTTGATATGTTGATTAAACCCTTTCTTATTCTGGGATATTATCTCTAAAACACTTGAAAAAAATCTTCTCCCAATTCAAACTTAAGATGTTACTGAGCTCTCTGGAGTAAAAACAGTTGGCTGAACTCTTTGTAGACTCTGTAGTTTTGGCTTCTGGTGTGTGATTTACTAGATTTTTAAATATGTGGAAACAAGCTCTACACAGAGGAATACACAGTGGATTTTGAATTCCACCCAAATGTATTTAAAATGCTGTTGGGAGATTATGATTAGACATTTGTTGGGTTTTAACAATTCCTTTTTCAAAGCTGAAGCTGATTTCACGAAAAATGAGATGTAAAGTCTTGAAATAAAGTGTTCAAAGAGTTCAGAGTTCAGCAGGAATGCCCACATAAAGTCTATTCATTAATGTGTTTTTTAGGTTGTTATTTATGTTTTGTTGGTGGGTTTGGAGTAGAAACTGACCCTGGTTCATCCCAGAATGGTTGATTTGACTGAAAATAAATGGATTATAGCATTCTTTTTACATCTTGCCTTCCCAAAAGCTTGTTCGTTATTACTATTACTTTTTTTTAATTTGATGGTTTACAAACTGGATTAAATGCAGTAATTGTCAACTCGTCTATACAGGTACGCCATCATTTTAATCGAAATTCTTAAAACAAAACAAAAAAATCCACGCATCCTTGCATTTACATTTTTATTCCTTGTTCCTACACCATTACTGCCTCCCTGTATTCAGATCGTGGCTTCGACTGAACCATTTCGTGGGAGTCATCGGAGCAGAGGAGCTGTTTAGCGCAGGGTATTTCCTCCTCCAGTTTTTTCCACAGTGGCTAATATCCCCGCACTGACTGTCCCTGCCTCCACGCCGATAGTTAGCGCGCTTATGTAAGGCTGCTTATGGCTGTGGAGAGCAGGGTGTGGGCTGCGCGTGCCTCTGGGTGAGAAAAATAAAAAGACGGATATACATTTGCTGTGGGTGCGTGGACACATTGGAACAGAAGGACAGCGTGTTCAGCCCACGTGGACAAAGCGCCTTTTAGATGGTAATTCCAGTCACATTATGCTTAAGATGTATACAAATCTGCTCTCGAATTAATCCTCTGCTTACTGTAACTCGGTTTGCTAAATGTAAAGTAGTTTGGGAATGTCTTTGTTCTTCTGAAGGTTAAAGAAGGACTTAAACAGCTGTGGCGGATTCAAAGTGCAAATCAGAAGCATTTTCAGTGGCATTAACACTTGGCATTGACCATGAAAATAACAACTCAAACGTTTCTGGACATTTTTGAAGTTTTACAGTAACACGCCACTGGATTTCATTGCAGTAGGGCTAGTGCTTTAGTTGTTTAATCCGCCAATGGTATCATAATTGACCAACATTTGTAGCAGTTGACTATTTTGTTTAGAGTATAAGGGTTTACAATAGAAAGAGCTGAAGATTTAGGAGTGAATAATGAGTTTAATTGCTGTTTTTACATTTAGATACTAAGTTTCCGATTCAATTTGTTGTTTTTGCATGAAATCCTGTGCAGTTTGGGTCAAATTCATGGTCATATCATGGAGATGCGGAAACGTTTTCAAAGCTTTTGTCAGATACACTTCACTGTACTTGACCAATCGATTGGCGACCCAAGGATTTCTGTAGTCAACCCTACATTGCAGCTGACATTAGCCTACATATTACTCAAAGAATACAGCCATTACAAGATGCAAAGTCGCCATTCAAATTGCAATTTCAATATGTTTAGAATTAAAGAACATTTCAAATAACATTTCATCCCTACGAGTTCTATACTACAGAGAAAATTGAAGTGCCAAGGAAAACATATTTTGATGTTAGTGGCAGTCCCATAGCATGCAGCTGGCACCGACATGGCAGAGTGGGGATTTACATATGAAATTGAGCTTAAGGAGCCCGGAAAGAGCAGGAATATGATGCAACGGTAAAGATACAGAGCTCAGGCTTGGACTCACAAACCAGCATTTATGTCACAAAGAATCCAATGAAATGTGTTCAATGTTGCATCTTCCATTTTTATTGGACAAATCTGATTCAGTAGAGTAAAATCCTAAATTTGATATAGTATTTTATTTTATATTGTATAAAAACACAGTGAAATGGTGAACATAAATACAGATACAGATATGGAGTGGTGAATTTGTATTTTACAGAGCTAAACTTCTCTACTGAACCTTTGGTGCAAGAGTCAGTATATTTGGGCCTATCTTGCAATGCAGTAAAAGCGTAATTATAATACATTGTCAAATAGTATGGCAATTATCTGTCTTTATGTATTTATTTTTCTCCACCTTTTAAGTGTTTTGTCTAAAGGATCATGGTATGGTGATGTTGAATAAATCTTGAAAGGTGGTCATGATTTTTCTTTTATTATTTTTATTAGAAGGCAGTTTCATTTGAAAATATTAAAAAGAAGATTCAGACACAACACAATACAGAAAGTAATTGATTCTAATGCAATATAGTTTTGTAAATCATTACAAGACAATGGTACTGAGTTGGAAAAAGTAGATTCTCCCAGCTCTGATAGACATTAAAAAATAATTGTACCTGAGCTGACGTTAACTACATTGCTGAGGAAGTTTCTCCCAGTATTTCTTTGTGAATGAATACGTATCAGTGTTGTTTTCTGCAAATCGTCAGTGATGTCCAACCAACTAAATCATAATCAAATCATTTCTTTCATACTATGACATCTGTATTAGATCATACTTTATCCTGTACCCCAAAGTAAATGTATTAGCTTGACTGTGGCCTCATTCAGCGCACATAAGCGACAGCCCAGTGCGATGATAACCTCTCTTCACCGTGGCAGAGGAGCCATGGATCAGAGCAAATGGGAGACGAGAGCAGTCTGTAAAAATTTGGCCGAGCGGCTGAGTAGACGATCGACTCTCTTTCCCTGGATGAAGATAAAGACGGGAGCGCGAGATGGGATGGGGCCCGGGTGGAAATGGGTCCAGCGGCTTGCGCAGTTATGGCCCCGTGTGCAGCCGCGATAGAGACGGAGTGATGTCTGTGAGTGATGAGGGAGAAGAGGGAGAGAGGCAGGAGAGGGGGAGAGAACTGAGAGAGAGAGACAAAGAGAAGATGGAGAGAAATGTAGGAGAGAGAACCAGCGAGAGAGAAGGTATTTAGCTTCATTCACTCTTGTTTGATGAACCCTGTTTAGTCCTCTCCCATCAGAGCCTCACAAAAACACTCAGTTCTGAATTTCCCAGTTTAGTTCCCGTAGGCGACTTGCAAGGTCTGGACTTGCAAGTCGTGACTTGGACTCGAGCCCAACTTCATTCACTATTTCTATGGCTTGAGACTTGACTTCAATCACTCAGGACTTGACTTGGACTTGGAGCCCTGTGATCAGACAAGTTGATGCTTCTCAAAAAAATAAATGTGTCTTAAAAGCATTTTCTCTCTACACTTGATACTTATAAGTGACTAGTTGTGACCATTCCCAAAAATCCTATATATATTGCAAAAATATGTTTTTTGGTAATTCGGCTCAGTGACTTCAAAGGACTTGAAACTCAAAGTTGGTCATTGGGGTCATTGACTTGAGACTTGACTTGCACTTGCTTGTTTTGACTTGTGACTTGACTTGAACATGATGCCAAATACTTGAGACTTACTTGAGACTTGCAAAACTTGGCCCCACCTCTGGTTGAACTCCGAGATCTTCTGCGCTGTTTTAAGTTCATAAATCATCACCATAATGACTTTCGGTGGCGCTGCACTGCTGTGATTTAAGTACAGGGGCTTTCAGAAGCTCCTGTCAGACTGTGTGCCTGCATTAGCATGTTGGGGGCAAGCTGGATTTGTTAATCTTCCATTTCAATTTCCTTGACTGCCAGTGAATGGAGTTCTAACACGACTCCTGATGAGAAAATGTCTCACAGATATAAAGTGATGTATGGTTTCAAAATCTTAAGTTCTATAAAACCTGCAATGCAAAATGTAAAGGTACTCAAAAGCCAATAACAATACACATAATACATGATGTGTCCTTCAACATACCAATATACAAGTGTCTGTGCAATCTGGTGTATGAGCGTCTTACTCATAGCAACTCACTAAACAGGATCAATCAAACAAACATGATTGAAGGTTAAAACAACTCCTGGTATGTTTTTGTTGAGGGGACAATTTTATAACGTGTTTAAGCGCTCAAAAAAGTACATTTTGCGTTGTATGTGTCCTTTAATCTAAGCACGAGAAGCAGTAGCAGAAACAGCAGACAGCAGGAGAGAGGTGTGTTTGGAGTGGGCCGCAGAATTGATGAGGATGGATGGGCCGTACCGAGGTCCAGATCGACTTGCCCAGCTGGGATCCGCCTGGTCTTAGCCCTTCAGTGAGACCGGGTCATAGATTACAGTTTGTGTCCGTGGAGAGGAGGCCCAGACACAGATGGAGGGTGAGGCCGCTGCTCGTTCTCAGCCCAGGGACATGATGTTACGCTGCAGGCTGGTTATGGATGGACCGGCCGCCTCCTTCAGTGTCCTGTGGCTCTTTATGGATTTTAGGAAGTTGTTCTACAATCATTAAGACAAGTTTCCAACCAGCTTTCCCATACTAGTGTAGCTGTACAGTGTTATAGCTGTGCGGCAATCTGAGTCGTAGTAGCTGCAAGTGGTTTGGAGACTCAACATCACAACAGTGTTTTTGTGTCAACAGTTTAAACTATTTGCCATCCTATATAGGGCTGTGTACATTTGTTTTGTTTTTTCTTTTAAGGTACCATTAATTTAACAATACCGGTTTTCAGTACTGGTACTTTTTATGGTACCTTTTCTTATTTTAAAGAGGCCGTACCTGATTTTTACTGTTTTGAAGCGTGAAAAACAGAACTAGTTTATGTAGCCAATATTTTGCAAGTAATAAAGTTTTGTCACAGCATAGATATGTTGTAAAAGCATCTATTGAAGGGAAAATGAGACCACAGCACTTTCTCTGCGCCTATTTATAGAGCGTTTTATACTACAAGGGAAGCAGGAAGTAACATGCTAAACTTTACCGTGACGCTCTGGGCTCCGAGACTATAAACTCATGGCAGTGAATATTTTGAATGTTGAGACTGACTCAAGTATAACCTCTTATTATCTCATTATCCAGATTAACAGAACACTTCATAAACTCTGTTTAATGGAATTATTCATTTGTCATGTTACTGCTCATTTTATTGTTAATCTTGTTATCAGATGAAACATATGCTTTGAGTACCAGTTTTTAGTACCATTTTTTACCAGTATTTTCTCTTTTGTTTTGTTTTTTTCCCCCAGACAGTTACCTACGCCCTACTACTACCACCACCACCACTTAGGGTTACTACTACTACTACTACTACTACTATTACTGTTACTATTACTGCTTCAATTACTACTACAACAACAATTCCTACCACTGTAACTATTTATTTTAATACAATTAACTACATCTACAATGCTAACTCTACAACTTCTACACATACTATTACTATTACTACTACAGCTACCAATGCAAATATAATAAAACAGCAACTACTACTTTTCCTGAAGTGAAAGTGAAACTCATTGTAAACTAATCGCTCATGTCTGGGTCAGTGGGTCAGTTTTTGCTTGTTCTGCATTTTAAATAAATGTTCAGCGTGGGCAGAAGTTGAGATTTTCATATCGACTTGCACAGAAATGGGGTCAGGACGTCTCTTTTAACGATAATCGATAACCATCAGATCAATGTGATGTGGCGGGTGACCTCTGCTATGACAGATATGATGCGTCTCCATTAGCCCTGTGCTGTGTCAATGGGCAAATCCATAAGGCAATCAGAAACTCTTAACTCCTATTGATTTCACTGACCTTTGATCTGTCCCAGAAAGCTACTTAAAGTTTTTACAGACCTTATATATTTTCTTAAAACAATGTATATTTAGTTGGGTTAGTTTTGTAGAAGAGAGAGAAAAGTTGTTTTAGTTGTTTTATGATTTACATTTTTAGGCATTAATGTCTCACACACATTCACAGTTATTTTGCCACAAGGTTATTGCAGTTATAGTTATCGATGGTAGATAGTAGGTAGTAGGTAGTAGTAGCAGTAGCAGTAGCAGTAGCAGTAGCAGTAGTAGTAGTAGTAGTAGTAGTAGTAGTAGTAGTAGTAGTAGTAGTAGTAGTAGTAGTAGTAGTAGTAGTAGTAGTAGTAGTAGTAGTAGTAGTAGTAGTAGTAGTAGTAGTAGTAGAAGCAGCAATTGTTTGAGTTAAAATTTCAAGGACACATTAAGCAAAATTGACTTTTTTGAGCTTTTAACCAAGTTATTGTTCCCTCATCAGAAACATACCAGGATTTTCATTCATACTGTCATTAATCTTGTTTAAGAGGTCGCCGCAATGTCACAAATACAGATTTGTGACATTGCAGGTTCTGTCCACCTCTTTGACAGAAAAATCGGTCGAAGTTCTCATTCATTCCACAAGCAACAGAATTCCTGAATGCACCTACGTAACCTGTCATTTCTGAGGTTACAATGTTTTGTTATGTGTCATGTGTGCAAGTGCAAACGTGAAGCCAGGCATGTTTGTGAATTTTCTACAAACCAATTTAGTCTATCTATCTAGATCTGGTGGCCTCTTTGGGGTCCATAACATACCTGACTTGTTCTGAGCTTTTTTTGCTGTCACATTACACACATTACAACTGTGTGCTTACATTAGCATGTCGGGGCATACTAGCTTTTTTGGGAATTCTCACTGCTGCCAGTAGATGGAGTGCTAACACCAAATGAGGAAATACTGATTGTGAGAAAGTCATGTGTGTTTTTCAATCTATACGTTATTTTAAGTTCTAAACATGAGCAGAGGTCATTACGAGAATTGTTTAAAGGCCAATACAATAAACAATGTATAATAGTACAATAGTATAATAGTAGTAGTAGTAGTAGTAAATAAAAAGGTAACAAATATTGCACGAGCAGTAGCAGTATTGCCCTATGTCAGTGGGAGTTCATTTTGCCTCTGACGACTTTTGACCGCAGTCAGTTTGAGTATTTTTTTGTGATTTGGGGGATTGTTTTGACTAAAAGCTAAAGTAGGTCAGACAACATGGACTTGGTGAAGCTTCAGTTCAAACTCTGACATTAAACAGTGAGTAATGTCGCCTGTCTGTGGTCACCAGAGCTAATGAGACGGACTCATCGCCCTGCGCTCTCTTACAAAACTTTAACCTTTAAGTTGGCCATATCTGCGCTATTTTTGGCTCATCGCTGACATTCAGATGGTCAGAGAAAAAGGTTTCAAGACAAAATACAGTCCGTTCAAGGCTGTGACTGGGAAACGCCTATAATATTGGTCCTTCAAAAGGAGTTTTGAAGTAAAAAGTACATTTAGCAACAAAAATATGTGCAGAACAATATAGAGGTGAATTCATGACTTCATGTTAACTAGCACCCAGAGTGTAATATATTTTTAATAAATTATGTATTAATTAATCATTGAATGTATATAGTACCTTTAATAACACCCAAAGCGCATTACAATGCATTATTCATTCTCCAGGTGGTGGAAAGCTACCAGTCTGTACCCTCCGACTCCCACCAACCATTCTCATCGTTCATCATCGTAGTTTTAATGCACATTTTGAAGTAGTGCATAATATAACAGCACATTTGGGACTTTTGATTCACATACAAGTTTATGCGCTGGCTTCAGGTGGATTTTGATTAAAGTACACAACAATGAAAACCATTTAGCCACATCAACTCATGAAGCAAATATTAAAACCTGAGTGGACACTGCAGGTGATGAACAAAATCAAAATAAACCATCATGCTGAATGTTTTTCCCAAAATTCCATCAAAAAAAAAAAAAAAAATTTTACGCCACCTGCAGAATTAGCGGTGTCACAACAAAGGCTGAACCTAACTACACTAATTGACGAAAACTCAACTTATGCAAAGGTTCATAACACATGCACATTTTCCATGGGTGGAAGCACGGTTATAGATGGGAGGGATTCCTTCTACTTTTTCCCTCATTTTTTTCTTGACAAACTGCCATTTGAGTTGAAAACCTTTCATATGCACTCGATGTAAATGTAACCAATATGGAGGAGTTAACCACGGGGCCCGACCTTAGCTTCAATCCTTTGGCATTTTGTCTTCTTCGTGCTTTGTGCTCTGTTGTGACTAACGACATATGCTGCTGTGTTGTTCCGCTGACACAGGTAAACAGCCTGAACATGTCATCTCTGCTGCTAAATTTAGGAGACGGACCACTCTGCTGCATTATGATTCTGACCCACTTGTCTCTTCAAATTTAATCTCAAATTATTTACCGCAGCATCTTTGAATTTTAGCCCAGTGACTAATGAACATAGGCAGAGTGAAGTTATTAGGTTCATGCACTGTTCACCCCGAACATTAAGCAGAACTTTGTAATATGATGGAATTTGTTCTCTGCATTTGGCTCCTTGAGGATGATGGACATTCCGGGAGGACTTGGCGAAGGAAATATGGCTACCTTTTTTAGTATTTTGGTTGCCTGGCAATGCAAGGTTGAAATTAAAAGTGGAAAAGTACAAGACGTAGTGCTTCAACAAATGAATCCCTGTAAATATAATGTACACGCAATGGACAAAACAGACAGTTCAAACACATTTTAACCATTCATTTAACAAAATAAAGGTCAGATGTTTGTTAAATAATAACTATTTGATAAAGCAGACAATTGGAATTGGGATTTAACACATTTTATCACAGACTTTGAGCCAATATTTAACAATTAGAAGTGTAAACATGATTAAACGAGAACAGTGGACTCAAGCTTCAAATTGGGGCTCTACCGACTCCTGTTTCCCTCACCTAAAAAAAAGAATGGCCCATTTTTTGATGCTTCGATGCTGTCGCCTAAATAATAACACTCCTATCAGAGTTTAATCAGCTATCATCAAAAGTGTTTTCATGTTGGTAAATAATGTATTAAACAGCAATTTTGGATTTTGATAAAGTACTGCAAACACCCATTGTTATGTTATTTCCCCTGTAGATAGTACAGCTCCATAAATATTGCAGCCACATCCATGTCACATCTGCCATAAACCAGGAAGTAAAATGATAAAAAACACAAAAAATGTCAAACTAGAGCATAATATTGGTAAGATTTTTAGAAATACTATACCTTTTCTAACCTTGTCTAACCTGTCAGATGCTGTTTTCCGTTAAACTGTAAAACGTTTTAGTCTCTATTGTAAGTCAGTGTGCAAATTGTAGTGTATTCAACAAGCACTGGCAAGTCATGTCCTTCCAACTTGCTTGTTTTAGTTATAAACCACTCAACCAGCCATATTTTGTTGTTTAAAATAGAAGAGGGCTTATTCAATTATAATGAGTTGGAAAAAATGAAATAATAAAGAGGTAGTGTGTCTAACTCAAAGTACTTTCACCACATCTGATTGAAACACTTTGTAACATGATTAAAGTTAAGCTATCTTTGCAGCTTTGGCTCTAATGTTTTTACAGTGTAGTTTATGATTGCAGAACCAATCCAGCTGACTCTTCTCCAGCTGACTCTTCTCCAGCTAAATTCATGACCAACTGTAGCTAATCAGAGAACCAGACTACTGCAAGTTATAGGTTTTTTGTCAGCAAACATAATTCATATTAATTAGATGCATATATAACGGGCGGTCATAAAGTTATGGCTCATTCTTGTATTCTTCCCGATCTTTTCTTCAGCGTGGATACATTTTTATCCTGTCATATCTCTGAGAAGCTGTCTGGCTCGCTCACATCACACGCGGCGTCAGAATGGGAGATAAGCTGATAGTGAAACGCCTGGAGATGAATAGGCCCTGTCTGTTTTACCAATCACTGCTGTCTGACGCCGCTTTACTGATGCTTGAAGAATCCGAACGCATCCGGCAACTCACAACGCGCCGTACATTCATTTTCAATCACTCTGCGGCGAACCCCGGGGGATATTTTTACATAAATATCTCCACCCTTTTCCCCCGATGCCTTGGGAAAAATCGCTCAAAGCTTAAGTGAAATTGGACAGTCATGCTCCGAGCCGTTCGGTGACACGGCAGCGGTGACTAAGTTGGATTGCTTTGTTTGAATTTGACCTCGGTAATGTGTCGCGAACGCCGCGTCAGCTTTGGAAAAACACACAGATTAAACGCTTTTTGCGAGCCACTTTAGATAAGAGGCGAGAGAGGGGAAGTGTTAATTTGGCACATGACATCCTTGAAATCAAAACAGGGAATGTATCCGTCTTTCAAAAGGATAAAAAAGTCACTCGACGTAGTCATCAGGGTCATGTGAGGTCAAGTGTTCTGTTGGTGATAGCTTGATTCAGACAAGAAACGGTTATAATGAGTCAAGTTAAAGGGGGCATCTCATACAAAATCAACCATTATGAGCTTTTATCTTCATTAAAAGATTGAGTGTTTCCTTACCGTGAACTTACTCAGAGTTGTATTTTGATTGCTCTATGACAGTTTGAGAAATCCTGTATTGTAGGGTTGTCAAAAGAATTGAAAATCAGACACTAATCAACGCTAAAACTAGTAATGAAACTAGCTACTGATTTGAACAAGTATCGATACTAAAAAATGCATAAACAGAACAAAATTGGAACTTTCGTGAACAGTTTTATAGAATGATCATGAGCTTTATTCGACCCTAGGGTTTAATAAAGAGAGTGCAATTATTTTGTGTAAAAAATGTCTAAAACCTTGATTTCAAAAGAGCATTTTAATTGTAATTGTGGTATCAAAATTGGTACTGAGAATCCAGTTTAACACTTAAATATCAAAATTGAGTTTGACATTTTAGTATAGTGACGACACTACTGTACTGTTAACTTGTCAGTTTCTTCTATTAGACAGATGCAAAGTTTAGGAACTTATAGCTATTTACAACTGTTTTATTAAGTTAATAATTACAAGAAGACAGAATGAACTTTCCAAATATACAACTGTGTGCTCTGTTTTCAACTACCCCTTACCGCCCACTTTCCTTCCCAAATTTAGATGTAAAATTCTGACTCTAGTTCATACACATCAAGCTCAGGAATGTTGTGTTGCTACTTTTCAACAATAAATCCAAGTTAATGAAAATCCACTTCTTGGTACAGTGAAATGAAACTATGAAGAACTTGAAGGCTTGTTGATTCTGCATTATTTAGTCAATAAATCCATTTCTGTTTTATTAATTGATAGTTTACAATGAAACTGTTGAATAATAATCCACGCCTGTTAAAGTGTATTACAAGCATTAAAAAGCATATTATGTCTCCTTTAAGTTAGATGAGATACAAAGTTCCAGTAAAACGACATATTCTTTCTGGAATTTTTTTTTTGCCCACGCAGATATTAATTGCTGGGAAAGTCCCACGATATTGCAATAAACTCATAATAAGAAACACATATCTCCATGGAGACAAGCAGGTGACGCCACCAATCCAAGTTTCAGGTCAGATCTGTGGAGGGACGGCCCCACTGACAGAAGTATTTTTGAGCATAATGAATAAATGCAAGATTGATACATTTTTAAGGAAAGCACTAACAACTCCAGCAACCCTCCAGCAAAAAAGTTACATAGTGCACCTTTAAATGCATGTAATATTACACAGTACGTTCCATCCAACCCTCTGTCTTTATTTATAGAGCACATTTAAACACAGAACAAGTATTTCTCCATTTAGCAATACGAGCAATGATAAATACAAGCTAAAATCATTATTAACAATAAAACCAAAGAACTTCAAAACATATATAAGACTAGGAGTAAAGACTTCTAAAATCAATAAACGACACAGAGGGCCACACAACTCAGGTCGTAAAAAACAGAGAATAAAAACGCTCTATTTTGTTGGCATATGTGTGATGGCCAGCACTTTGTAGTTTATCAATGGTGTAGTAACCAGCAGCATGTGAATGGAATACACAAGAGCTAAGGCTGAGTCTGAACGTCTTGGACTCTTTCTTTGTGAGCGTACAGCCTCGACAGCACCCCTCACTGTGCTGTTGTGTAAACTGTTAGAATAAAGGACTGTGTAAACAATGACAAGCCACAGACCAGAACTGAACAGGAAACAGGAGAGAATTATGGAATGAACAGAAGGTAGAACTTACTTAGTGAAATACTTTCTTAGAATTTGACCCATCCTCTTTTACTGGAGTAATATTATTAAAGGAAAAATATTGTGCATTTTTCGTATCGTTATTAGCCTTTAAATATGCTCTTGAGTCCCTATAATTTGCCATCTCATGTTTTGGGGGAAAAAAAAAAAAAAAAAAAAGTTTATAATGAAATAATAACATTTGTTAGAGTCTGGAAAGACACTTACTTAGTGCATTCAGCCAGTAGATGGCGCCAAGTGCAACCTATGAGCAGCAGTTATCGTGTTTAGAGGCAGAAATGCTCAGAACAAGTCTGCGGATGATTTAAGGACTTAAAACAGCAAAGATTCTTGGATAAGTGACGTAGATGATCTGAAAATACATCATACAAATTAAATAGAAATACTGATTCCCCATGTTTAGTCCTGACTCTGGCACCAGCAGGAGGCCGGTCCATGTTTAGTCCTGACTCTGGCACCAGCAGGAGGCCGGTCCATGTTTAGTCCTGACTCTGGCACCAGCAGGAGGCCGGTCCATGTTTAGTCCTGACTCTGGCACCAGCAGGAGGCCGGGTCCATGTTTAGTCCTGACTCTGGCACCAGCAGGAGGCCGGTCCATGTTTAGTCCTGACTCTGGCACCAGCAGGAGGCAGGTCCATGTTTAGTCCTGACTCTGGCACCAACAGGAGTCCGGTCCATGTTTAGTCCTGACTCTGGCACCATCAGGAGGCGGGTCCATGTTTAGTCCTGACTCTGGCACCAGCAGGAGGCCGGTCCATGTTTAGTCCTGACTCTGGGACCAGCAGGAGGCCGGTCCATGTTTAGTCCTGACTCTGGCACCAGCAGGAGGCCGGTCCATGTTTAGTCCTGACTCTGGCACCAGCAGGAGGCCGGTCCATGTTTAGTCCTGACTCTGGCACCAGCAGGAGGCCGGTCCATGTTTAGTCCTGACTCTGGCACCAGCAGAGGCCGGTCCATGTTTAGTCCTGACTCTGGCACCAGCAGGAGGCCGGTCCATGTTTAGTCCTGACTCTGGCACCAACAGGAGGCCGGTCCATGTTTAGTCCTGACTCTGGCACCAACAGGAGGCCGGTCCATGTTTAGTCCTGACTCTGGCACCAGCAGGAGGCCGGTCCATGTTTAGTCCTGACTCTGGGACCAGCAGGAGGCCGGTCCATGTTTAGTCCTGACTCTGGCACCAGCAGGAGGCCGGTCCATGTTTAGTCCTGACTCTGGCACCAGCAGGAGGCCGGTCCATGTTTAGTCCTGACTCTGGCACCAGCAGGAGGCCGGTCCATGTTTAGTCCTGACTCTGGCACCAGCAGGAGGCCGGTCCATGTTTAGTCCTGACTCTGGCACCAGCAGGAGGCCGGTCCATGTTTAGTCCTGACTCTGGCACCAGCAGGAGGCCGGTCCATGTTTAGTCCTGACTCTGGCACCAACAGGAGGCCGGTCCATGTTTAGTCCTGACTCTGGCACCAACAGGAGGCCGGTCCATGTTTAGTCCTGACTCTGGCACCAGCAGGAGGCCGGTCCATGTTTAGTCCTGACTCTGGGACCAGCAGGAGGCCGGTCCATGTTTAGTCCTGACTCTGGCACCAGCAGGAGGCCGGTCCATGTTTAGTCCTGACTCTGGGACCAGCAGGAGGCCGGTCCATGTTTAGTCCTGACTCTGGCACCAGCAGGAGGCCGGTCCATGTTTAGTCCTGACTCTGGCACCAGCAGGAGGCCGGTCCATGTTTAGTCCTGACTCTGGCACCAGCAGGAGGCCGGTCCATGTTTAGTCCTGACTCTGGCACCAGCAGGAGGCCGGTCCATGTTTAGTCCTGACTCTGGCACCAGCAGGAGAATAATAACAGTAATCACACACATTTTTAATTCAATGTTTTGTTTTTGTCACCGTACGTAAATAGCCACTTTTAAGTCAGTTTAAACTAGTCTTTAAACACAGTACAGAGACATCCTTCAGGCTTCTAGTGCAATCACAGTCCATTCAGAGCTGCTTTTTCCACTGTCCGTGATGGAAGGCTTCAGAAACGACCTAGGACCAGCCTGATCAGCAGCTCCAGCTCCAGCCGTCGGAGGCAGAAGAACTCCCAATAAAACCCCCCTGACTTGCACTTTTCTGGGCTCGCTTTGGCAGCTCGCCGGGCCTGAGCAAGATAAATGGACCGACTGTGTTTTCGCTGCAGGCCTCCACCACATTGTTGCTAAACTAAGGGGTTTCCATCCAGACCTCCATAAGGAACAGTGAGGAAACCTGAAGCAAGGCAAACACATTTACCACAGGCACACAGCCATAGGAGCACACTGTAAAATGTCGCAGCAGAAAATGGCTTCGGTTCAAAACAAGCGTCGATTCCTGGTGGAGCGTGGGTGGCTGATGATGGGAACAATAAAGTACATTTTTATATATATCAGCGTAGACGTATGTGTGTGCGTTATCGCAGATGAAGGCGGGGTATGGGCCACAGGGGGCGCTGTGTGGGCAGGGATAGAGTGGGAATGAGCTGGACTATATGGTTTTGGCACCTGTTAAAGAGGAGAAAAAGCATGCTGTTTACAGTTGTGGGGTTGTTTGCTTTGTGAATCGGTGTCTGCAAATTGTCGAAAGTGTTTCTTCTGTAGGAGGTGATGACTGTCCAGGGAATGCTAGATTCATAGCAATTGAAATGTACTTGCAATTTGAATGGTCGCAATTACTTCAACTCTAATTATGTCCTCATCAAACATTCCAATAGCCTATCTAATGTACAATGCTACAAACTGTTGTGTTTGTTCAATTTTCTTGGACTTTTTCTTGCCTCCTAACAGAATTCTGATTTAAAAACATGATTCAAAAATCGATTTGCAACCACAATGATTGTCAGAAAAACTACTCAGACATTGTATTATATATTTTTTATCATGTTCAAAGTGTCAGGTGGTTTGTTGCTCATTGTAAACCATGAACTTTAAAGGACTCATTATGCAAAATTGACTTAAATTGACGATATATGATTGCTCCCTCGTCAGAAACATACCTGGAGTTGTATTTAACGTCATTCATACTTGTTTGATGAAAATTTAAGTCCTCTGAGCTTCACAAAAACACTTTCTGTGATGTCAAAGGTAGAGCTTTGTGAGTTTCTGCTGTTGAAGTCAGTACATCATTGCCAGAGTCAGTCTGAGCATTTCTGCTGTCAAATCGCTAATTCCGATGTGAGCATGTTGGGGTAAACTAGGTTTATCTAGCTTGTGTAATTCCTTCTACAGCCAGTAGATGGAGCTCTAACTTTCTGATGTGGAAAAACACCTGACTTTTAAAGTTTTAAAACATGGGTTAGTTAAGAGCATGTTTAAAGGTAAACTATCTATTTCATGTTTTAAAACAACAATAACAACAAATTCTTATTCATGTAATTACTTTTTTTTATCAGCCAGTATGAAATTACACTTACTGAGTGCATCCAGCCAGCAGATGGCACTAGCGCAATATACAATCTAGTGAAATTAGCGCTTAAAAGACTTTATGATGTGGATTTGCTGCAGCAGTGTTTAGAGGCAGAATTGTTCAGAACAAGTTTAGCAATGATTTAAAGTCTTAAAACAGCAGAATATTCTCGGATAAGCGACTTAGATGATCTGAAAATACTTCCTGCATCGAGGGAGTTCCACAGGAAGTGTTTTTGACGCTCTGAGGGGGGTGGATTTTTTAATAAACAGGAATACAGGAATAATCAATGTATTACTCATAATATTCCACGATATATCACTATTTTTAAAAGAACTTTATCAATTTCAACCACTACCTGCTCAAACTTAAAATACTACACCCATTTTTATAAACAAAACAGTAAATATGTCAAATGTTTTGCATGAACATGTTTCCTTCCTCTAAGCAAGCAACAAAAAAACAAAAAGTACTCATGATATATCAATACAGCAGCTCACAAAATCAATACTGTATCACCAAATTTATTGTAACAATATATTGATATTTAGATATTTCGCCTAAAAGCTGCTACAAATGTTAGACATAAAAAGAAAACTGTAACCCTCTTATTTACAGTCAAATCAATGATTCTGGGATGAATCAGGGTCATTTTTTTCTCCAAATCCACAAATAAAAAAAGTACCCAGAAATTAAAAAAGTTTAATAGGACTTTTATATGGATTCTGCGTTTACTTTTTTATTTCATTACAAGTTCCTAAAACTCAATTTTAGTCAAATTAGCTTCGGTTTTGAAAGATAAATTGTTAAAACCCAACAAACTCCCAAACTAGAATCAATCTAGCCTCACCAACACACACCAGCTTTACTCATTCATACATTTAACAAAGAAAATCTAGACGGACTTTAAATTTTGGTTTTCCTCTTTGCAGAGAGTGTAATTAGAGTAAATCAGATACCAGAGGCCAAAGCTACAGAGTCTCAGCTTTCGATCCCGTCCAGCCATTTGCCAGTGCTACAAAGAGTTCAGAAACAGCTTCAGTTTGAATTGGAGCTCATTTTAGTCAGACGTTTTAGGAAAAATAGGGTTCACTGTAAGGGTTTTTTAAATCAATTACATATTTCTGCAGCTCTGTCCACATCTGCACTTACAGCATAGAACACTTACAGACGTCAATTTCAGTATATTTCAAAACTCCATCCGAAAACGTCTAGTCCTCCAGTATTTTTGTCTCATCAGATTTGTTCAAACCTGTCTGAGCGCGGGTAACTGATGTGTCTGTGTCTCCTGGAGGCGGCCATTCTAGGGTCCCTCTCCCAGAATGCTTCAGGGCGCATTAAACATTCATGCTTTAATTAAGCCGTTTTACCGCTGCTGCTTACGGCCAATGATAAAAAGGGCTGCTCTGGGGGAGACAAATGTATCGGGGAAAGTGGCCGAGGAGCCGGCCGCAAAAGGGTTCTCAATCTGGGGTGCACGGTGGTACGAAGGTGCGTCTACAAAGCTATTGGGAAACTAAACTCCTTGTAGCCCTATTGTGTGCTGTTGCGAGGTTCTTTTTATCGTACCAGACGTATGAATGGGCTCCACCATGTTTGTTGTCTGATTTCTTCATTAACTGACTGTTTTTTTGTTTTTTTATTGTTTTATGCTGCTCAAATGCATTGCTGCGGTATAAATAAAGTTTACTTAAAACCTGTGTTTGCTAGTTAAGACCTTACACTCGTTAATTTAGTTCTGATTATATTAGTCCTATTCACCCTTTTCCGTTGTATTAGCTTACACGGGGCAGACGAGCTCAACAGAAAATGACACAGAAAAAACTACACGGAATGAAAAGCCGTTTTCAGGCCTCCCAAGAAATCGATGCATTGCTGACTTGTTGTTGCGTGTGTACATTAAACATTTTACACAAATCAATAAACTTTATATAATGTTTTAACGGCAAGACTTTTCCCTCGTTCGCCATTTGCGTGAACGGGACAAATAGAGGCAAAAGTGGGCTGGAAGTGGGCAGAATAAGGTTAACATTGGCCCAGTCCTGATTTAGTCCAAGTTTGGAAGTGGTTTTGTCTTTGTTTATTGATAGAGAGCACTTAAAGGTATGTAACTTTTCTAGTGAAGCCGCTTGTCCATGGGAATTGTCCACAGTATGGTATTCAACTTTTCAAGCCGGCGACACCACTATGTCAAAGTACAAGTCAGATCTGTGGAGAGGTGACCCGGTTCTCTTTTTGATCGAAATCACATGTAAACTGAATTAATGCACATTATACAGTACAAGTTGAATGCCATATGATGGAACATTCCCAAGAAAACGATAACATATCGTTCGGAACAAGAAAATGCCACACTGTTTTGTGCTCAATTTAGTTATTCAATGTATATGACAAGTGTTTTCACAGTACACTTTCAATCTGGTTTAGCCTTATTTTAGATCAGGTTTAGTCTCATTTTAGACCTGGTTTAGTCTCACTGTAGATCTGGTTTAGTCTCATTTTAGACCTGGTTTAGTCCCACTTTAGATCAGGTTTAGTCTCATTTTAGACCTGGTTTAGTCTCATTTTAGACCTGGTTTAGTCTCATTTTAGACCTGGTTTAGTCTCACTTTAAATCAGGTTTAGTCTCACTTTAGATCTGGTTTAGTCTCATTTTATACCTGGTTTAGTCTCATTTTATACCTGGTTTAGTCTCATTTTAGACCTGGTTTGGTTTCATTTTAGACCTGGTTTAGTCTAATTTTAGACCTGGTTTAGTCTCACTTTAGATCAGGTTTAGTCTCATTTTAGACCTGGTTTAGCCTCATTTTAGATCAGGTTTAGTCTCATTTTAGACCTGGTTTAGTCTCATTTTAGATCAGGTTTAGTCTCATTTTAGATCAGGTTTAGTCTCATTTTAGACCTGGTTTAGTGTCATTTTAGACCTGGTTTAGTGTCATTTTAGACCTGGTTTAGTCTCATTTTAGACCTGGTTTAGTCTCACTTTAGACCTGGTTTAGTCTCATTTTAGACCTGGTTTAGTCTCATTTTAGATCAGGTTTAGTCTCATTTTAGACCTGGTTTAGTCTCACTTTAGACCTGGTTTAGTCTCATTTTAGACCTGGTTTAGTCTCATTTTAGACCTGGTTTAGTCTCACTTTAGATCAAGTTTAGTCTCACTGTAGACCTGGTTTAGTCTCACTTTAGATCAGGTTTAGTCTCACTTTAGACCTGGTTTAGTCTCACTTTAGATCAGGTTTAGTCTCACTTTAGACCTGGTTTAGTCTCACTTTAGATCATGTTTAGTCTCTTTACATCGGCTATAGTTTATTTCTGGTGACACTTGGAGAGCAAACATGTTCTCAGCTCGTGCACCACTGTGCCGCACCATATGGACGTCTATAGGATAAAGAAGTCTGTCAGCTCCATCGTTGTTGACTCCACGTCAGAATTCCTGTGGTCTGTGAGTGGCAGCCTGTCAGCCACGTCTCTGCCGCAGCGTTTTACACTTCAGCGCCTCTTTTTGGGACAAATCTGGTAGAGTCGTACATTTGAAACCATTTTCTCCTCAAAGGAAAGTGCTCCATTATTGAGAGACCGCGGCGTATCTCTGCTCTCACCAGTCTCCTTCACTCCGAGGACGTTTAAATTGAAAAATGCTCTTTTCCTTTTGTATCTGAAGAAAAGGCCTAATCATTTAATAGCATATTGTAATAGGAATTATCGGCGAAAAAATACTTCAGTCTTCTTCTATGTCTTTACCAACAATTGGAAAAGTTTTAATATTGTATTGAAAAAGGAAGATTGGACCAATTTACTCTTATTAAAATAATGTACAATTTAATTCCATGTAGTCTGTGATCGACAAAGCTTCTTTTTGTTATTCTCTTAAAGTTTCTCAATCCAAGATCCAGGAGACACGTTTGAATCAGATGTTTCTGTCTATAGTCCTGACTTGTTGACTTGCAGACTCCTTTGCTGTCCACTTGTATAAATGCAGAGGATGGCATGTGTTTCGCGTGATAATATTCTGATGTACGACATATAAAAGTCAGAACGCAGGCTGAATCATTTTTGCTCCAGAATGCAGCCTTTGAAAAAGCAATGTGTCACTCAGCTTAGTGAGAGTTTAAGATCAGATTTTCGTCTCAGGCTCTCATTGAAAATCATTCTTCATTCTTATTCCTAAATGTTTGCAAAGTCAGTTTGACTGTCAGATGGAAGTCGAAACGTTTTGCTCTTTAAAACAGAGCCCAGATGACTAGCTCTCAAATAATGTCTGTGATGGATCAGTACTGAACAAATGAGGGTTTACACTGGATTATAACATATTTAGAATCTCTTAAAAGTCATTTTGGGTGTGCTGGGTTAGCTAATCAGTGGCCGAGCGGATTGCACATGTGCCTGACTCCTGTGCCATGTTATTTATTTAGTAATTTGATTTATTTCTGGTTGTTCTCACTGTGCAGGTTTTGACAAGGGATGGCAAAAAAGGCAATCTAATGTGGCAAAAAAAATAAAGAAAAGACAATGTTAAAGACTGACAAAGTCCTTTTAAAGTCCAGTATACTTTGTCTTATACAACATTTACTCTAAAATCTACAAAGTGTACAGAAGTGTTTTTGTTTTGTTTTTCAAAGTCAATTTTGCATGCTTGTCCTTTAAACCAGACTTCCACAGAATGCCGGTGGTACATTCTCCTTAAAACACAAGTCAAGTAAGTAAACTCTGTTCTATCAAAAGTTGAAGCGAAAACTGATGTTCTAAAACTCCTCTTCGAAGTACAATCCCTTCCTAAATGTAACCCATTACCACTCCCCTCCTCGCTCCAAGGACGCCCTCCTGGATTATTCCAGTCAGGGCCGGAGCAGAGGGGCAGTAAAAGTGGATAATTCATCTTCATTGTCCAAGTCATCGGACGTGAAGAGGAGCATTTGTCTCACAGTGGACTGAAAAAACTGCACAAGCCGAAAAGACATCTTCCAAACAACATCATAGCTCATTACACCGACACAGTGCTGATCTAAAGGAGCGTCCGTGAACTGTGCCATTGATTGTATCAGAACTCATTTTCTCCTTTGTTGACCTGAATTTACAAAGACAGCTGTTGTGACTAAATAATTAGAACGATGATGAGAAATGAGGACTTTTGGAATGATAATTGACCATTTAAAGTGCGTTTGACAGGTTGAAGTACTCGTTTTATGTATTTAAGATTCTGATAATGAAGTCACACTTTTTAACGCAGTTTGGCAATTTTTTTATGTTTTTTATGTATGTTTTACTTTTTCCTTCCTGGTTGTAAATCAGAATAGGAAATTTTGTTAGTGTTACCTAGCAACCATGTTTAACACTAGGTCAAAACTCCCCTAATGTCACAGAAATTATTATTTGACAAATTTAAATATACAAGAATAGCTTCATTTTGTTAAATTCATGTCTGTTTGTTTTGTTTTTTTGGTGGTGTAAACCTTATGTCATCATGTTTTTCAACTTTTCTTCACAACCTGCCTCTTGATTGGTGTAAAACTATCATATATATTTGGTTTTATTCCCCCCAAATAAATTCAAAACTAGAAAATCATAATCACGCATCAAAAATCATGCACTTTAAACAAAATATAATATGTTAGGTCCAAGAAAGGAGGCTGAAACTAACAAATATGTGCAGATTTGAAAGTGAGTAGTGTGTTTCATCCCAACTAAATCTTTTTGTCAACATTTTGGAAATAACTTAATTCAAATTTGTATCCGTTTATTGAGCTTACAACAGACAACATAAATCACATCACATGCAAACAAGTCACTTTATATGACATTTTCTTCCCATATTACTTTTGTTTTGTTTGTTTTTGTTATTTGTCATCGTTAAAATCCGTCTGGCGCTCGTGGGCGGCTGTAACTGCGTTTGTTTTCTGCGGTATCGTCCAAAATGACACCCTGATGTGACACCCAAAGGTGACACACAGGTGGACACACTGTCAAGCGCGGGACGGCATTTTAAAGACACCCTGCCACCTCGGGCTGCACAGGAGATCCAGGCCAGCGCTGCCATGTGCGTGTCAGGCTCATTAGTGCAGGAGCGGAGTGGAAATGCAATCGGACACAGGAGAATGCAGACGCTGGACGAAATACAAGACTGTGGAGAATAAAGGACGTTTAAGAGGCTGCGGACAGGACGGAGCTGATAAACGGCTGGTATTAGTTGAGTCTGACACAAGCAGAGCATATTCTAGGTGAGACTGGAAAATGATTTAAAACTTGATGCTCAAATTAGCTCAGTTGTTAACACTAGTTTTTTTCAAATTCGTCAACTGGCTAAAGTCAAACCTATACTTTCACAGCATCACTTTGAGATCCTAGTTCATGCTTTTATCACTAACCGCCTAGATTATTGTAATGCACTTTATGTTGGTCTTAACCAAACTTGCAACTTGTACAGAATGCGGCCGCTCGCCTCTTGACCGGAACCAAAAAGCAAAATCATATCACGCCTGTTTTAAAGTCCTTGCACTGGCTCCCTGTCTCTTATCGCATTGATTTTAAAATCCTTTTATTTGTTTTTAAATGTCTTCACGGACTTGCTCCTCAGTATCTGTCAGACCTGATTCAGCCCTACGCCCCTGTGCGTTCACTCAGGTCAGCAGGTCACTCCTCATTAGTCCTTATTACTCCTTATTAGTCCCAAAATCAAGGAGAAAACTTAGAGGGGGTCGCTCCTTCTCTGTTGCGGGTCCAAAACTATGGAACGCGCTGCCCCTGCACCTTAGACAGGCAGAGTCACTATCCGTCTTCAAGTCGGCTCTAAAGACTTACCTTTTCTCTTTAGCTTTTCATTGATGTGTTGACTTTTATTGTGTACAGTGTGTATTTCTGTGTCTGTGTCTATTTGTTGTGTTTTACTAATATTGTTGTGTACTGCACTCTGGTCAACTGTGTTGTTTTTAAAGTGCAATAGAAATAAAGTTGGATTGGATTGGATATTCACCTTATTCTGGAAGCTGCCGTGGGTGCCGCCATCTTTTTTCTGTTGTTTTTTTTCTCCGTTTTATTAGTTTATACGGGGCAGACGAGCTCAAAAGAAATTAAGCTCTACACGGACAAAGCCCCTTTCAGGCCGCCCAGGAAATCGGTGCAGTGTGACTTGTTGTCGCATGTGTACATTAAACATTCTACATGAATCAATCTACTTTAAATACGATTTTAGTGGCAAGATTTTTCCCTGTTCGTGTTTGCGTGAACGGGGTTTTCGTCAATAGTCGTTGAATACAGCCAACGGAGTCTATGTCGACCGATATTGTATAAGTCGCATTATTATTTTCTTGAGAATTTAACGGTTTTATGTGGACCGCAGCAGGAAGATGAAGGCATGGATCGAGTTAGCGGCTGTTTTTGAAGTGAATCGTGAACTTAATCTGCTTTTTTTTACATACGTGGATACACTGTTACTTCTCTTACGTTGGTGGAGTTTGGGTCAGACACATTGTGCGATAAAAGAGAGAGAAGATCACTTAGATCAGTGGTTCTTAAACTAGGGGTCGAAAAATGTATACAATAGTCTTAAACAAGGCTTGACACCTTCAAATGCAGTGGTAAATGTAGATTCCTATTTGTCCTATTGTCCTATTAAAGTCATTTTTCTAGGTCTATATTCTCAAAATAAAGTCAAACATTAGATATGAGGCTAATTTATCACTTTGGGTGTCGCATATTTTTTGTGTTTGGAGGTTGCGAATGTGAACTGTTGTTATTTAATGGTTTACCCTGTCAATTACATTAACTTCAAATTATAATTTAGATATTATGTCCAGACAATAACTCTTAATTGAGTAGTAGTTTGAATTTTTTTTATACTTGAATTTTTTTTTCTTTATACTTCCACCACCTCAGTATTACTCATTTTGAAGAGACAATACTATCACTTGATTACAATTATATCTGTGTATATAATACTATCAAACACAATTATTATTTCTTTGCGTTCTGTCCTCTGTGGGGTTTGCATGTTCTCCTTTTGTCTGCGATGGGTCAAAACCGGTTCACTTCACTAAATATTTCATGTTTTTCTCTGCAATAAACTTGCTCTTTTGTTCCTAATCTCTCATTTCAATAGTAATTAAACTTTCCGATAAAGTGTGTGTTGATATATTCAGCCTGTAGACTCGATTCACCTTCAGATGACTCTGAATGAAACCAGACAAATTCTATCAGACATGCTGTAACACTGCCGTCTGGAGTTGTAATTAACTTCCAAAAACTGCTGCTCTTCTCATCGTGTGGCTCTATTGATGTATTTACACTCATTTTATCGCTCAGCAGACTTAAACGATTAAAGCACGTCAAAAGGGTGAGTCCATGCAATAACAAAACCTTTTACACTGTCCAGAGGTTAAATGGAGCTGGAGCAGGTCAGAACACTTTTTCGTTTAACTGTGGAATTAATTAGTTAAAACATGTTGATAGAGGCGTGATTGTTGTAAACTCTTTCGCAAAATTGACTCTTTTTAGCTTTCAATCATGTTATAACATTGTTCCCTCCTCAAAAACACACGCGGAGTTGTATTTAGCTTCATTCATATGTTTCTTTAAACCTGTTTACAAGGTCCTCTCCTCTTAGTCTCAGAAAAACACTTCATATTTCCTAAATTTGTGACATCCAGCATAGCAAAAAACAAGTTAAAATGTCTTGATTTCAAGATATTAATCTTAATTTCAGACATTTTTGACAAGTTAAGATTAGTTAAGACTATTTGTACTATGTAAACTAGACTATTTTACTTTTCTGACTTGTTTCAATACATTACTTCTGACTTCAAGCCACATGATCTGCCAGTGTGTTAAGATCATTTTACTCACTGAATTGGCTAGTTTATTCTCTTATATTACGCTGAATTGTTGAAAGATCAGTCAGAAATATCTTGAAACCGATGAAATATTCTGCAATATGAAAACGCAATTAAATCTCATTGAGTCAAAACTACTCAAATCCAAATAAAGATGAAACATTCAGGTCATTTTAAGACTAGAATAATGCATGTTATCTGTCCTTTAAAGAGCTCATGACAGGTTCGATTACTCATGTAAAAGATAAATATATTTTTAATATAAGTTTTGCTAAAAAAAAAAAAAAAAAGTATCAATATTTTTTTTTTCCTTTTTTTGTTTTTTGTTTTATAATATCACTTCCTGGTTGTTAATGAGGGACATCACACTTTGTACACTGGGCTAATACTTATGTCACAGATTTTATTTTATTTTATTTATTTTTTTGACAAATCAATTGAATCAATGTTTAAAGAGTCAACAAAAAAAAGTTGTTTATTTTGGGTAAATTATGAATAACCTTTGGATTGAGTCTAAGTCTGCCTAGTGTGATGTCATCAGTTTGTTTTTACTTTCTGTAATTTTCAGCAGATTTTATAACTTTTCCCCACAAACGAATTATGCAATTGGTATTAGTACACAAAATAAAATGAAAACATTGAAATTCATATGCACTTTAAGCTTTAAGGTTAATATGGCAAAAAGTGCAGAGATGATTTGATCTTGTATGAAGACAATATAATGGTAGACAAAGTTCAACAAATGAAACCTGAAGACCGATTTGGGGCTTCTGAGGAGGCGATTGTCTCTGGCTTTGTATCCTTCTCATCCCTGGAAGATAGACGAAATGAGGAGTAATAAAAAGAGGGGGAAGGACAGTAAGAGGCGTGTGTGAGGTGTGGTTCTGCTCCTCAAAGATAACTACAAACCTATCTTCATTTTGTCAACTCAATCTCTAACATTTGTGGATTTTCTGTTTGTATATTTCTTTCCAAAACAGTAAATTAGTTACACTGGCCCCTGCTCTGCGTCTGAAATTAAATGACTGCATATAAATCATCAGCTTATTATATTTACAAGAGCAACATCCACAAAGATGTGTTAGAATTACATGTTTTGGCTCAACATTTCCTGGTAAATCTCTCCATCCCTTTTCTACATTGAGGCACTTATTCCAGCTTGATGAATCGTCTTTATCTTGTGGCGTTAGCGCTGTCTCACGTCCCCATTTTACAAGACAAATTTGCCGTTAAATGTGCGGATCGTGTGATTGGTGAAGGTTAAAAAGTCCCCTCGGTTGCAGGATTGTGGTTGCTGACTTAGGCGTACATCCATCATCGGAGCGGCGGCAGAAATGAGAGCGGAGGGTCAATAAAGAGGAGGTGGTTCTGATCAGAGGGAAAACTGTGGCTAACAGAACAGGGCCGGTGTTTCAGAAGACGTGCGTGTTCTGGTGACTGTGGAGGCTGCTTCACTCCACTGGGTTTTCAAGTCGTTTACTCTTACATGTTATAGAAAATTGATTTTGCTCATTGTAAAGCTTACTCACAGTTTTATTTTGGATTGATTCCTGCATGTTTGAGTAACTTTGAGGTTTGGGGGCTCAGAATTTTCAGTTTTCACCCGCCTCCTATCCACACCCACTTCTCTGCACTTACTTTATTATATATAACAAAAAAAAAATCCCGACTTTGCATTGGTTTTAGTGAGGAAACCTTCACTAAAAGATCTCTGTGGGAGTAGCAATCCATTCATCTTAATGGTGAACAGCCGCTCCATCACTTACTGTTCAATAACTACAAGAGCTGACGTCAAGTTTAGGAGTTATAATGTGCCAAATACATAAAGTGGTCCGACGGCCAAAATTTGAAGGAATATCCAGAAAAGCTAAAAACAGCTGTAGGCTACATTCTTACACAATGCTAGCGCCACCTGCTGTATTGTTGTTTATTGTTTATTGTTTATTGTGGATCCCCATTAGTGCAGTCAAGCTGGAGTTATTCTACCTGAGTCCAATCCAATTTAATTTAAAATACAGAAAGAAAAACCTTCCTATTGTACAGTCAATATACTTTTCATGTGACTTACAAAAATACATTCTACTTATTTAATTATCAAAATTCATTGTCAGCACTAAACTCATTGACAGTCACTGACATAATACAACCCGGTTCAAACTGTATTTTAACGTCTACAGAACAATCAGTTCACGTGTGTGGAGTAAAGCCTTGTAAACAACCTCAACTCGACTTGAATTCACCAGGAAACCTCTTAAAAGTTGTGTTTCTCATTGAATCTATGCATAATGTCTCCTTTAATGTAATAAATGGAGAAACAAACTGAGCAGATGAGCTGTTCTTCAAGAATTGAATTGAAGGAACAAAACAATTATATCTGACTTTATACAAAGAAAGATGGCAACAGTTCATCATAATAGCTTGTTCGATAACTATAAGTAAACAAATGTACACGCTTTTTGCACTGAAATAATCTGTTGTGTTCATCATTTTATCAAGAACTAAAGAGTGAAGATGTTTGTATTTGGCTGTGGATAAGGGTCAATGAGCTTTAACAGTCACTGTTTATCAAGAGACCTCAAGTCATATTTACTGAAATAAAAATTTTGATAAACCAAAAATGCTATACTTTACGCCAGGCATGTCCAAACTCAGGCCCGGGGGCCAAATGCGGCCCTCAGACCAATTTTTCTTGGCCCTTAGGCTTCCTGGTGAATTGGCCCACATTGTCCTGAGATTTACTATTTACAGCACATTTCAGATTTTCTACTATTCTAACCTAAATAACTAACATTTTGGTGCAATACAGACCTGATATTAAGGCAATGAGACTGAATGTAGATGCGGTGGTGCTTAAAACATCAGATAAACGCAGCTTTTTTTAACGTTTCAGGATTGATTTGTGGCCCTCCGCTTGGTCTATATTTCAATATGTGGCCCTCGATGGAAAAAGTTTGGACACCCCTGGTTTACGCCATTCATTGTCTCATTGATCACTATGGTACAAATTTGCCCTTGTGAATTAAATATATAATGTCAAGTATAGTAAACGTTAATATTAAATGTTCCAGAAACAGGAATGCGCTCACAATTAAAACCTCTCTATGCAGCAAAAATGTGTTCAGTCTAAAATAATTATGCTCATAACATATTGATCTATGTCTTAATTACCTTCTGTAGCGGAAAAATCAAAGTTTTATATTTACAGTAACAGTAAACCAAAGCCGGATGCTGTCTGTTCATGACGCCGCACTTTTATAAGAGTCTCTCAGGAACGTGTCAATAAAAAAGAGCAGAATATTATGAGAGAAAGAGGCCTGAGGCAAACAACCCCAGCAATAACACTGCACCGAGGAGATGCTATTCAAAACACAGACAATATATTTTACATTATAGCTCTTCAATAAAAAGGCACATTATGTTGTTCTTATTATATTTTGTGATATTGGGAATTGTTTTAATATTTTTCAAGAATGTTTGTTTAGGTTATAATTGCTTGAAGTTTCCTTTAACGAGAGTTGGTTCAAAATAAACCCAGCGTTATTTTGTATTTGATTTAGATCAGGTTTATTATATTCTTATTTATTTTATGAGTGCTACTTTTGATGCTATAATGTCTGTTATATTAAAAACAAAAACAAACAAATACAAAACTGAGGCTAATTTAGTTTGGAGAAGCTGGATTTTATTCATGATTTTAAAAACAGAACATTTCTATCCGATGGAAGACTTTGGTGTTACTGTGATATATTTTGTTGCGATCTTGTTATTGTGTCAGCCAATATTGCAATATCAATACTTTACTTTACAACTTATATATTGTGCAGCCCTTGTACATAATGATAAAAATAAAGGTTGTGTACAACTCCTCATTCAGTTGTGGTCCATGGTAGAAAAGGTTTCAAAGTTAATCATCCGGATATGGTTTTAGAAATCAACAGGTTCCAACAACAATCTAAAGTCATTTTCAGTCTGACAAGTGTGGTTTCTGAAGATGTTGGTCGGTGTGTCAATCAGTAGAAGAAGATTCGTGGACGCTAGCTTCTGAATATTAAAGGAAGTTTATTACAGAAAGCAGCATCACATACAGCCAGCCGGTGTTCGTCTGGGCATCCCACTGTGGCCAAATCTAGGATCTCCCCGATTCTAGTGTAACATAGCTTTATATACGGTAGACCAACTGCTCCTTCAAAGGAGCCAACACCCCTTTTCAGATAAGGAAACCCACTCCCAAATGTTTCTTTATTGCCCCTCATAAAAATTCCCAAACTTACAGACTCTTAGTTTATGGTCAACTGTCCTAATTTTGACTTGTAATTCCCCTTGTCCCCTTTTGGCCCCACAGCCTAAAGGCAACTGAATAAACAATTATCTCTACCAGTATCTCCCACAACTGTCTCTCAGAGAAGATACTTCACAAGTCTGACAGTGTCATCCTTACATCTTTGGTAATTCAAGTCTAATGAGCTCTGGCCATCTCTCAAAAGCAGAAGTAAAGGAAGCTACGTTATATGAATGATTTAAAAGGCTCTTGTCATATTCTAATGTGTTTAGAAGCCAGAGGTGAGGAACAACGTGACTTGGACTCCAGTCAGACTTGAGTCACTATATTTTGAGAACTTCAGACTTGACTTGATAAAATGGACTAAACTTTGAACTCGACTTGAACTTGAAAGCCAGTGGCGTGCGACGACGCCTTGCTGCTTTTCCTCAAAAAATAATATATATATCTAGTGCTTTGAAAATAGTTTTTTACTTTATAGTTGAGAGTTAGATAAACTTTCAGTGTTGAATTTTCCAGGAACAAACTGGAACCCACTGTCCCCCACTTCTCTCTACATATGACCTAGACTTGAAAGGACTTGAAACTTAAACCTGCAGGACATGCACTTTGACTTGAGAGTTACTTGAGACGTGTAAAATGTCTTCTAAATGTACCTTTTCTGGAATAACAGGCAGATTACTGACATTGCTCGTCCCGTGTGAACCATGGATGTATTAAATGAACTGGATAAGGTACGCCCCCTCTGTCTGTGGTCCCAGATTGATTAGTGGCCGTGTGAGGTACTGCAGCCTCTTGGAACCAGCCTTTTTCTAAAATTGCACATTATAATTGCAGACAGTACTGAATTATTATCTGTATTTAAATAAAATAGAAGGAAATGTTCTTTTCTACCGTTTCTAAAATCACCGAAATTACCGTTTTTATATGAAGTGACGTCACCGTAAACATGTGCGAGTCACGTGAACGAGCGTCGGACGATACAAACAGAAGCTCGTGGAAAAGGCTCGACTAGAGACACCTGTAAGTTATATTTTATTTCATTTCAGACGCTTTCACGTGTGTCTAACATGAAGAATACAATTACAATCACACAAGCTAACGTTAACACAAAAACCTGCAGCTGTGTGGTTGTTCACATCGCTCAAAGCATCATGGGGGATTGTCGTCACGTGGCGCCCTAAAGCAAAGATGGCAGCCTCCGTATCAGGAAGTAAATGCGGAAGTAAGACATTTTTTTGGGGTCATGCGCCAATGAGCTCACTCCATAGGGATAAACAGGGCGCCATTTTGGATTCATCTTCCAGGTTTTATTATAGTTCTATGGTGTGAACACAATGATTTGAATTTTACAGACATCTATCAGTAAAATTTCAGTAAAAATCTTGTGTAAACAGCGCTTTGATTAACCCCAATCTGCAATTTCCCCCTAAATAATTTGAAGATCATTCGAGTTTTCTGTCACCATTATGTCCTCATTTTGATCAGATAGTCTTGACTGTTGCTTTTCTCGGTGCCAAAATCTTCTCTCTTTTTTGTGAAGTTTCGAGGCGCCTTCCAGACAGAGAAGAATTTGTTTGCTTTCCATTCTCTATCTTTTCACTTTACTCCCAAAAAGATAATGGGTTATTTGAAGAAAAAAGGCAAAAAATGAGATTGAACACAAACAGTGAAAGGCCAGCGGAGGTGTGTTTACTGCCTGAATGATTGCAATGGATTTTTTATGCCTCACTTTTCAGCAATGTCATTGTGGGAGATAATCTAAAATAAACCCATTGGCTGCTTACCTTTTTGACTTTCCCATAGGCTTTGGCTTAACGCGGTTCATCCAGGCGCTTCTGTGGAGACTCACAAACAATTTTAGGCTCTAAATGAACAACTAAACACTGCCGTCTTTCCTTATGGCTGCGCTTTAGACAGTGCTGGGATAAATTAAGGAGTGGCTGGAAGTTAATTTTTTTGTTTTTTTGGTTGATAGTTACAAGATCAAACTGCAAACTGTATTATTGTGTTTAAATCTACATTTTCTTTTGGCTAGTTGTTCAGTCATCGTCGAGATCTTTGTCCATTCCATGCTGTGATTTATGTATTAATTAGGCTTTGGTTTCTATTTTTTCGAAAGTGCATGATCAACATTAAAATACAGATATTAACATTTGACTTTTTTGTGCTTTTAGCCATGTTATATTGTTCCTTCACCCAAAACACACCCGGAGATGTATTTTGCATCATTCAGGCTTGTTTTATTATTCCTGTTCTATTCCAGTCCTCCTCCTTCTCTGAGCCTCAGAAAAAATCAGCTTCAAATTTCCCAGATTTGTGAGACGTTAAATGTAGATTCAGGACATCTCCTGTGCTGTTTTTAAGTCTATACGTCTCCACCAGATTCGTTTTAAGCATTTATGCCTCAAATGAATTACGACGGCCTTTTTACCACAGCTTTTTTTTCCCCTGTGACAATTCCCTCAGCTGCCAGTAGATGGAGTGTTAACACCATCTTGAGAACCAAAGTACAGCTTCTCAAGAGCAAGTTTAAAAGAGAGTAACAATATAATGAATGCATAATATTTGTCCTTTGCACTTTGTAACTTTTCTTGTGGAGGGTCTGCCACCTGCTTGTCTCTACGGAGATTTAATTGCGTTGCTGTCCCAGAAAACACCATTCAGTCTCCCAGAGTAACTTAAAAGACATGCATTATGTCTGTGAGTGAGTCTGTATCAAACTCTGACTTTACCGGGACTAGGACAGGATCAAACCAAGACTACGTCAAGACCAAACTGAGCTCAAACCAAGTCCTTTTCAATTAGATTCCAAGCGTCTTAAACATGTCTGACACATTAAGGGTCAAAATGAAGCACAATGTTCTAAATGGGGAAGATTTACTTTTTTTTTCCTTTTCTTTAAATGAGAAATATCATGCATTGTTTGTATTGTTTTTAGCCTTAAACCTGCTCTTGAGTGTCTTCAGTTTGACATCTCATGTTTTAGAACTAAAAATAAAATGCTTTTACAAAGACAAATATAACTTTATCACTGCGTTGGGAGATGCCATTTTGACTTAGCTGTGGCTCCATCTACTGGCTGTAGAGGCAATTACACACATGTAAATATATACCCACAATGCTGTGCAGTAAAGAGTGGATCTGACAAAGTTGCAGTTATCATGATTAGACGGAAGAAATGTTCAGAGCGAGTCTGGTGATGATTTATGGACTTAAAACAGCAAAAGATTCTGGTATAAATGGCATCATCTACGTCACACATCGAAGGAGTTCAGAGCGCAGAGAGGATTTTCAAACAAGTGTTCGTTAAACAAACATGAATCAAGCTAAATGCTACTCCAGGTATGTTTATGATACAACATGGCTAAAAGCTTTAAAAAATGTGTCCTTTAATACCGAAACAAAGCTTGTAACAATCGTTGTTTCGGGAACCATCAAATGAGAGAAGAATTGTCTAAAATTGCATAAACATGTTTTCTCTGAGTCGACAAAGAGCATAATTTCACTACATTATTTACAAAGCTGCACCGTTCATCTGAGAGAGGCAGGATGAATGTGGACAGCCCTGTGTTCTGCAACATGGGACTGTGTTTATAGCACGAGAGTTTTGGTTAAAAAGAGTGTGAAAAAAAAAATGACTGAACCATTTCCCAGTGGTTTGGAAACAAAATCTTTGCAGCGTGGTGCCAAAGTAATTAATAAAAACTGCGAAACACATTGGAGAATCACATTTGAGGACCAGCGCTGTAATTATTATAAACAAACCATTTATTTTAACACAAAAAGACCTCCTGGAATGTTGCTTCTAATCGCTGAAAAAAACAAAAACATTTAGCTCATCTTCCACCACTTTCACAAGACGATTAGCAAATGCCCAAAACCGAACTCTTTTCATGTAAATGCACTCTCTTTTCCCTCATTTCCATTGCTTTTTCAGCTTTAACCCTCCTCTACTTCATCTCTCTACAGCAGCAAAAATACCATAACTTTTCAAATGACTTGAACTAAGAATGTTAACTTTAGAAAGGTTAAAGGGCCTGTACCTTATTTTGAACCGTGAGACAGGAACATGTTTTCGTTTGAACCGTTAGCCCCGCCCACATAGTCCTTCCTTTCACTCAATATTGCACCATGACTCAGAAACGTAAAAAGTATTTTAACTTTTGTCACCATCATCTGCATATGTAATTCATTAAAATAACGTGAACTATGACTACTGTACTGTAACTATACAAAGACTTTACTGCCAGCCTTCGATGACTTTTTAAAATGGCATTTATCTGTTTTTACAAATGAACTCTTCAGTATATATCACTTTGTCAACAGCTGCTTATGTCTTCATGCAAAAAATGCAAGTTATAAGTATAATTTCCCTTTGTCTGTTTGAATATATTGGTTAAAATGTTATTAACAATTTCTCCCACAACTGGCTCACAAACAGTTTCCAGTTAAATCTGCCTACTCCGTACCACAATGACACATTCCTGTTCACCGCTGAAACGATATTATTGGAGTTATGCATCACTGTGAACACTGAGTGGGCTTCACCAATAACTGCTACCAACTTATGCATTACTTTTCCTCGCCCAAAGTTGCTCCGAAAGCCGATAAGTAGGCAGACATGTGGCGTATGCTAATCACGTTCGATCGCGGCTTTGAACAGCGGCGATGGCGGAGGTGCGTGGGGGAGGCCTGTTCGCATACGTCCCAGGGCTCCCATCCCAGGCTGACCTTCCTTTGGTGGGCCCCTGTACCTCCCCTTCTCTCCGGTCTGACTCACAATGCAGTCAGCGGCCCACACTGTCAGGGAGGAGGAGGGGAGGAGGGGGGGAGGAGAGGCGAGCGCGAGTGAGATTGTTAGAAAGCGTGGGAAGAGAAGAGAAAGTGTTATGAGTCTACGGATATATGTGTTTGCAGTGTTTGTGCGCGAGCCAGATTCTCCACCGAGCTTCATGTGTGCGTGAACTTTCAGGAGAGTTGGCGACATGTGACACGGCAGCAGTTTCAAACGATTACTAGTGCTCCCAGTAACTTTGTGAAGTAAGGAAACAATAGTGATAGCGTTTTTCTCAAGTAATTACTGGGGAAAATAACTGGAAACTATTGGAAAAATACATATCGTTCCAATTAACTCCCGGGCTTAAACAGAGGTGGTAGCGAGATGTATATAATGTATCATAGTACCTTATTAGTATCGTGGTTCATCACTCAAGTAAAAGTAAAAAGTAGAAACCTAAAAATTACTCATGTTAGCGGAGAGTAGAGACAAATGTGAGTACTGCGTCACAGTTTAGAATTTATTTTGCATGCCCTTATTTTATCTTAGTTCAGCATAGTCTATACTTTTTACCTTTCTATTATTATTATTTATCATCTGAGTCTGAAAATGTTTAGATCATCTAATGTTGTCAAAAAATTACGCTTAGCACGGGAATTCTAACCTAAACATTTACTCAGTATCGAGTAAGAGTACTCAAAGTATTACTCGGGTGGAAGTGAAAGTATGGTGTCATAAAACTTCTCTGAAAAGTACAGTTTAATCAAAAAATCACTCAACTAAGTGTACACTTACTAATAAACTATTCAATTCAATTCCATTTATTTTTGTAGTGCCCAAGATCACATCAACAGGTGCCTCGATGGGCCACAGGTAGAAAGCAGTTCAATTAAACAATGTTCAAGAGAATTTAGCGATGGATAAATGTCCCGGAGCATCGCCTGTCCTTGACCCTCCTTCTCGGCAACAAAAAACTACAAAAAAAGAAAAGGTATGGGAAAAAGTAGAAACCTCGGGGAAAACCACAGTGAAGGAGAGATCCTGCTCCCACAGATGGAAAGGCTGCAGATGGACCGGGACTGGTGCATCCACTTGGACCAAAGCCACCCAAGAGGAAGGAAGGTGGCTGATCTAATCTAACTAGTAAACGTAATAATTACTACTATATCAATACTATTCCAATTACTGTCTCTTCAACAAAAGAAAAAAGTGTACAAAGACAAGATTAGAACAAATACAGAATAAAAGTTATCACAAAAATAAAAATATATAAAGTAGTTGAGACAGAAAACAGTATTCACCTTATTCCTGAAGTTGCCGTACGCGCCGCCGTCTTGTTTCCGTTGTAGTTTACATGGAGCAGATGAGCTCAACAGAAAATAAGTTCTACATGGACTAAAAAGCCGTTTTCAGACGGCCCAGGAAATCGGTGCATTGTTGACTTGTTGTTGCTCGTGTTCATTAAACATTTTACACAAATCAATCTACTTTATGTAACATTTTAGCGGTGAGACTTTTCCCTCGTTCGTCATTAGCTTTAACGGAGTTCTCGTCAAACGGAAGTGCGTTTACAACAAAAGTGCATATCTGTGGGAAAAAACGGCAAAAGTGGGCGGGGCAGAATAAGGTCAATAGAGTTAAATAATTACAAAATGGTGGAGATCATTAGTATTATTTAGTAGAAACAGGAACAGAGGGGGTGCACGGTGGCAGAGTGGTTAGAGCTCTTACATCCCAATAAGGAGATTGTGAGTTCGAATCCCGTACCAATCTCTCTGGGTGGAGTCAGCATGTCCTCCGTGTTACCGTGAGTTCTCTCCAGCTTCCTCCCACCGTCCAGACTGTGAATGGTTGTCTGTCCATGTCTTGACCCTGAGGAGTTGGCCACTGTCCAGGGTGTACCCCGCCTAAGGCCCAAAGTCACTGGGATATGCTCCAGTCACCTGCGACCCCGAAAGGGAAGAAGCGGTAATGTAGTTCCTTAAAACACAAATGGTGTGTGACAAAACTGAATTTATTGTGTTATACAACTGTTATCTGTCCTTCAAGTAGCTAAAGAGTAGTCTTGTATAATATTTAGGACTAAAACAGTCAGTAAATAGTCTAATTCCATCAAGAATCAACACAAATATCGGATGTTCGACAGCGACGGCGTTGGTGTATCCCTAAATTCAATTAAACTGTAAAACTGTGGTGTATATATAGTTTTTATAAAGTAACTTATTCAAATGTTAGTGAAATTGAAATAACACTCCACTTGTGGAAAACACTGCTGCATTCATTATGCGAGAGGTGGAAGTGTAGACGAGGACACATGAGCGGCACAGCGGGGGCGACGCCGAGCCTTAATGGCCGTGCACTGCGGAGTGAAGCGGAGGAGGAGCGGGTCTGAGGAGACGGAACAGCACAAGGCGATCCCCCACCAGCCGTTTGGAGAGACCCAGCTCACGACAGGGGACCGGAGGAGGAGGAACCTAAACAAGTCGTACTCCTCAGTGGGCCGCGGGAAACACTATGGGATGGACTGTGTGGAGTGAAGGTGGGAAAAGGGTGATGTTATTATGCAAACACCCACTCAACACAAAAATGAAATGCTGACCCGAAATAAATCATCTTTTTCCATTTAAATAGTATGTGTTACATGAACGTGCATCTTAAATAGATCCACTTGAATGTTAATTATTCGCTTTGGATCTATTAAAAATAATTAATGGGAAACATAATATTTAAATCTGAATGAATGAAACCTTTATTGCGCACGAGACACTAAAGAGTTAACATAAAAATACAACAAATAAAACATTTTAAACATTGATTGATTGTTTGGTAACTATTGGTATTTATTGGTAATTATTTTTCCACACAAATTAAATAATTTTAAAAAAGTCACCTTTTTATATCCAGGTTGGTCCAAAGCAAATCATATAGAATTTTAGTATATATATATTTTTTTAAATTCACATTAATTTAAAATTGTATCCAAATGAACATATATTTATTAAGGCTCATTGTTTAGTTTCTTTAATTTTCTTTCTTTTCATGCCTTTTGGATGAGATACAAAAAATTACTTTCACAAATATTTACAAGATTTTTTTTTTTTTTTGGTCAAATACTAATTCACCTTCCTGTACAAATCATGGTGAGAACTTGAGGCTTGAACTTCTAACCTCCATTCTTTGAGCGCTAACCACTCTGAAGTGACTTTGAGAGCCAACAGATGCAGGAAAACACTGTTAATGAGTGGACTTTGCGTTTTCGCCAAACAGTAATTAGTCCAGGAAGAGGCGGAACGTCTCTGTCAATAGAGATTCCATTTATATCTGAAGTCTTTGTTAGTGCAACAGACACATCCTTCAGCCAAGGGAGTCCTGACCAAGAGCAAGACCTGGACAAACGGGTTCCATGGCTCCTAACAAGTCACAGGAGTGGTGACTTGCCATTGTAAAGTCCCTACAGAGAAAAATATTTTTTACCTTAAGCTTTTTTTTTCTGTTAGTCCATTGGTAGATAAATACCAACTTGAAGAAGCCATTTTTGATTCTGATGCTTAAAGGAGTGTGGTTTCTGAAGATGTTGGTCGGTGTGTCAATCAGTAGAAGAAGACTCGTGGACGCTAGCTTCTGAATATTAAAGGAAGTTTATTACAGAAAGCAGCATCACATACAGACAGTCGACGTGGCCTGGGAGTCCCACTGTGGCCAAATCTAGGATCTCCCCGATTCTAGTGTAACATAGCTTTATATATGGTAGAACAACTGCTGCTTCAAAGGAGCCAACCCCCTTTTCAGATAAGGAAAACCCACTCACAAATGTTTCTTTATTGCCCCTCATAAAAGATTCCCAAACTTACAGACTCTTAAGTTTATGTTCAACCAACCTAATTTTGACCTGTAATTACCCTTGTCCCCTTTTGGCCCCACAGCCTAGAGGCAACTGAATAAACAATTATCTCTACCAGTATCTCCAACAACTGTCTCTCACAGCAGATACTTCAGGAGCTTTTAAACTTGTTATATCATTGGTCCTTCATCAAAAACATACCTGACGTTGTATTTATTAGCTTCAGTCACATTTCTTCAATCCTGTTCACTATGTTGTCTTCTCTGTTCTTTCCTTGAGCCCTAGAAATTTAAAAATTTCCCAGATTTGTTACATCACAGATAGAGATCCAGAGGTCTCCTGCTCTTTTTATGTCCATACCTTGTCTCCAGTATCTTTCTGAACATTTCTGTCATCTACTCTCGCTGTATAAACCTGCATTCTTGAATGAGGACGTCAGCGGCTAGCTTCTTCTGCCAGTAGATGGAATGCTAACACAAATCCTGATGAGGGAACACATTGCTGGTAGGAAACCACATTTGGTGCTATAAAGCATGAGAGGCAAAAATAGAAGTACTCAAGGGTATTTTAAAGGCCATTATCAATACAAATAATGCATAGTATGTCTGTATAAACCCAGTCCCTCCTCACAGTGATACGTCGGCAAGAAGGAGACATTTTATGGTGCAACACTGACCAACTCCTCTGAATAATACACTTGGAGCAAGCAATGTCTTCGCTCTCCTCTTTGCTGGAAACATGCTGAAACTACACCTCAGCCTTGTCTTCCTTCGTTAATTTAGTCCGGGCCTTATCAGCTGCCGCCTCGCTGAAGATGGATGCGTGTCGGTTATGGGTCAAAGAGAAAAAAAATACAACATAAGAGTAAGAAAAAGTGTATTTCTGTGAGCTGTCAGTCACAAAGTAAGAAAAAACATCTGATCCTGCGCTCTGAACCCTTTGTGCTTTCCCTTATCGGCGACTGCGAAACAGGGCATCCATCTTCGGAATTGAAATGTCTGCCGTCTGACCCACACCTGCAACCACATGATATGTATTTATAGACAGCGGCTGTGGAGATGGAGCAGTGAGCAGAGGCAGAAAGGGTTAAAGACAGGCTTCAGCATTAGGTCCAGTGTGACCGAGACGGAGCCGGGGCCAGCGGTCAGATTGGTTTCTTAAGAGGATTAGATTCCGGGGCGTTTAGAGGTGTTTATTTCAAGGTGTGATGTGTGGGGAGAAATGGGGTCGCACAAAATGGGAGAGGTTCAGCGAAATGGTCAGTGTCTCTAAAGCAGTTCAAAACGATTACATTTTATACTCTGCTGAGGGACACATATCATACAGAATGGACTTTTTTGAGCTTTTAACCATGTTATCTTGTTGTTTCCTCATTAAAAGCTAGAGCATGGAGCTGTATTTAGCTTCTTTTACGTCTGGTTCATCTCTCCTATTTACGAGCTTGTGTTCTCTGAACCTCACAATTTACTCTGTTTGAATTTCCCTCCAGTTGTTCTGTCATGGGTAAAAATCTAGGCTTCTGAACAGTTTTAAAGTACATACACCTTAATCAAACTAGTTTTGTCAAATCAAATCGTGTTCATAACAAATGCAATGGCGCTATTAGCATAGCTTTCACGTTGCCTAAGGGCTTCATTTATCTCTTTTTTATTATTCATTCCCCTTGCTGACAGCAGAGGGCACTCCAACACAAATACCTCATTGTAGACATTATTTTATGTAAGATAATGAAAAATGTCAATCCCAAAGTGACCAAAAGCATGTTGAAAGGTCAGTTAAGCCACAAGAATGCATACAATGTCTACTTTAAGGCTTTTTATATGCTAGGATGTGTTCATATTGTGAGGTGAGGAGTAGGAAAGGTTTCAAAAGTGGTCATGTAGATCATGTTTTTGTTTTTTAATCTGATCAGTGATATCATTTGAATTAGATTTCAAGAAAACACTGTCCAGATGACAGATACATCTGAAACCTTTTCCTCCGATCCAGGACTAACATCGACAAACTGTGGAGTGAAGCATCCTGTGTGTGCATTTTAATGTTAGTGTTAAAAGTAAAGCAAATGTTAGAAGAATTTTTGGTATGTTTTGGTCAATGTTTGTAGTAATGTGGTAGTGTTAGGGTTTCTGTAACTATCCACTGCACTCTATCAAAGTGTTACAGCGTCCAATGAAATGATGAACGATTTTTAATACCGTCAGAGGATAACCAAAGAACATGGACTGTAAAGATACATTTAATTTGAATCATTTATAAGAAAACATCATTTAATACTTTACCTTGAAAATATGCCAAACATTGAAGATTTTTCTCACTTCAGATACAACAGTATAATCCAAATAATCTTTAAAGTGATGTTGATGTGATGAAATTCATTGGGGCAGTGAAGCTAACTGGAGGCACTGCTCTGTCTGAAGCTCTGTTACTCAAATTAGACTTTAATCTGATCTTTGTTTTCACACAATCTGACCAGAAAGATCTGATTTACATGGAACTGCAACAGGGGATTTGTGCTGCTCGACAGCTCTTTACAGTCACAAACTAGCATTAGCCAACAGTTTTTTCAGGTGGTCACATTCACTCTTTTTGTTGAAAATCAAACATCTAAACAGGACTATGAACGCTTATCCATATGTTTCTGAAAATGTGCTGTTTAAAGCCATTTTATATTTTGCAGACCGTCTAAAAACGTTTGTTACCAAATATGCACGGTGTCATCTTAACTGTGTCAGTACTATTGGCATGGTATGTGGTGAAAGAAGGATCCGAGGCAAATTAAAAGTCCTTTATTCTATCATGGATGCCAATAAAGGACTTTAATTTGATCACACCAGAGCACCTCAGATCCTTCTTTTGCCACATTTCCTTGTGATAAATCGACCTGATCTTTCAAGAGCGCCTGGAACTTTTGGAACATTCAACCTCAGCCCTGTGCAGCACTCGCTTTGTCTCTTTCTGCACTATTGGTATGGTTATGTTGCGAATAAAATTAATTATTTCTTACTATTTGATACCCATCCACCGTATTTCCTCCATAGAGAGCTGTTCAGACATAATAATTTCCTTCTGAGTCTAAAATATACCTAAAATACCTTTACCTAAGTCGACCAAAATGCCAGGATTCTTGTTCTGCGGTTCTCCTTGTTATAATTTTCACTCTCGTTCTCACCTCTCCCACTGTCATCCCTCAGCTTTATCCTTCTCTCCCTCTCCCCTTCTTTACCCTCCATCCCCCTTTTCTCTCCCGCTCCTCGCCCTTTTCCCTCTGCCTTTCCTTTCCCCTGCCGCTCTCTCCATTCTCTGCCTGTTATCAGCTCCGTGCAGTTAACAGCGTCTGTCCTCTGGGTGTCAGCATTTGCCTGATCCTTCACTCAGCTCTTCTCTCACCCGTTCTGCCTGTTTTCTGTATTTCATGTTTTTTCTCAGATAACTCCCCTCTTCTCTTTTTGTGTCTCTATCTCGTTGCCACTTTTCCTCATTGTCACAAAAGCTGTCAGTGTTGTACTCGAGCCTTTCTTTGCACAGATTCACATAATCCTGGTTGAGGTCGATAAATGTACGTTACCAGATCTGTGTCGTGGTGCTTTTCGAAGCGTCAGAAACTGGAGCTGGAACATGAGAAGCTGATCTGGAAGGTGACTTTGAGCTAACTGCATTATTGGCTCGCAGCAGTAGCTATAAGCAATTATGTTAACATATTTAATCTAAAACAACATCCAAAAATCAAATCACAGTTTAATCGATCATAAAACCTTAGTAAAAACTGTAAAAGCGTGAGGGCGAAACCAGGGCCAGGACCAAACCAGGACCAAACTAGGGCAAAAGGGGGCTGAACCAGAGCTAAACCAGGCCTAAACGAGGGCTAAACTAGGGCTAAACCAGGGCTAGACTAGGGCTAGACTAGGGTTAAACCAGGGCTAGACTAGGGCTAAACCAGGTCTAGACTAGGACTAAACCAGGGCTAAACCAGGGCTAGACTAGGGCTAAACTAGGGCTAAACCAGGGCTAAACCAGGCCTAAACCAGGGCTAGACTAGGGCTAAACTAGCATTAAACCAGGGCTAAATTAGGGCTAAAGCAAGGCTAGACTAGGGCTAAACTAGGGCTAAACCATGGCTAGACTAGGGCTAAACTAGGCCTAAACTAGGGCTAAACCAGGCCTAAACCAGGGCTAGACTAGGGCTAAACTAGCATTAAACCAGGGCTAAATTAGGGCTAAAGCAAGGCTAGACTAGGGCTAAACTAGGGCTAAACCAGGGCTAGACTAGGGCTAAACTAGGGTTAAACCAGGGCTAGACTAGGGCTAAACTAGGGCTAAACCAGGGCTAGACTAGGGCTAAACCAGGGCTAGACTAGGGCTAAACCAGGGCTAAACCAGGGAGGGCTAAACTAGGGCTAAACCAGGGCTAGACTAGGGCTAAACCAGGGCTAAACTAGGGTTAAAGCAGGGCTGGACTAGGGTTAAACCAGGGCTAGACTAGGGTTAAACCAGGGCTAAACTAGGGTTAAACCAGGGCTAGACTAGGGCTAAACCAGGGCTAAACTAGGGTTAAACCAGGGCTAAACTAGGGCTAAACCAGGGCTAAACCACTGGCTGAAAAATTCTGAAAAATTTCTGATTCTCCGAGGATGAAGCTGTAAATAAATGCAGCACGGCCCAGTAAAATGAGAAAATGAAAAAAATGACCATTATGCAACGAGGCTGACGATAGGTGTGTGATAAGTGATAAGTGTTTTGCTCGTGGTCGTTACAAAACCACAAGTAGTTCAAAAATAGTCTTTTTAGTTTTAAGCCAACTGAATTTCAGCATTGAAACTGGCAACACAAATGAAAAACTCATTTGAGGCTCATTCTGCTTTGGAGGATGTTCTTGAGAATCAAAACACCAACGTATGACATAAACAACTGGGCCATCATGTCCAGTGTTTTTGTAATATTTTATTTGAACATGTTTACATGATATATGGGTTGCCCAAGGACTTTGAAGAATTGCTCAAATCCTGAGGACAAAATATCCTATGGAGACAATAAAGTACTTTACCTTGGATGTCATGTTTGTGAAATGTACAATGAATATCCTACATACGGTTTATTTAAAGGTCCCATAACATGCAAAATCGACTTTTCAGAGGTTTTAACCTTCCTACAGTGCTATTTGGGCCTCGTATGTGTGCCCAAAGTGTTTTTTTGATTGATTCCCGCATGCTTTCGCTAGAGAACTGTCTTTTTTGTCCCCCTCGGCTGAGCAGCAGATGGGGGGCTCATCCCATGGATGACGCGGTGTTTAAGCCACGCCTCCGGAAGCGGCGAGTCGCAGAATAAAAACAGCTAATGCTAATGCTACACAGTAATTACACGATGGATACGACATAGATCAAGAGTTAGCTTGTTATTTACCAAACGGCAACGTCGGTCGAGGGTACTGGAGCACGCCAAACTCCAGGTCAGATCCAGGACGAGGACTCAGCACGACGCACCATCCGGACGGAGAACAGGTTGATGCCGGTCTCTGTGTATCGCTGTTTACCGAGTACACACGGGCGCATGCGCACTATCTCCGCTCTAGGCTTCGGCACGAGTTGGGCGGGGGAGGCGCACGGGGGAGGCAGCCTGCTCTCTGTTCGGGGGGGTCAGATCTCAGAGTGAGCCGTTTGCTTTTGCAAGGAGGGGGGCCAGTCCAAGAAATGGGTGTTTTTTGGAAACTGTTTCGTTATGGATATTGCACAACGCAAAATTTTATCAACAAAGCCCTTATAATAGACTGTGTAAAGGGCAAAATAGCAGAATATGGGACCTTTAAACGTCTTGAGAATTGGTCTTGGTTTTCTCCAATCTGAACCCGAAACTATTCCCGTCACTTTGAAAACTCCGGCGAAACAAACACTAACCTTGAGCGTCTCCCCTGAATCCGTCTGGGCCTATTGTGCACAAATATGCTTTATGAATGCAGAGCGGACGATTAACTATGGTTCGGAGCAGAGGACGGGAGCAGCGCATGTCAAACCAAACGCGGGGAAAAACAACAGAGAGGGCGGGTCCGCTTCCAGATAAGATTCACATTTTAACAAGGGACAGAGGACAATTCTGAAGTCGTATGCAGCTCCTGTGCAGTTACAGACACGAGGGGAGCGGATGTTATACTATGCAGTCTGTTTGACCAAGGACGTTCCATTATATTTTATTCAGAGGAGTGGCTTTTGTCCTCCTATAGAAGAGTCACCTCACTAATCCCACAAGCCTCCAAGCAAATCCCTTACTTTAGTTTAGTCAGCTCTTCTTCAGCGCTCTCCAAAATGAAACTTCACAGCAGCACGATGTATATTTGACCTGTCCGTCTTGTTTCGTTGGGACAGTGATCCATGAGGGACCCTTCACCAGGTTTGAGTCAAGGTCTTGGTCCAGTAGCAAGTTTAGGATTGTGCGTGTTTAAAGTTGATGGGACAGACGGACAAGCAGGTCTCGTCTACGTTCTGTTAAAATGCAGAAGGGTCTGGAATCGAACCAAGGAAGCATCAAAAAACCCTTCTAATGGGACGGTCCAAGTTCAGACGCCAATTTGTACCATGTGTCTCTCAAATGTGGAAAACATCTCGTCCCAATTATTCTTCAGAACCCAATATATAACTTCAAATTTACAAACATTTAGTGTGTCACTTGTTGATTCTGCAGAAATCTGTGACATTTCTCGACCTTCAGTGCAATTTGTTTCCCCTTTTTTCCTCGTAAGCGGCCATATTTGTTTTATGATTGGTTAATTCGCCCGTCAATCACAGCCATTGGAAATCGGGGAGACAGAATATGATTCCAGACCAAAATGTCATTGTCAAGTATTTTCAAAGCATGTGGTCTTGGCTGGTCAGGCAAACACTCAAGCAGACACAGGGAGAACATGCAAACACCATATTGTCCAGGAATTGAACCCGAGAATTGTTGTGTTTAGGCTGCAAAGCGTTTTTCTTTATCCATTTCATTTGACAGATTAGAAGCCAATCAACTTCGGGAAAAAACGCACAAAATGAATGAGTTCAAATAATAAGCTCAATTGCAAAACATATATATTTGTTGCCATCTTCTTTGTACCCTACATTATCAGTGAAAATAATGTGGAGTGGACTTTAAGGAAGTATGGAATAATATTTTGATTTGTTGTAAAATGCATTTGGCTTTTGAAAACGTCGCTGTATTCAGAGCAAACGACAAGCCTTTGATCTTTTTTTTCCCTTTTTTTTAATGGCACTTATTTGTTTTCACGAATAAAGTCTTTAAAAAGAAAATATACTGTTTTTTATTATATAGACAATACATTATGGCCATAAAAAGGTTGTTATGTGGTGTTCCTTTACTGAGTTACGCATGTTTAGTGCTCAGAAAATTCCTGTTTTCATCTACCCCCTATCTCCACCCACTTATCTATACTTAGTTATGTTTCTTTGACAAAAAGTAAAAGTTCGAGTGATACATGAAAGGTTCCTAAATGTCATAGAACCACTTTTCAAAAATAAAAACAAATCTGTCTATTCATGGGTTTTAGCTTCTGTTTTAGCCAACGCTTTGAGGACTTTTAATTGTTAATCATAGCAATTAACAATTAAAAGTCCAAATTTTTCAGCATTCTGAAGCTCATGGAGAGGAGCCAGACATTACATACGTTTTACGCTGAAGCCGGCCCATTCCATTCTTTGGGCCTAGGAGTTGCACTGACCTCTGCTTGTAACTAACTAAACCTAATATCTTTCAGTATTGACATTTGTTTTTTTGTTGTTTTTTTAGTCTAGTGCCACATAAATCACAGTTTACACCTTAATTACCTTCTGACTGCAACAAACGAAGCTGTTGTCCAAACGGTGACATTGACTGAAACGCCGCACAGCTTTAAAGCCTGAGTGTTTTATCCCACTGGGTGCAACCAAAGTGCCCGGTAAATTTATAATCATCTGCCCATTGTACAGAAACACCAAGGTCAGGTAACTTTTAATACCTCGCGGAGCTGATACGGGCCGGATTAGAGCCAAATCTGCACCTGTCCCAAACACTTTTAGATTGGATTTTTAATAATTAACGGCAAAGGGGTTTTCACAAAGTCACAGAGTTTGGATATGAATATCAATGAGGGTTGCCTGTTTTATAGCTGTGTTTATTTTGACTGTTTTATTTGTTGATTTAAAGGTGCACTATGTAACGTTTCTGGTGGAGGATTTGCCACATGCTTGTCTCAGCGCTTCGCTTGGAATGTTCCACAGTATCTTGCATTTTCTGAATTACTTGTGTCTTTATTGCTTTAAAGATTACTTGGAAAAGATGAGTATGTGTTTTTCAGAATATAATATCATACGGCAGAGTAAGATTGGCTAATTTGACAGATTTTAAACGTATTAGTTGAGGTGTAATTACCAGGCAAATGTTAAATATCTGAAAGAAAGTGCAGGAATGTCACCTTAAAGGGCCTATGCCAGGTTGAAATACTAATTTTACTACAGTCAAGAGCATTACATGGGGAATCAGCATTTCAGTTTTTTGCAGCTAAAATCTGGAACAGTCTCCCTGAAGATGTGAGACAGGCCTCCACTCTGACAATGTTTAAATCCAGGCTAAAAACAGTTCTCTTTAGATGTGCATACGACTGAAAGATCTATCTGCACTCTTCTCTTTTAAAGTACTTTATTTTAAAATGATTTTAAAATGAGTCTGTGTGTCTTTTTGTGTTTTGTGATTTTAATGCAACTTTTCCTGTTTATGTAAAGCACTTTGAATTGCCCTGTGTACGAATTGTGCTCTACAAATAAACTTGCCTTGCCTTGCCTTACATTTAAGATTCTACTAAATAATTAGCTATTTTTATCCTGGTGAGGCCAGTTTTTAGCTTATTTTTTTTACTTCCTGGTGGTAAATTATGACATCACACTTGGACATTCTGATACCCAGCAATTATGTCATGCACTGGGCCAAAACTCCTCTAATGTCGCAGATTATTATTATTATTTGACAACTAAATATATATGGGAACACTTTTAGTGTTGAATCAATGTTTAAATGATCCAAAAATGTTGTATTTTTTTGGTTGTAAATTGTTCCTCGTGAGTTTACCGATAGTGTGATGTCATAATTTATTGGAAATCTGTTGAAATTTACTTCCTGTAAATTCCAACAGATTTGTCAACTTTTCAAACTGTCTCTTTATTGGTGTAAAACTATCATATACATTTACAACAGGTTTTATTCCACCAAATAAAGTCAAAACTAGAAAACCATAAAAACCTGTCATACGCACTTTAAACCAGGACTATTCAACTTCATTTTCCCATTTATTGTTTAATGCAATGTTTTATTCTGTTGTGTAAAGCTCTTTGAATTGCCTTGTGTACGAATAGTGTGCTACAAATAAACCTGTCTTGCCTTCCATGGTGCAGAAAAGTGTGATGTTTAGATATGTTTTACCTACATATTTTTCTATAACTGATAGGGAAACATGTTTGTATGCATACATTTTACTGACTCCTCATATCTTTTTACTTACATACTTCCGACATTGATCATTGTTTACCAAAAAACAACCTATTCTTCCACTTTTAACTGAGTACAGGTCAGAAACACAAGCACCGTCCATTATTCCTGACGTGTGATTGTGTACAAAGGTAATTACTGACTTGGACAGAGGTATTGGCAGTCTTCTTGATTGGACATCTTCACAAGTGCAGTGGAGTGAAGACATGTTTCCCTCCACAAGCTCGTCCAGATTACAACAGAAATAACCTTTTGTTTTGAGTTATTGATTTGTTGGTTTACAGCAAAATGTGTTGGTGACTTGTTAAAGTGCATTTGTCTGACCATTTTTACTCTAGATAGCTTTCGAAACATCAGAAAGGGACAACTGACAGTAAACCTCTAAATAAGGAGTCTCAGGAGCTACTTTTATGAAGCAAAAATGGCAGTGAGCCACTCCTTCCAGAAATTGAGCTGATGTAACAGAGACAATAAGCCTCAGATGGGGTACAGTCAGATGCATAAAACATGACGTGGTTCTCAAACATTCTACACCAAGTATCAACTAAAGATAGCACCTGCACAGCAAAAAGGCCTATCAAAAAATAAGAAAAATAAACTCAAAATAAGATCTTTTTACCCTGATTTAAGTGAAATTATCTGCCAGTGGAATAAGATTATTTTACTTATCAAGTTTACTTAAAACAAGTCAAATAATGTCAATTTGATGTAGTCCTGTCAAGTGAAAAAATCTTAAAATTGGACTTTTAAGATTAATTTGCTTAATTCAAGTAAATTTAACTAAGTTAGATAATCCCTTTATGATCTAAATTTGATCCGTAAGATTAAGTATATCTATATTTTAGTCCAAACTAGGATGCAGGATGAAGATACACAATAGCTCCAATGGAACTAACCCAAAAATGTAGAAAATGTGGATAAAATGTACTCTACACTGGAACTGCAGAGGAATAAATTTGCAATGGTAACAGGACTGTGATTAATCAAATCTGAACGATTCATTGTTAGATGTGTTATTCCTAAATCCTTTGGGGAGCGACTCGGAAGGGGGAGGGTACTGGGGCTCCCGAGCTACAGGTTGGAGACCCCTGCCCTAAAGGGAGTTGAAGATGAGTGAACAATTCATCTGTTTTTTGTGTGGAAGTTGAGCATCAGCTTTTGAGTTTCTTTTCCTGACTTGATGTGCAATTTTAAAGTCAGAAAAAAACATTCCCCACAGGTAAACAAGGACCACAATTGTTAAAATTTGACAAATTGAATACAGGACAACACCATTATTTTGTTAAAAGCATGTTTAAACTGTCGGAAAAACGTGTTCCCTGTGTGTAAAGTGTTCCTTTGTTTTAGATGGAATTTTGTGTATTGATGAAAGAGGGCATTCTTTTCAGAACTTAGCCCTGCGACTACTGTATTTTCAACGTTTTCTGTTTTCTCTTCACAAACTGTTGACTTAACTGAAACTATAAATGTTAATCACTGATATATCCCACCAAACAAAGTAATAATTATACATGCATGTTAGCCTGTCATATAGAAGCCCTGTTGATTTTCTTTTCATTTTGTACAACAACAATCACTTCTGATGATTTTGATGATGTTTGGCACAGCTCTGGGTGTTGTTTTGATCAATGTTTTCACAGAAATACATGTTGGCCAGATGACAACAAACATATTGACCGTGATCACTGAGGCCTGGTAATTTCATTTTACAAAGGAAAAGGAAATCAATAACAATTTTGGAGCCTTTAATGGCACATTCTTGTCTATACTTTACATGGATTTATTAACTTACCATGAGGCATTGTTTTAAAATGGCCCTCTGTGAAAATGCCAGTGCAGTTTTAATCCTCACATAATATATTATTTTTCAAGTTTGTGTAAATTCATAAATCGCAATCGGCAAATATTACTTTTTGCCTTCAAAATTGGATTTCAAGTTGGGGTCACCTCAAGTTAAAATAAGATGCTCTGACTTATAATTTCTTCTAAGTTTAGTTAAACGTGTTATTAAAAAAGTTCACGTTCTAGACCAGGGGTGTCCAAACTTTTTCCATCGAGGGCCACATATTGAAATATAGACCGAGCGGAGGGCCACAAATCAATCGTGAAACGTTAAAAAAAGCTGCATTTATCTGATGTTTTAAGTGTCACCACATCTACATTCAGTCTCATTGTCTTAATATCAGGTCTGTAAAGCACCAAAATGTTAGTTATTTAGGTTAGAATTGTAGAAAATCTGAAATTTGCTGTAAGAAGTACTTCTAAGGGCTAAGACTAAGGGCCAAGAAAAATTGGTCTGAGGGCCACATTTGGCCCCCGGGCCTTAGTTTGGACATGCCTGTTCTAGAATTTGATAATGTGATAATTTCATAATTATTTTATTTATCAAAAAATGTAAACTGTAGGATACTTAACGCCACATAACACAAGTTACATCCATGGGTTTCAGAATGATGAGGAATATCATGTAGACAATAATATTACATTTATTGAAAGCAAAAATACTCCTTAAAGTGTTGCATATAACAAGAAGCTTTATTGAGCTTAGAAATGTACGCTGATCGAAACAATGTGCTTAGAGCAACACATCCCAAATGTCCTTTTAGTAAAAACAAAGTAAAATGTACTGTATTTACCATCTGAAAGAAAAGATATTATGCATTTTTGATTGTTATTAGCCTTTAAACATCTCATGCTTTGAAAAAAAAAAAAGTTTATTATGAACTAAATGAACAAGTTTCTCTGCTTTGTGCCCTGGCACTTACTGAGGGTATGCAGCCAGTAGATGGCGCCTAGCACTTACACACTTTAGTTATGTTATTACTTAAGGGACTGCGTTAAATGCTACTGTAGCCTAGCAGTTGTAGCGATTGTGTTTAGACGGCAGATATGCTCAGAACGAGTCTGGCAATGATTTAAGGACAGCAGAAGATTCTCTGATAAGCGACGTCTAAATCGATCAAGGGAGTTCAGCAGGGAGTGTTTTTGATGGTCGAAGGGGCGAGGATTTTCTAACCAGCATTCCTCAAAATAGCGAGACTAAAGCTTTATGCAACTCCAGGTATGTTTTAGACAATGATCTATAAAAGCTCAAAAAAGTCAGTATAGCATAATATGTGTAAAGACTCTTGATTTAACATTAGGCTGAGATTTGATCATTTCAGTTTTATTATTATAAGTCAAAGCTAAAAGTATATTATTGCAGACCTGTTTCTTAATAAGGCATGGCAAGAATAAAAAAAAATACCACTTCCTTGTATTACTAGTAAATACGTGTGCACATATTATACTTGCCTTTGTACAAATGTCTTGCATGTACTTCACGCTGTCATCGCTTCATTGTTTCAACACGAGGCAGCTTTGAGTGCTGTACTTTGCCTGAATGAAGAGCTCCGAGCCTTCCTCCTCCCTGCGGCCCTCGCCCCTCCGGCCCCGGAGGACAATGATTTGTGGGTAATTAAAATGGCGTGTGTCTGGACGTGGGCCATGCAGCTTCATGTTGTATTCATGCAGATTAATACATATTTGTCGCTGCCTGTGGGGGCTGAACGGCATCTGTCTGTCATTAAACATTCATGAGACTCTTCCTCGTATCGCACACATCTTAATAGAGTGCAGTAAATCATTATGGCCGGACGGGGAATTCACAGCGACAACACACCTGCTTTTAAAGGTACGAGCCTCCTGTTACTGCGTGGACGTTATAGAGGAAACTGAGAGGTGTTTTTGAATGGAGGACGATGCAAATAATGCATAATGTGTGTCCTTTAAACCAAAACAAAAATCAAGAACTATTTCCAGAATTCGAAATGCGACACGTAGTAAGTAACATTTTTAGTTTCGTTTTTTGTTTTTTTACATTTGTGAGCAGGAATCTTTATTTTCTTCTACTTTCAAACGGGTCTAAAAGGTAGAAAGTACTTTTTATATAGTGTGAGGAGTTCTTTTTTGCGTGTTTATGGTGACATTCTGCCAAAAGGTTCGGAGTTCAAGCCTCAGATTTGAGAAAACTAAAACTTTTACATAAAATTCACTGGAAAAATTAAATAGATTTGAATTACTACTGATGATACTTTAACAATTGTCAAAATCTATGTGAAATATTTACTTTTTACTCTCAAAGGACATTTTATACAGGTACTTTAGGAGATTTTTTCTGTACCAATGACACTTTTATTTTACTTTTTCTCTAGTTTTACTCTAGTTATTACTTTTTTTTCTTCCACTGCTTGATTTGACATTATTTCTCATCAATTTTACTCTTTTTTTTATATTAAATTTGAAAACAATGGAAATACAACAAAAATTGATCATTTCGTACATATAAAAGTGCTCCTCCACCTATTTTTGGTTAATTTGAGTTGACTTGTTTGGTTACCTTTCTCCTGTTGTATTTTTGAAACTATCCCTGTATCAAACCTTTACTATTTTCCTGTTTAATGTCCAAAGTGGGACAAATATCACTGAGGTTCTAGAGTGGTTTTCCCTGTTACCGACTGAACAGCGAAAAGCAAAGTGGCTGTAGCGGTACTATTATTTATTCATGAATTTGTAAAATGTGAATGAATGAATGTGACATGAATATGAACTTGTTATCTCCACGGAAACGCTGCCAAGGGGGAGTGGTGAAGGGCAGCCACACATAAACCCCCAATGGGAAAATATTAACCAAATTAATCAGGGTTAATTAGCAGCGGATGTGCTCTAAGTGCTTTTAATTGCACGAGGCAGAGACAAAAAGCCTTCACTGCACAGTTAATTGCTTCATTCCACACTTATTATTGATATCATTTGTATTTACGAAGCTTTGGGCACATAAAGAGTGTATGCTAAACATTAAAGGTGAACCTGGTGGTTTTCTATCTCGCTTTACCTGGAATGTTCCACAGAATGACAATAAACTAATCCAAAATGAGCAGGTCTGTGTAAAGGCAAGCCCAATCAGTAAAAATGCATGTTTTTAAAGGAGACATATTGTACAAAATCAACTCTAGTGAACGTTTAACCTTATTACAGCTGCATTTCCTCATCATAAACGTACTCAAAGTTGTATTTTGATTGATTCGTGCATGTTTGAGTAAAACTGCATTTCCTGCAACTGAGGCCTGAATCCTTGGTGCAGGTTCATTTTGTTTCTGTTTTAGCTGTTTGGTGAAAAATATTTTAGTCAGGCAGGAGCTTTTACCATTTACCAGCTTTGCATGTTTCAGCTACTTCCGCTAGTCTGTTTGTGAGACAGTGAAAGAAACGTATGCCTCACTTTGTTGACAAGTAACTGTTTCTTTCAGTTGAGGAAAATCTCTAAACTCTCTGAATCCCTGTTCTCAAAGATCTTCATTGGCTGCTGGTCTGCTGGATACAGTTAAACAATTTGGTGCTGACTTTCAGAGCCTTTCATTGTCAGGCCCCTTCTTATATCTGCGATCTGATCCAATTCTCTCGCAAAATGAGATCTTTGGAACAGAAACTGCTGATGGTTCTTTGCACTTGGACCAGAGGAGACCAATCCTTCCAGTCTCTAATTTGATCTTCATCTCTCCCCACATTCTCTAGACTAAGAATATGTGTTATTTTTTTGCATTTTAACTCTTTTGTTGTGAAGTACTTTGTGACTTTCTTTTCTGTGAATGGTCCTAAAAATAAATGTGCCTTCTAGCCCTTCTGTTTGCTCCTTCTTCAGGACAGCATCATGTGTGTGATAAGGTGTAGGATCCTTGTCACAATTTATGCTTCTAGACCTCGCTTGTGGATCTTAATGCCCTTTTTGATCCAGCCACGGCTCCACAGTCCAAGTGGATGTAGCCTGTCCGTCCGTGGGAGTAGGATCTCTCCTTCACTGGTTCTCCTTGAGGTTTCTACTTTTGCCCACAGGGTTTTTTGTAGTTTTTCCTTGCCGAGAAGGAGGGTCAGGGGATTCTGGGACAGTCCATTTGCTAAATTCTCTTGAACATTGTTTATTTGAACTGCTTTCTACCCGTGGCCCATTGAGGCAGCTGTTGCTGTGATTTTGGGCGCAACAAAAATAAATTGAATTGAATTGAATTGAGTTGAATACGTTCAGCATAGATGAGCCTGACATTTTTCCAGTCTATGATGTGGTCTTGTCTCTTGCGGAGGTCAGATAATTTCAGGTTTCCTTCTTTGCTGTTCGTGTAATTCTTGTTTGTCCGAGGCTTGAGAGCTCAGAAATATTTTGTTTTCTCTGCCCACTCAGTTGTATTTACTTGTGATTATTTGAAAAACTAGGACTCAGAGCAATAACTGGGCTCTAAAACAAAACAACCTATCAAAATAAAAATAAAAATATATGTAAATGACAATCATCTGCGTGTTATGGTGAATTGTGCATCTTTTGTGGTTTGCAGAGGTCATAGTATTTTTATAAATGAGATAAACATGATTGTACTGCGTTGACGATAACGGTCTATTCTATTTTCCTAAGCGGACATGTTTTGTGTTCTGACAGGAGGATGGAGCATGTGGGGCCAGTGGGCGCAGTGCAGCAGTGACTGTGGAGGAGGCATCCAGACGAGGAAGAGGAGCTGCCAGTCGCCCCCGGAGGAGTCGTACCTGTGTGAGGGAGTGGTGGAGGAGGGCAGGCCGTGTAACCCCCAGGCCTGCACCGGCACCAAGACTAGTAAGACCACCCTGAAACTGTCACTTTTACTGTCGCTACTGTGCCCCCCGGCTAATACTGGCATCCCTGAAGAGACAACAAGGCAGTAAAATGTAACTTTTTAATGGGAATGAAAAGGAACAGAAAAAAACAAATGTTCCTTTTTCTACACCAATACATGAATAAATACATTTAAATGCTGTTATTTGAACGTCTGCATGTTGACTGTGCCTTCACACTTGGCCTGGTTTAGTCCTGGTCTAGTCAGGGTCTGGGTTCTTAGTTTAGTCCCAGTTTTTGTCTTGAATCTAGATAGGTGTCCTGTCTGGACAAGTGTGAATGCAACTTAAATACCCAAATGATTTGCTTTGGATCAACAGAAAGTAATAAAAGGAACAGTATTACATAATACATTTATTCAAAAGACACAAATTATGCAATATTTGTGTTGTTATTGGCCTTTAAACATGCTCTTGAGTTAATTTGCTTTGGCATCTCATGTTTTAGAACTTAGTCATATGTACTGAAAACCACACATTACTTTCTCTCAGTCAGGTGTTCCCTCATCAAAATTTGGTGTTAGCACTCCATTGATTGGCAGCAGAGGGAATTGGTATGGGGAAATAAATAAAAGCTAGCTTCCCCTTGATATGCTAATGTAAGCATGCATTTGTACTTAATGTGATGAAATGTTCAGAACAAGTCTGGCCATGACATCTGGATTGCTGCCTGAATTTGACCAAACTTTTAACCATTTTTGATTTGTCAAATGATAAACTGTTTGGAAGTCGATGGGTGTTTTGTTACTGGTTCTATCCACTTGTGAGTGCGGTGCAGCAACAGCAGCCAAAGTGAACCATGTTGTAACTCTATCACGCCACACAGCTGGGAAATTTGAAACCAGGTGTTTTTGTGAGGTTCAGACAATGAACAGAGAAGACAGCCTTGTAAACAGGATAATTGTGAGAAGCATCAAGCTTTACAACCCCAGATTATGTTTTTGATGAAGGAAAGATGTGTCGAGTCAATTTTGCATAACAAGTGTCCTTCAAAATTAGTCAATAAAACGGGTTAGCTAACTTGGAAAATTGTTGTTGTTTCTTCTACACCAAAACCAGAAAGAAACAACGAAGACAAGATGGTTAGTCTTAATCTAATTTGGGGAATGTCGAGTGTTTCTCATGTCCTGATGTTCTATATCAGAATCAGATCAGATCAGGTTTATTGCCATTATCAGTGATCAAAATTCACAAACATAGGAACTTGCTTTGGCGTTTGACTCCAGTGTCTCATATTCTTGGTACTGTAGAGAGCTGGTTTAGTCCTGGTTTAGTCTCTGAATGAGTGCTGGAGAATTGTACGAGTTTGTTCAGTCTTGGGTTCAAAAATTCTTCAAAGTTACACAAATATTACACAAAGTTACCTAATTTAAGACCTATAGATTTATCAGGGATGCCATTATGAGTGGAGGGCACAAATGTCCATTGGTCGCTGTTTGGGCTTTGAAGCTTGGTCGTTACATGTAATTGTGTGCTATGTGTGTCTACAGCTATTCCTCTCGATGCTTTCTCTCATCTTTTTCATACCACTGTGTATCTATCCATCATCTATAAGTCAGTATTTGACTTAAGGAGTGCATGTTGGAAAGGGGACTTTGATCGATGAAAAGTAATAATAACTTGCTTTCTACGGCCGCACACACAGTTTATCCAAAACGTTCACCAAAGGGCTAACCGGACAAAGAAAAATTGACCTCTGATGGAGCAGTCATTCTGAAATGTATTGCTTTCATTGAATTGTGTGACTTTACTTTACTTGAACAAATGGCTTCACATCTTTCTTCGTAGCTCTTTTTTTTTTCTTTTTTTCTTACAGATACATTTTGAAAGAAGAATGCTTACTTTTTGTATTTTTTTTGTTCACGTACAAACAACAGAACACTTCAAAACACCACATCAAAAAGTCCCAAGTTTGGCTGATGCTACTTTTGGGTGATCTCGAAATTGTGTCCCAAAAAAGAACAATAAGATCTACATATATTCCTCCTCCCACACCCCGGCTCCTCCTTCATGTAGGCAAAGGGCGCCACCTCTCTCGCAGCCAGTCCCTCCGCTCCGTGGACAACCGAAAGCGCGAAGATGTAGACAAGGCCCGCCCGGGACCCCAAAGCCAGCAGCCAGGTAAGGGAGCCCCGGCATCAGCCACTCTGGCAGCTTGGGTGACCACCAAACAGAGACACAACAACACCAAAACACACACACATCCACAGTTTATCTACGTCTATCAAAATGTCCTAGCGAAGCGCCTTATCATCACAATGGACTGATTCCAACATGGACCCTGACCAACATAGTGCAGTGGTGGTTCTCGTGACAGGCTGCTGTGCTGGGTCTGTTCTCAACTCTCTATCTTTAAAGTCCCCCAGGCTTTTAAAGTGATTCTCCACACAAAACTGGAAGACTTGTCAAGTTTCTAAAAGCAGGTTGTGTTGTGATCATGGGGGTGATTATGAGTCCGTGAATTTGACCAAAATCTTGCTGTTTTCGCTTCGTCAAATGATAAACTGCTGGGACGTCGATTGTTGTTTTGTTACTGCTTCAAGCCATTTCAATGTTACGTGTGTGGTGCTTTACAACAGCAACAACCAAAGTGAACTATGCTCTCTGATTGGAAATCTCCCTGGTTTTCCCTGATTGTCCTGTTGAAACGATTGAAACGATTCCCAATTTGAGTCATACATAGATTTTTTTTTGAATGATGTATCATGTCGGAGTGTCTAGAGCAAACATTTGATCAGAAAATAACCAAATTTAAAGAACAAAATGGCAAGGATAATATTTTCTACAATTCTAAAAGTGTGATCTGGTACTACTTTAGACAGTGGTGTGCCACAGAATGATTTCAACCCAAAAAGCATGCATTAACTGCAATAAAGTTGAAAAACCCTGGGATAGCCTATAGGATAGCCTGGGATAGCCTATTTATTACCATGTTTATTTATCCTATTTTTATTGCATACGCCTATTTCATTCATTCCTGTCCTAAACTGTGTGTTGCAACAGTGGAATTTCCCCATTGTGGGACAAATAAAGGATCTCTTATCTTAAAAAGCTGATATTATGAATGTTCTACTTCGTCCTTCTTCGTAAGTATTTTGGTAATGCTTTAAAATGAGGAAACTATTTATAATGAGTTTGATGGTGATTTATTTTATGTTGTTGCTGCCAGAGACACAAACTGTCCAAGCCGAGACGACCTGTGCTTTGTGTGGAGTATCACTTTAACTGTTGAACCCTACTTCCTCCTTAGCCTCCGCTCCTGCTTCACCTTTAGGTTCTTGTAACTATAGAGAGTTTTTGTTCTGTTCTGATCAGCTGAGTTCTGACTTCTTAACTAAACTATGTCTGACATATCCTTAGCGACACGCATTCACTTCTGCTGGAAGTCAATGTCGAGGATATGGCATCAGAGCCCTGCACTAAAATTACCCTAAACCTAGATTTATATAAAAACTCCAGTGATTTATATTTTTTTTCTTGGGCCGCCTCTTTTGAAAAATCTATAGGGCTTGTACATTAATCACAATTGATTCAAAATTACAATTTTAATGAAAACCACCTTAAAATGTTGTTCTTATGTAAGATATTAGAAAGTCCTCTTCAGGGAGCAAAATGTTTCAACCCCTGCTTGAATAAAACTAATCACAAAATGATCACAATTGCATTACTATTTAAAATGTCCACCCATAGTGACTATTTGTGGAAGAAACACAATTAAGTCAATTGAAGTCAATATGTTCAGGCTAGTTTGTCTAGCAAACCAAGACTACACTTTATATTTTACTTTTATTGATATCTGTAGCCATATCCTCTCTCCAAAAATTTCAGTGATGTGATTAAAAAGTAAATCAATCAATCAGAGAAACTTCAAATCATACATGCCAGCTATCAATTAGAAAAGTAAAGTAGGACTGAGAAACAAAAATTTCTGCAGAATCAACGAGCAAAGGACTAAACTCTGTAAATTTGAGATGAAAGAAGTTTGTATTGTATGTTAAGAGGATATTCAGAGGATTGTGATACAAATTAGTAGCCGTGATTGGAACCTCTTAAAATTGGACAATTGTCTGATGCACAAGAGCGAGGGACTGGTTCACCAGCACCGGGCAACAGGCTGGTTGTATCACAGCAATCAGAAATTACTACTATGACATAAAGGCGGATGAAATAGGTTTTGTTAGGTTAGTCGATGTAAACCCTCATTCGTCCAGGTGTGGTCCATCGTAGAAAGGGGTTCAGAGGTTGTCATCCGGACGCCGTTTAAAGATCGAGACGTTTCGACTTTTATCCAAAAGTCATTGTCAATCAGAGAGCTGGTATGGGAACCTGGGCCTTATATGCTACTCTAAGTACCCTGGGGGCTGGACTCCCACTACTTAGAGTAGCATATAAGGCCCAGGTTCCCATACCAGCTCTCTGATTGACAATGACTTTTGGATAAAAGTCGAAACGTCTCGATCTTTAAACGGCGTCCGGATGACAACCTCTGAACCCCTTTCTACGATTTTGTTAGGTTAGGTTAACTAAAATGCCTTTCCCAGAATAGGAGCGATTCTTTTCATGTCTGTGATCAGATATTTTTAGGCCAAGAGCATCTAAAGGTCAGGAAAGGGAAGCAGTTTGTTAAGAGTGGCAGGATGTTAGTCATTGACCCAGTCAGACCTCATTTCACACCAACTGCCTCCGAGTTGCTGCTTATTCCAAACTCTAATATCATTTAAAAGATGCATCTGGTCTCTGGATCCATTTGGCCCACAGTGTTCCAGGGTGAAGGTCAGAACACAATCCCACTCCAGACCAACTGTTCACTGAAATGAGAACTGGAGCAAAAGTGGGAGTTCAGTTTGGGTTTGTCGAGGTCGAGGATGGAAAGACAATTTGCCCAATTTCTTCTTGTAAATCCAATGAGGACAAACAAAACAATAGCAGGTACTGTTCAGCTTTAGCCTTTTTCAAGCTATTTTCACAAAGAGACTTTTCGTAGGGATACTTTGGTCTTAAAGTATAAACTTTGAAGGAGGCGGTCCCTGAAATGTCCCAGTAGACTCCACCCCCTCACCACAGCACCACCCCGTCCTTATTTGGCCGTCGAGGCTGTTTCCTGCATGCTAATTAGTTGTGGTCCTCTCTGTCCCTCCCCTCACTTCCTGCTGCAGTAGACTCGGCCTCAGGGGAGGAGTGGTCGGCCTGGAGTGTGTGCTCTGCCACCTGTGGTGAAGGCTGGCAGAGCCGCACTCGCTTCTGCGTGTCCTCCTCCTACAGCACGCAGTGCAGCGGGCCACTGCGTGAGCAGAGACCCTGCAACAACTCAGCTGTGTGTCCAGGTAAGCCCCTGCCCATCCTGCTGCTCCGCCCACCTACTACCACGCCCACAGAGGCCCCGCCCACTGCCCAATACTGCGTCTCTCTCCCTTGGTGTATTATATTGATCACATACTGTGCGATTTATGGATGCACAGTGGTGCTTCTTTGTCCAAATGACTTACTGAGATCTTTTAATAATGTTGGCCAATGATGGTTGATGTGTTATTCATAGAACTAACTTTGACACTCAAAGTTGTGCAAAATAATGGAACTGGGAAATCATAGGAAAAACAGTTTAACAGTAGTTTTGATGTGCTAAAAATGTCTAAAATCACTTGAACAGGATCAATAATATAGATTATGTATTTCTTGGGTTGAGATTCTTGATTTAGATTTTTCCCACATAGAGTCATCATTGCAAACGTTGCCAATTGCACTTTGAATTTTCAGATCACTGTCTGCACATTTATATCTTACACCAAAGGACGAGACCCTCTGCCTCCTCCCGCCCAGCCCTCTCCCCCATCACTTTTAAACCCTCTGACTCCCCACTCGACAAGCACTTTCCAATCCAAAATGTCCACTTTACCCAGGGCTCTGGTTGCAAATTAGCTTTGGTCAGGCTTTCCAACATGCAGGGCGACTCATGTAGACCCAAATTAGACATCAAATATGGGATAAGCTGTCAAAATCTCAGTCAACCCCATACACACAGCAAAAAGTGATATCTACTTGATTTAAGATGACTTGAATTCAGAAGATTTACTGGTGTGAATGCATGTGCAGATTGATGTATATGTAGTAAGAGACTGTTACTATCATACATGTTCATGCATGTGACTTCTAGCAATGTGCCTTAGCCCATGCTTCACGGCGTTACGTAGCATTAGGCATTTCATAACATACAAATGAATGTTGTAGCCAGTACCCATTTAAAGTATACATTTCATAACATTTAATTGTAAAGTAACTTGTGAAAGAGGAAGTTTAGTGGCCACTATGCTTATCAGAAATACAAGATCTGATTTCTCATTTTAAAGTTGGTTAGCCTTGGTTATCTAAGGGTTAAGACACTCATCAATGGCTTTTAACAAGGCTTTGACCTTGCGTAAATGTGCGAACTAGAACAAGTAGCATTTGTATCGAACACAACATCTCCTTTTGCTGCTTTGCCTAGAATGTTTCACAATGTCGCATTAAACTTGATCTTGCAGGCGTTATTCATTCATAGGTGTTTTATTGTTACATTAAAAACATTCTTACTGTAAGCGCAGGGTCACCTCTTCACAGATCTTACAAGTAAATTGGTTGGATTGGATTGGATGCTTAAAGTTATACTGCAAATCATTCCAGGCAAAGCAATAACATCACCGATCTTCCTCCAGAAAGGTAACATAGTTCACCTTAAAATGAGAAATAAAAACCTCTACAACTAATGACACGAATCAAAACAAACATATTCTGAATTCAAGTCATTTCATCGCTTGTAGATATAGTTTTTTGCGGTTCTCCTGATTTCTGGCTGTCTAATGGCTACACTAGGCGCTCTGATTGCAGTGCATGGTGCTTGGGACGAGTGGTCGCCATGGAGTCTGTGCTCGTCCACCTGTGGGCGGGGCTACAGATCCCGAACGCGCACCTGTACCCCGCCGCAGTTTAACGGAGACCCATGTGACGGCCCCGAGAAGCAGACAAAATTCTGCAACATAGCCGTGTGTCCAGGTGAGGAAGAGGACGGAAACACTAACCACATTGTCATCACATGAAACATCACGTTCAGCACATCAGAAACGTCATGGGTGTGGTTTTCGAGGGATACGACTTCATCTTCATTATAAGTGTCCATTATGGCATTTCCCATATTGTGAATTTCATGAGTTACATTTTGATCTTCTGTTTTGCTCTGTTTTTATATCATGGAGTTTAATTTTGTTCATTTAATTATAATACTGGTACAAGTTGTTTTACTGCATTTATTGTTCACGTTTTATGATCAGCAACAACTTTTGAATTTATAATGAGCAAGTTCATATTGAAGGACACAAATTATATACTATTTTTATTGTTTAGTGTTTTATTGTTTATCGTTTATTGCCTTTAAACATGCCCTCATTTTCATGTTTTATAACTTAAAATTATGCCTATACACAGAAAAGACACATGAGAATTGGCTTCATTATTTTCCATCTACTGGCAGCAGTGCGAATAAACAATGGAAACAAACACAAGCTAGCTATTTAAGCAACTTGATCAACGTGCCAATAAAAGCACATGGTTGTTCTGAATGTCATTTCCAGTGGAAATGCTCAGAAGATGATTTATAGAGCTACAGGATTTTAACTTGTGATGCAACAATTCAGGGCAAAATTGAAATTGAGTGATTTCTGAGGCTCAGTGCAATATGACCTTGTAAATAGGATTCTTAAACTAACGTGAATTAAGCTAAATTATAACTCCTGGTGTGTTTTTGTTGAAGAAACAATGTTATGACATGATTAAAAGTTCAAAAATGTACATTTTGTTTTGTATATTAAAAAAGATATTCTTCATAAATAAGGTAATATTTCAAATAGGGGTTTTAATAATAGGTTGACGAATTATTTTTGCATAACAGCTTTTTTTATTTATTATTTTTCAACTTCTATGTACGTCTATATTTTTTCTCTCCTCTCTATTTCTTGTGACAGTTGTGAGTATCTAATTCTCTCCGTTACTGATTACTTGCTCATTGTAAATTTTCACAATTTTACTGATGAATGTTCATTTCATCCATCTCTTGCATTCAGTCAGTATGTCCTTTGGCCTCATTTAAAGACAATAGTGTCCTGTGATGACGTGGCGTTGATGTTGTTGCTGCCCCTAGTGGACGGTGTGTGGAATGAGTGGTCCAGCTGGAGCTCATGTTCGGCCACTTGTTCAAACGGGACGATGCAGAGGACGCGGGAGTGTAACGGCCCCTCGTACGGGGGCTCCGAGTGCAAGGGCGAGTGGCTGGAGACTGTGGACTGTTTCCTCGGAGAATGTCCTGGTATGAACACTGTTGGTTTGATGGAATAAAACAATACATCTATCAAATAAAACAATAGAGATAATCAGAGTAGGAGTTAGATGACACATTAGGGCAGGGGTGTCCAAACTTTTTCCATTGAGGGCCGCATATTGAAATATAGATCAAGCGGAGGGCCACAAATCAATCGTGAAACATTCAAAAAAGCTGCACTTATCTGATGTTTTAAGCACCACCACATCTACATTCAGTCTCAGTGCCTTGATATCAGGTCTGTCTCGCACCACAATGTTAATTTTTTAGGTTAGAATTGTAGAAAATGTGTAATTTGCTGTAAAACGTACTTCTCGGGACAATTCACCAATTCACCAAGAAGCCTGAGAGCCAAGAAAAATTGGTCTGAGGGCCGCATTTGGTCCCCGGGCCTTAGTTTGGACATGCCTGCATTAGGGGCTTGAACAATTATATTACTTAGTTTACAATTCACAACTTAGAGTAGTTCATTAGACTTAACTAATTGAAAAAAAAGTTACTGTTTTTTTAAGTGAAGAAAAAATTGTTAGTTAGTGTTAGTTTCAGTGTAGTTAGCTCCTCCCTTCAGACAAATGTAAGGCAGTGAATTACCAGTTCTCTATACAGGAAACTGCAGAAGCTACTTGGGTGAATGTTGAAGCGTATTCACTCTTAAAAAATCTTGTTAACAGTATTCCATTTTCTTTTACAATTTAATAATATACAGCATACTTTCCTACCCAGAGAGTTGCAAGACAACATTGTTAGTTTGCAAAATTATACTACGACGTGAATACTGTGAGAATACCATAAGATTTTGGTGACATCCCAGTTAAACAGCTGGTTTGCTGTGGCAGATGGGAAATCTAAATGCTATGGTCAATGTAGCTTATTATACTGCTACATTTACCCTTAGATTTGATCCAAAGGGTGATTATATTGGTTATAGTGGACCCAGTTGCATTGCAAAATAATAACGTTTGCATTTGCATGATTTAAATATTCTAGAATCCCTACAGTTTAACATTGAGCTGGAGGACAGGTCAGAATGCTATATGAAAAGGTAGATTTGTAGACCAGGTCAATGGTTAATTTCTCTGGAGATTACTGAGCCAATCCACATGAATAAAAACTGGCACAAAGTTCAATGTGTTCTCTCTCAATACAGATAAGCAAAAAGTGATATTAGGTTACAAGTTTATAATAAAAGAAGCAGACCCAGGTAGATGTTTGAAAATTGTTTACCAGGACGCTCCACCTCACATGCTAGGCTTCAATTACAGACAAAATAAATCATATACTGTATATACCTTTTAGAAATGTGTGCACATATTTGAGTTCAGCAGAGGATATACTTCTAAGAATGAAACAAAGGATAAAAACATGTCAATTAATTTCTGGCGTTGGTGCCACTTTAACACTGGAGAGCGAACACAGCTCATATTAAGTTAATCAAAAGAGTTGAGCCCGAGCAGAAGGCCTTTTATTTGTTATATGACCTTTATCCCTACGGAGAAAAAACAAAGTACTAACACTGGTTATTAAGATTCTCTAGTTTAAATACGCTCTTGTACAGAATAAAGTAACACTAGTATAAAGGTACAGTGGTAATAAGATACACTAGTTTAAAGTAAAACTAGTATAAAGTAACACTGATATAAAGCAATACTAGTATAAAGATACACTTGATTAAAATTATACTAGTATAAAGTGACAGTGCTATAAAGAACGTTAAAGAAATACTATTATAAAGTAAAAATAACATAAAGTAACAATGGTATAAAGGAACATTAGCGTAAAATAGCACCAATATAATGTAACAGTGGCATAAAGATACACAAGTTTAAAGTAATACGATTATCAATTAAAAGTAACACTGGTATAAACTAACACTAGTGAAAAATAACACTAGTATAAAGTAAAGGCAAAGTCAACATTTTTATTGGATGGTAGATAAGATAAAGGTTAAACAGAAGAATAGACGTTGTAATCGTCAAGTAAATTGGCGTCATGTTTTGTCCCTCAGTGGATGGAAAGTGGCAGCAGTGGTCTTTATGGTCGGGCTGTTCTAAAACCTGTGGAGGGGGCAGTCAGCAGAGGAACAGAGTCTGCTTCGGGCCGTTCTTCGGAGGTCAGGCCTGCCCTGGAGACCGCGAGGAAGTGCGGCGCTGCAACGACAAGCGCTGTCCAGGTGAGGCAGTGGTGAGCCCGGCGCGCGTTCGGTGCAGCGTGAGACAAAGTGAGTCCCGTGAACTCTGGCTTTTCTCATTACAGAGCCTCATGAAATTTGCGGAGAAGATAATTTTAACAACGTGGTTTGGAAAATGACTCCAGCGGGAGACACAGCAGCAGTGAGATGTCCGCCCAATGCAGTGGGTAAGAACAGAAACTTTTATATCACTATACCATATATATATGGTTGTGTTTTTAATAACCTGTGTACAAATTGTGCTCTACAAATTAGGACTGTGCTCTTTAAAAAGAAATACATGCAATTGTCGTTTTTTTAGATTTGCAATGTTTAAAAAGTAGGATTCTGTTCAGAGTGCACATTGTAAACAACTCCAACACTGAAATATTAAAACAAATACTACCAAACTGATACTAGAATTTCAGAACATGCGACACCAGTATTTTCCTATAAAAGGACAGGACATTTTGTCTTTTGCAGAAAACATTTTATTATCTAAATAATTGTAGTCTTTGCACCATTTTGATTTGATTATACTTTAACCATTCAATTTGGATATATTTCGCAGCCCTTTTACAAATCAATTTGTCTTACGTTTAATGCTGAGTTGTTCATCTTCCAAATTTACCCAAGTAATCGTGTAACAAAATAGACGGGGATTTTATATTTTTTATTCTAGATTTTATTTCATTTTTATTTTTAGATTTCTTCCTTTCAATTCTAACATAGCATATATATGGCTTTTACATTTGCTCTTTGGAAAAGTAAATTGTTTCTTAATTTATTTAATATATGTCTTTTCTTTTTTCTTTTATTTCATTTATTGTTTTGCTCAATTGGAAAACTTTCAACCACAGTATCCTATTTTTATTGCATGCGCCTATTTCTTTCATTCCTGTCCTAAACTGTGTGTTGCAACAGTGGAATTTCCCCATTGTGGGACAAATAAAGGATCTCTTATCTTATCTTATGTTATCTTATCTTATCTTATCTTATCTTAAACAACACAATTGTGGGCAAATGCTAAAGCTTGTCATGCCTACTTTCATCTTCAAAACCAAAACTGCAGCACATTAATGGACAATCATAAATCATAGATAAAATCAAACTTTTAAAAAACCTTACAAAACATCACCAAACAATATTCACAGTATCCTTAAGACTGTGGCGCTGTCATAAGTTTCTCTCTTACCATTCTCTCAAAAGTAACCATGATTATTGACGTGATGATTTCTCTCTTCCTAACGTATCTCTTCCTCTGAACAGGTCTGATATTGCGTCGCTGTTTACTCGACGACGAGGGCATTGCCTTTTGGGAGAATCCAACTTATATGAAATGTATCTCCAACGACTATCGCAGCATTCAGACCTCGGTAAGTTTGTCTTTTTTAATAACAAATAACACCTTGTTTTACCTCATACTGTAATATTTGTCTTTAAGCCTTTCAGTTTTACAAGTTATTTTAATAATAAACTAAATTAAACACTCAAGGCGAACATTTTCATACACAAGACTTAACACACACACACATTCTGCAATCATTTATATTTAACTTGAGTTCATTTTCTTTTTATGTATTTGTATTTCGTTTCCTGTCAGACGCGAGAGCACCTGTCGAAGGCGCAGAGGGGGCTTGTGGGAGATGGAGTTTCGGAGGTGATGACCAAACTCAAAGTGACCTCCAGCGACGGGACCAGCTACAGTGGAGACCTGCTGGCCACCATCGACGTCCTGAAGAACATGACGGAGATCTTCAGGAGGGCCTACTACAGCCCCAGTGGAGCCGACATGAGGGTCAGTTTGGGCTTGGAAAGGGTTAAATCGTGGATCCAAACATTCAAGGTCTGAAGAACGCTGTTTTTTTTTTTGTTTTTTTTTCTTCTTTTTACTCAAAGGGATCATATTTTACCTTCAAAACACTCAAAATGTTTGTATTTATTTATCTACTTACTCATTTAGTCAGGGTTGTGATGAAGAAAAAAAATAATGTAATTCTTTGTGTCTAAAAAGCAGAAGAAGTCCAGAGAATGAATTCTATATATTTCAACATTATTTTTTAAGGGTTCATATTGGCCTTTGAATAGGTTCTTGAGTACCTGTAAGTAAGGCGTTTCCTTATCACAATTTGGTCAAAATCTAGTGGCAGCAGAACAGCAGGACAAAACACAAAGGGGAAATAAACAAAACCTAGCTTGCCCTGACCTGCTAATGTAAGCACGCAGCTGAAATAAATGTGATTTGAGGCAGAAATGTTCAAAACGAGATGGTGATGGACTTAAAAACAGAACAGGGGACCCTTAAAGGATTAATGAAAAATTGTGAATGTGCTAGTTGTATTTAGATTAAGTCACACTTGTTTGAAGAATCCTGTACAGTTAGTATTTTCCTTCTGCACCTTAAAAAAATCAAACTCTTCAGCATTGTTTTTAAGTCCATAAATCATTGCCAGACTCGTTCTGAGCATCTCAGCCGTCAAATTGCGTTCAACTTTCAACTGCGTCCTTACATTTACATGTCTGGGCAAGCTACGTTTGTACATCTTGCCTTTGTAATTATATTTGTAGCCAGTACAAGGAGCTCTAACTCAATTCCTGACATAGGAAACACCTGACTTAGAGAATATCATGTATGGGTTAGAAGACAGATTATTTTTAGTTCTCAAACATGAGATGCCAAAACAAAAGTACTCAAGAGCATGTTTACAAGCCAATAACCACACAAATAATGTGTCATGTTTGTAATTTAAAAATGTTGGGTAGAATAGAATTGGCCAAAACACCATTATAGTGAATGAGCAACCACTCGTCATTTTATCTGCAAATCTGCAAATGCATCGCTGAATATTATGCTTTTCAAGCCTCTGTAGACCAGTTGCTTTTTTTCTGTTTTCTGGTATTTATTTTTGTATGAACTCAACAGCCTTTTTGGGATAGAGGGACATTTGAGATCGAGGAGAAATAACACAAAAACACACGTGAGCAGCCTTGATAACTGTGCACTTTGCTGGCACTGTCCATGGTGCTGAAATGAGATTGTTCTTTTTTGTGTGAATAATATTGGGCATTGGATGCAAAATCTGATTTGATCAAAATTTCACTGTAAATCTTAACTTAATATTGAGCTAAAAGTCTGTATGATGACCAGCAGTAGCTTTTTTTTTAGAGTATTCGTTCTCTGACTTTTACTCTTGAGCAAGAGGCTAAACCCAACTTCATTTCAAGGTCGGCATACTAGAAAAAAGTCAATTTCAAGTTTCACGTAAATGATATTTTTGATTATCAGTTGCCATGTTTACTTACACACAAAAAATGTGTCCTCACCTCATTTCTGTAGATATCATATTATTGAAATGTCAATTTCTTTCTGCTCATTCACACCTGTGCAGTTTTTTAAGGGAAATTATGCAAACTAATGTGGTAGAAAGACAAAAATGAAAGCGAAACTTAATTGTACTATGTCTTCCAAATACAACAGTTTCTCAATATACTTTCTCTTTTTCACCTTAATTTCTTTGCTGAACAGTGTGTCATTCTTTCCCTGTGCTATTTATTAGAACTTCGTTCAGTCAGTGAGTAACCTGCTGATGGAGGAGAACCGCGACAGATGGGAAGAAGCACAACTGGTGAGCATCAAACCTTTACTTTATCTGTGATCATCTTCTTTGTTCACGTTCTTTATGACCACCTTAATAACAACAGTTACACCTATAGACACTGGGGTAAGCGCTGCGCCTGTGACAAAAGAGCAGGTGGACCACAGCTTCAGACTGACAGCGGTGCTCTCAGAAATAGCAGATAATGAGTAACCCAGTCCTCGCAGCCGCCCACTCGCCCATCTGCCGAGCGCTGCACTTGTTTATCACCGAGCTTTTTTTTCCACATGCGTCTCTCCAAAGTCGCTTCAGCATACGGACGAGCCGTCAGCGCCAGGAAAACAGCCCACTGTCCTCACCACGCGGCAAAACATCAGCTGAAATCACTGCTCATAAAATCATTACGCTACGTCTTGATTTGAGTTCATTGGGCCCGGGTTGTTTGATGTGTAAATTTCTGATTCAGTTCATTTTATATTGTTTGTTTTGTTTTAGTTTCATTTTAAAAAATACAATAGAAATATGAATCAGAATATATCAAATTTCTTCCTTTTTTAATCTAATATATATACAATATGAATAAATGCATTTTAAACCTTCCACTTTTCTGATATATGTCCCAAATGTGTGCACTAATCAGAAGAAAGATTAAAAAATATATATCATCAGATGTATTATTTGCAGTGTGAGAGAAAGAGACACTTACAGTCAAATGTAACGCCACTGCCAGGATGAACTTAATCCTTCACAAACATGTTATAGACTCTTAAGAGCAGCAGTTGTTCTTATCGCCATAATGAGACCAAGAGCTCTGCGCTCAGACGATTAAAGTGTTTCCAGTCAGGAGGATTTCACGAGCGAAACATTATTTAGTTTTTACATTTACTCTCACTGCTGCTTTTGTGTTGATGCTTATAGAAACTGAGAGGTATCACCCAGACAATACTGCTTTAAATTTGAAACAAGTAGTCAGTTTATGCATACTAACAATTTGAAATAAAAGTATATGAACCTTAACTTTATATCATCAGTTAATAGGTTGCTTACACACACGTCTGCAATCTTGCTCCTTCTGTATAATGACTCTAATTCAGCTTTATCAGTAAAACCATGTATGTTTTGTTTGTTTTTTTTCATCAGCTGGGGCCAAACATCCGGGAGCTGTTTCGTTTGGTGGAGGACTTTGTGGATGTGATCGGTCTGAGGATGAAGGACTTCCAGGACATGTACGAGGTCACAGAGAACCTGGGTAAGTCTCCGCTCTTTGCTCTGGAATCCGGACTACTTGATTTCCACTAAATAGATAACGTGGCCTGTCAGATTTGAGCCTCCACCAGTGTCGTGAACCAATCACAAGGTTTGGGGAGAAGGCAAAGATGAAGCACCTAAACTAACCAAAACATGAAGATGCCATTTGACCTGGCCTATTTTAGCAGATTTACTGACTATTTTGTCTTTGAAAAACAGGCATATAGATGCAATTTGTGCATTTGTGGAGGGATGTATAACTGTGCTTTTCTCTCAATTGGAATTCACAAAAACTCTGATTTTTCAGCTTGTTCCGCTGTTGTGGCGCTTCTACCATTTGGCTTCAAATATTTGTCATGACGTGGTGCTTTTTTCCTGTTGTGTTCAAAAAGATAGTTTCCAGCTTGATCAATGTGTGGAACTCAATTCAGAGCTAAACATATCAATCTGGCATGTGCGGGGTTACAAAATAGTCTGGTTGCCTTGCTTCTTTGGAGCTCTCCGCGGTGCTGAAATAGAATTTGCACACTTCAAAAGTGATTTATTGACCTTTTTTTTTTACACAGAAATGCCATACAAGTCTTAAATGTCTTATCCAATCAACAGAATGACTGAATCTTCTTCAATTGTAGACTTTGTAATAATTATGTCATATTAAAAAAAACTTATGAATTAAAATAAATGTACATCAAAATTTATCTCATTTGCTTGTCCTCTCCATATAATTAAATATTTATCATCGGATTAGATCGTAGAAAGGGTTTCAGAGGTTGTCATCCGGACGCTGTTTAAAGATCGAGACGTTTCGACTTTTATCCCAAAGTCATTGTCAATCAGAGAGCTGGTATGGGAACATGGTCTTATATGCTACTCTAAGTACTGGGAGTCCTGCCCAGAGTAGCATATAAGACCATGTTCCCATACCAGCTCTCTGATTGACAATGACTTTGGGATAAAAGTCGAAACGTCTCGATCTTTAAACAGCGTCCGGATGACAACCTCTGAAACCCTTTCTACGATGGACCACACCTGGACGAATGAGGGTTTACATCGACCATCGGATTAGATGTTACTCAAAAATGAACATGAACAAGTTTTTTGTTAACTTTGTATTGCAGTGTTGAGCATCCACAAGCGTCCAGTGTCGGGTCACGCAGATGTCAGTTTCCCCATGAAAGGCTGGAGAGGGATGGTGGACTGGGCCCGCAACTCTGAGGACCGGGTCACAGTACCCAAGAACATCCTGGTCACCGGAAAACCTGGTAAGAACATCAGGCTCTAAATACACTGAGGCTGATTTCACTCTTGTCCTGGTTTTGTCTTTGTTTATCTCTGTTTGGTCACAGTTCGGTCCTGGTTTATTCCTGGTGTAGACTTGATTTGGTCCTGGTTTACTACTACGCTCTTGATGACAGAAATATCTATTTTTTGATCATTTGTTTACTTTTAGAGTTCATATTGACTGGAAATTGTGAGTCAGATCTGACATTGACACTGATTTGATGATGGTTTGATCGGAAGCACGTACCAAAATTGTTGTTTGTCTTAAAATTTCCATTTCCAGTCTCTAGCAGCTGTTGATTTTGCTCATATTTTCATGATTTTTATAATAGGAACCTAATCAGAAAAACAAAAAAGAAACTTGATACTTGATCATTTTATCTGTGTAAACTGGAACTGGAACTTTTGCGAACAAATTGTCCAAGTTCTTAGTAACAATATTTTCATTCATCAATTTGAAAATAAGCTCCAGCTCCCAAATGTGTTCAAAAGGTTTTAAAAAGACCACTCTGGGTTTTATTATTGAAAATTTTTAGTCGTTACTTTATTTACATTCAGTATTCAATTAAAAACTGTACTATAATTACTTAAAGGGGCATGACAGAACCCAAAGTTTTCATCTCTCTAAGAACAGAACACAAAATTCATTTTTTTGGACTGGATCACTCATTGTTAAGTCATTGGTGCAGTATTATTATTGTTTAGTGCGTGACTGAAACTTGGGTTGGTCTTGTGAAGTCCTGTGCCTTTAAATCCTCATACTCATGCTCATGAACTCTCTTGTGCTCTCTTATTTTGTCACCTGCGCATCCTGCACCTTTCATTTTCTTTCATCTACAACACTGCACATTGCATTTGTTCAATAGTTCACAAACTTTATGTGGAAAGTCAAGTATGTAACATTTTTTTCTTGCTTTATAAATAAGACCGCAGCTCTTCACAGTAAGAATTCACATTTATTTTATAGTTTTATTTATCTGTATTATTTAGTTTTTACTACTACTTTTTGTGTTATTAAATACATGCAAGATAAATGCAAGCACTTGGTCTGAACTTACAAACTTGTGAAACCAGTGTCCGCACATCCACACATTCACACACATCAGCTCGACTTCCTTTAAAGCTGGGTACAACATTTGTTCATTGTCAGAAGTGAAGGAGGTGATTTTCAGTCGATTTTACATTTCACCAGGCCAGATGCTCAACACGTGGGCTGTGGATGCAAAAAAAAAAAGCTCCTCTTTTTACTCGAAGGGAGATGAGCTGCTTTGTATGCGAGTGCCGATGATTTGGTTTGAATTTTCTAAAGAGATATGGCTTCTGAGAAAAAGTGTTTTAGCCAAGACCTCCTGAAATCTGTGTCAATCTGTCGCCTTTCAGAATACAACTTCCACACATGAAGAAGGCACATTCAAATATTGATAGTATAAACGTGACATTTTTTAGTGAAACTGTGTAAATGACAGCAGGATCTTCTGTACATTTCTCATTGTTTTTTAGTCAATATGAGTCTAAAGAGCATAGTTAAGTCTTATAATGAGCACTGCATTATCACTTGCACACACACCACATCAAAACTGGAAATAAACTGGGACTAAAACCAAGAACTAAACCTGGATTAGATCAGAACAAAACCAGGACTAGAACATCGAGCAAAAAACAAATCTACTTCAGGACCAAATGAGCTCAAACACACCCCCAAGAACAGATTAATCCTTAGTTTACACCGATTTAAACTTAACTTGGACCTATTATAGACCCGGTTTAGATCTGGTGGTACTCAGAAAGCCAAATATTTTCAGATTCAGAAGGAAAGTTTTAGCATTGGGCCTCAAACATCAATCAATCAACATGTATTTGTTTGTTTGTTTTTTTCCGGATGGACAATTCAAGACATTGAGCAGTTACATACATGTTGGAGGAGAGTAATAGCCCTCAGGACAAAAGTGGTGATGCAAGAATTGTTTAAATATGTTTCTCCTGGGTTGAAATGTTAAAAGAAGTATGAGTTTGTGGCTTAGTTTCAGTCTTTATCTTTACAATGCAGCTTTACTTTTAGTTTACCCTGATCATACTCTGACTGTATCGCTATCCAGCTCCATCTGTTTTTCCCATTCTCTGCTGCTTCAAATCTTTGTATATCATTTTCGGCTAATTGTTGTGGGGCTTTGGAGTATTTTGGACACAGCTGAAGTGTTTTATGCAAATGAAACTTCACTCTCTCATTGTGATGTTTGCATTCATAGCCATTTTAGCTTCAGCTCTCAACGAGTCGCATTTGCCTAAAAGTTGTGTCTTGATGTCACTGGCAGCTGGGCCCGGGCGTTTGGGCAGGTACAAAGTGTTTTGTTTAGAGCAGTGCAAATGCTAATGGGGCTGTCAGTCTTAATCGGGAAACTACAGGAGCCTATCAGGGACAATTACCACCACTTTTGTCCCAGCTGGAAATGGGCCTCAACTTTGATGTGACGGCAGTGAGTAGTAATATGCGTGGTCTTAATGACATGCATTCAGTGGGATTTCTTGGGGCATATGTGTGGGGTTTTTATTTTTAGAGCTTCATCAGAAATTGTGTAAAAGATAAACTGTTAGATACTGTTTTAATATGTTGGAATGACCATCTGTATGACTATTTTTGCAGAAACATGATTTTGGTTCTGTCCCGTACCATCACTCCTTTCACTCAAATGAGAACAGCTGCAGTAAACCCAGAACGCTGCTGCTCAGGTCCTGACTAGAACCAGGAAGTACGAGCACATTAGTCTGTGCTCAGGTCTCTGCACTGGCTCCAGGCTCAGAGAAGAGACTTTAAAGCAGCTCTGCTTGTGTTCAAGTCTCTCCAAAGCACCAGAGTACATCTCTGACATGTTAGAGCCAAATGAACCATCTGAGGACCTCAGGGATCGGCCTCCTGCTGGTGTTAGAGTCAGGACTAAACATGGACCGGCCTCCTGCTGGTGCCAGAGCCAGGACTAAACATGGACCGGCCTCCTGCTGGTGCCAGAGTCAGGACTAAACATGGACCGGCCTCCTGCTGGTGCCAGAGTCAGGAGTCAGGACTAAACATGGATCGGCCTCCTGCTGGTGCCAGAGTCAGGACTAAACATGGGCCGGCCTCCTGCTGGTGCCAGAGTCAGGACTAAACATGGACCGGCCTCCTGCTGGTGCCAGAGTCAGGACTAAACATGGACCGGCCTCCTGCTGGTGCCAGAGTCAGGAGTCAGGACTAAACATGGACCAGCCTCCTGCTGGTGCCAGAGTCAGGACTAAACATGGACCGGCCTCCTGCTGGTGCCAGAGTCAGGACTAAACATGGACCGGCCTCCTGCTGGTGCCAGAGTCAGGACTAAACATGGACCGGCCTCCTGCTGGTGCCAGAGTCAGGAGTCAGGACTAAACATGGATCGGCCTCCTGCTGGTGCCAGAGTTAGGATTAAACATGGACCGGCCTCCTGCTGGTGCCAGAGTCAGGACTAAACATGGACCGGCCTCCCGCTGGTGCCAGAGTCAGGACTAAACATGGACCGGCGTCCTGCTGGTGTTAGAGTCAGGACTAAACATGGACCGGCCTCCTGCTGGTGCCAGAGTCAGGACTAAACATGGACCGGCCTCCTGCTGGTGCCAGAGTCAGGACTAAACATGGGGAATCAGCCCTTCAGTCAGACTTGTCTCAGTCTCACAGAGTTCAAATCCAGGCTACAAACAGTTCTTTTTAATCTGTGCATATTAAAGGATTTTATCTGCACTCCTCTGGTTTAAAGTTGAATTTATGATGATTATTTTTATTTGTTTACATTTAGATTTTAATACATCTTCTCTTTTTCATTTGATCTTCTTTGTGTATGATTTCACTTTAATGCTTTGAAAGAGAAACCACTGACTCTGACTTTCTGCTTTCAATACTTATTTCAAGACAAATGTTCTGCCAATAGGTTAAGATAATTTTTTTTTACCCGACGGACACATTTATTTTCTTATTTTAAGCTTAATTATCACACTTACTTATTACTCAGAAATACCTTAAAACCACTTCAATCTACTCAAAACGACTCAAATCCAGATAAAAATTAAACATCCGAGTCATTTTAAACTATGTTAGATATACACACACACACACACACACACACACACACATACACACACAGATAACCGGGTCATACAGGGTTCTCATCCATAAAGATAGTCTCTATTACAGACAGCTTCTAAAATCTAAAAATGCACCCACTTTCGTAAAATAAGGAGCGGTTTAGTTTGTGGCCGTATAAACAACCTCTCCCTTAATTGGACTCTCATTGTTGACGTTTTAAGATTCCTAAACCGACCCCAGGAGTCAGAGGTGAGTTTGGGGCGGCGCTGATGTGGCCTGACAGACTAAACCCGGGGTCAAAGTTACTGCCCTGTCCCCGGCATGTGTTTAGCTAAAGTGAGAATGAAAAACATGTTCATCCGTGAGGGTTCAGCAGGAGCAGCACCCCTGAAGCTCCTTGAACTGTCACAGAGGCGTTATGCAAAGTACTGCTCAGGGAAATAAAAGTACCAAAAGTAAATAGTCTTTCATTGTACACAACGTATGCAAAACAAATAACAGAAATGCAATAATAACTAACAAAGGAAATGTCTGTTAGTATATTAAAGATCCAGAGTTATTCATTTTCAAGAATAATTTGTTATTAACAATGTTGGCGAAAACCTTCAGTTCCTCAGACACAACAATTTATTATTTGGAAACCTCTTGATCGAACAAGTTTATAGTCATATATTTTCAGTTGTGAGAAGTAAAAAAGTACATAAGTATGTACCATGCTAAAATTAAGAAACTGTAGGCCATATTAAAAGAATATAATATTCATTCATTTTTCATTCATTTTCTACCGCTTATTCCTGTTAGGGGTCGCGGGTGACTGGAGCCTATCCCAGTGACTTTGGGCCTTAGGTGGGGTACACCCTGGACAGTGGCCGACTCGTCACAGGGCTAACCCAGAGAGACAGACAACCATTCACTCTCACATTCATTCACTAGGGACAATTTAGAGTTGTCAATTAACCTGCACAGTCATGTCTTTTGGACGGTGGGAGGAAGCCGGAGAACCCGGAGAGAACCCACGGTAACACGGGGAGGACATGCAGACTCCACCCAGAGAGATCGTGTGATGTTGGGGTGGTTCGGAATTCGAAACCACGATGTTGGGGTGGTCTGGGATTCGAACCCACGATCTCCTTATTGAGAGGCAGAAGCTCTAGCCGCTCTGCCACCGTGCACCCAGAATAATATAATTAATATAATATAAAAAAGCAGTTAAATGATATATAGTTCAGGATAGGATTGATAAAGAGTAAAAGTGTGTGACAGTGTTGTGCCTGGAGGTCAGCGGCTGCTCTCGCTCTCTCTCTCCTTCTGGTTGATCTTGAGTCTCAGATGGCAAGGCAGATGGTCAAAGTTTTCCTCAAGTCTGTCTCACATTAAATAACGTTTACATCTTGCACCTTAACTGAGAAAAACATCTCATATCCATGCCACTCGACCTGAGATGTTAAACGGTAGGCTCTGGGGCAGGATGTCATCATCATGATTATTAAAGCCAGTGGACCCTGCTCCCCTCGAGGAGGCGACGGTCCATCCAGACCAGGACCTCCCGCCACAAGAACCCTTTCTGTCCCTCTGCTGTGGGACTCATGAACACTTCATAACACCTGCCTCCTTAATAATACCAGTCACTTTAAGAATGGAAATCATTCTATTGCACCGTTGTTCTGATCTCCTATCCTGCATATATATACTTTTGACCTTTCTATTATTTTTATTCACTGTTATATGTTGCACCTTATCACAAAAGCAAGTTCCAGTTCGTAAATTCTGTAGATTCTTATTCTAAACTGTTCTTATATATATTCACTTTAAAAAAAAAAATAATAGCCAAATATCAATCACTTCAAACGGGCATTAAATGTTCTTTCAATGTACCAAGCAGCAGAAATGAGCTCTTCCAGACTGTTCTGTTCTGTGTGGTGTGCACTGCACTCTGAAATAACAGGTTCAATTGGAATTGTAGACAAAGGGGTTTGGGTTAAGTATTTACTTCCTCCCACTCCTTTCGGACACAATACATATTATGTTTGACAGTTTCTCATTCTTGCTTGCAGCTTAAGAGCAGAGTGTTTGTTTGTTTTTCCCTTTGTGTTTTTTTGTTCTCTGCATGTTTCACTCACTGTCTGAATAAAGATTTATTGATTCGTTCATAGATTTAGAAGTTTGTCGTTTGGATGGTTGCACAAATATAAAGTTCTTTTAAAACTCACATACCTGACTTGACTATTCTTATGTTTTCAGTCTTTCCACATAAAGTACATTTTAAAAGCCGCACTTTGTAACAAAATCCAACCATTGCTCACTTTCTGCATTTATTATTTAACTATTTTATTAATCACAGACCTGGACGTACGAGCCTTGTACAGCGCTTGGACTGACTGTGCCTTGACGGTCCACCATCGTTTCACTTCCTTGTTTGAAAATTCTTAAAACTTTGCATGCATCTAGAAATTCCTGCATGTACATTTCAACAATGTTCCAAAGGGTTTGAGAAATCTAGGAACAAGTTTTAAAACCTTTCTTCCTCTTTCGTGAGTATTGCATCTTTAATGGCAGGTTTGTTTGTTTTTTTACCATTAAAATTTTGTTCATGCCCCTTACATTTTAAAATTCACATAAAAGTTTATTACAATAATTCGACAACATGTAACGAATATATAATTTGTGCCGTGAATTTGATTCTTTAGCAGTGATTAACGCGAGCCAAGAGCCATTTACCTGAAAGCATCGTAATCACTTTCTAAGAGCTGTTGGCAGGTTAAAGAAATGTTAAGTAGAAAATGAAAGAAACAAGTCTACGACGAGGGTATCATTTTTGTAAAGTGTAATAAACAACACTTTGTATTTAATCTTGTGACGGAGCAGAGGCCGAGACAAATCTTTTCTCCGCGCTGATCCTGAATGCAGCGTTTGGGACTGAGCTGTGAAATGATTGTTGTGGATTCCATCACTGTTTCCATGGTGTTATTCTGACTATTACACGCCTGTTTTCAGCTTCATTTCCTAAATTTAGACAGTTTTCAAAGTGGTCTACACTCCAGAGCAGAGTTTTATTTGGATTTAATTCATTTGAACACAACTAATCACATTCATTGCCTATTTATCACTGTTTATAACTGTGAGCGTTCTATACACTTTTCTAAATAACCCGAGTGTTTAAGTTGATCTGATAGTTGAGGTGAGACACTAAATGCTTTTTGTGTCTCAACATTTAAACTGTTTTATTATTTCATTTAATAAACTTACATCCACAAATTGAAACGGACATCATAAATTCAAAGGCTGTTTACTCAAAATGCATTTTTCTTCCACAATGACATAAAGCCGCACCTACAGACACTAAACCATTTAGTTTTGGACGGATTGTACTGAAGGATGTGTTCATGTCTAAATCTGAATATGTTCTGAATCAGGATTATACCAGGTCTAAACCAAGACCAAACCAGGTCTAAATCAAGTCTAAACCAGGTCTAAACCAAGATAAACCAGAAAAAAACCCTTATATTTTCTATATTGTTTGAAGATGGGTGAGGGCCGGATCATATTCCGTGGAGGGCCTGATTTGGCCCCTGGGCCTTAAGTTGAATAGCCCTGCTCTAAAATACTAAATGATAGTTGCTTTTCCTTTGACAGTAACAATCTGATGTCAAACAGTAACATCAGAGAAAACAACCTCAGTATTTCCACCTAGAACATCAAAGTTGTGGTTCTTGTGAGTTGAAATGGAGCTGGTTCTTTGGTTCCTCGTTCTCTGTTCTTCTCTCTCCTCTCTCTTTCTCTCCGTTCCTCTCTCTGTTATTCTCTCTTCCTCTCTCTTCCTCTCTCTTCCTCTCTGTTCTTCTCTGTTCTTCTCTGTTCTTCTCTGTTCCTCTCTCTCCCTCTCTCTTCCTCATTGTTCCTCTCTCTTTCCCTCTCTCTTCCTCTCTGTTCTTCTCTCTTCCTCTCTCTCTTCCTCTCTCTCCTCCTCTCTCTTCCTCTCTGTTCTTCTCTCTTCCTCTCTCTGTTCCTCTCTGTTCTTCTCTCTCTCTCTCTGTTCCCCTCTGTTCCTCTCTCCTACTCTCTCTCCCTCTCTCTTCCTCTCTCCTCCTCTCTCTGCTCTTCTCTGTTCCTCTCTGTTCTTCTCTCTTCCTCTCTCTTCCTCTCTCTCCCTCTCTCTTCCTCTCTCTCCCTCTCTCCTCCTCTCTCTCTTCCTCTCTCCTCCTCTCTGTTCTTCTCTCTTCCTCTCTCTTCCTCTCTCTTCCTGTCTGTTCTTCTCTCTTTCCCTCTCTCTTCCTCTCTCTTCCTGTCTGTTCTTCTCTCTTTCCCTCTCTCTTCCTCTCTGTTCCTCTTTCTCCCTCTCTGTTCCTCTTTCCTCCTCTCTCTCCCTCTCTGTTCTTCTCTCTCTCTCTCTCTCTCTCCTCCTCTCTCTCCCTCTCTCTTCCTCTCTCCTCCTCTCTCTCCCTCTCTCCCCTCCTCTCTCTTCCTCTCTCTCCCTCTCTCTTCCTCTCTCTCCCTCTCTCTCTCCCTCTCTCCCTCCTCTCTCCCTCTCTCCTCCTCTCTCTCCCCCTCTCTCTTCCTCTCTGTTCCTCTCTCTCTCTCTCTCTCTCCCTCTCTTCATCTCTCCTCCTCTCTCTTCCTCTCTCTCCTCCCCTCTCTCTGCTCTTCTCTCTTCCTCTCTCTCTCTCTCTCCCTCTCTCTTCCTCTCTCTCCCTCTGTCCTCTCTCTCTCTCTCTCTCTCTCTCTC